>JAIGNY010001186.1:0-33239 GCA_020152595.1 Chiridota heheva
AGATACAGCAAGGAAAGCATTCTTTTAAACAAGCATGTGTCTGTTGCATATACATTCAAAATGTCAGCTTACCTGCTTTTCCAATGTAAGGAGTAATACCCCAATCTGTCCAAAACATAACACTGTGAAGAGATACAAAATTAATGAAGATCTAAAACAGGTTCCATCAATGCAACCACTTCTACATACAAGATTTGAATCAATTTTCTGAGTCAGCAATTAACTTCTCAACATAAGTTTCCAGGAATATTTGCAGTGAAGTGGTTTCATGTGATGATTCTACACCAAGGCTCCTACAAAGTTCACAACAACAACAACAACAACAACAAATTGAATGCAATTTCAAGAGGAAAGTCATATTTCCATGGACTAAAATCAAACATGAATGGTATAAAAGCAAATTACAACCAGAACACCAAAGGACTTGAGGTTTCCATATGCAATATGGATTATAAGTTTAAACTATTGTATAAAAAAACGTTATTGCACAATGGGCTCAAAATAACGATGACAACCAAATAACTTAGTTCTCACAAGAATGAAATTTCACAATTAACTAAATTTAACCATTTTTATCCCATTATTATGTACACATGTGCTAACAACATAATTATTTTAAATATGAAACAAAACAGACATGTGGTTGTTAAAATATGAGCATTTTAAGATTCTAATTTTATGCCTTGTTTATTTATTAATATGCATGATACTGCCGACAAAAACAATAGGGCACTTTTCTGCAGTTCATGCTCAATCTGTGTACCACATATGACCTCAATCCCATGTATCGTTCTTGAGATACTGTGTTTACAAGCTCTCTTTATCAAAATCATCTTAAGCCCCGCCCACTATGGATATTAATGCAATTCAACATTTTTGCACCATGAACAACATATACACACTAGCTAACAATATAATAATACCAAATTTGAAGCAAATTCGAAATGCAGTTGTTAAAATATGAGCATCTTAAGATTCTAATATTGGGCCCTGCCTGCTTATTAATATGCATGACATCCCCACTAAAAACAATAGGGCACATCAGTGGATCATGGGCTATCTGTGAACCGCATATGAACTGAATCACATGTATTGTTCTTGAGATACAGTGTTTACAAGCTCTTTTAACAAAATCAAACTAATCTGGGCTCATACATAATAATGAAATTCAACATTTTGGTACCATGAACATGTAGACACTAGCTAACATCATAATTACACGAAATATAAACACAAAACAGACAAGCGGTTGTTAAAATATGAGCATTTCAAGATTTTATCATTAATCCCTGATATATGCAAGACATCGCCAGCAAATGATGCGACCGCATAGGTTCCTGATGCGACCGCATAGGTTCCCGATGCGAACGCATAGGTTCCCGATGCGACCGCATAGGTTCCTGGTGCAGCCTCATAGGTTCCTGATGCGAACGCATAGGTACCTGATGCGAACGCATAGGTTCCTGGTGCAACCTCATAGGTTCCTGATGCGACCGCATAGGTTCCTGATGCGACCGCATAGGTTCCTGATGCGACCGCATAGGTTCCTGGTGCGATCTCATAGGTTCCTGATGCGACCGCATAGGTTTCTGGTGCGACCGCATAGGTTCCTGATGCGACTGCATAGGTTCCTGGTGCGACCTCATAGGCTCCTGGTGCGACCGCATAGGTTCCTGGTGCACCTCATTAGTTTCTGGTGCCACCTCATAGGTTCCTGATGCGACCGCATAGGTTCCTGATGCGAACGCATAGGTTCCTGATGCAACCTCATAGGTTCCTGATGCAAACGCATAGGTTCCTGATGCGACCGCATAGGTTCCTGATGCAACCTCATAGGTATGCGAACGCATAGGTTCCTGATGCGAACGCATAGGTTCCTGATGCGGCTGCATAGGTCACTGATGCGACCGCATAGGTTCCTGATGCGATTGCATAGGTTCCTGATGCTATCACATTGGAACCAAAAAAATGAAGAAGACAAGATTGTTTTGCATCCAAAAGGCTAATGACTGAAGTTTTGCTATTTTCATGGATTAAATTGATTTAAAAGTTTATGTTGACTCGACACATCTATAGACATTTTAAAGTTCATGAAGACCAAGGAGATTGAAAAATATCCAACTCTCATAAAATACAACCTAATTCCAAAACACTATTTCATTTCTAGCCAAAGCACAATAATTATTAAAGAGGTATTCTGCCTTTATGGGCAGAACCTAACCCACACGTAAAAGTTTCATAAGAACATGATTACTTACCCAACTCTAGGATTAAGTGTAATAGCTCGTGGTTCATCCAGATCTGAATCTATCAAAACCTTACGATAGTAACCATTCAACGTGGACACTTCAATGGTATTCAGTCTTTTGTCTGTCCAGTACAGATTATTAGCTATCCAATCAACAGCAAGACCATCAGCATTTTTAACCCCATCTGAATGAATCAATTTGTGTTTCCCTTGCATCTGAAACAAAACAGATTTCTTATTCAAGAAGTGCAGGATTGCAGTGGTCTGGGTGTCAAGAGTGCCTTGTGGTACTGTTATTACTTCTGTTGTATTTTCATGACAAGGGTTTTAAACTTGTATTCACATTCATTAATCAATTAAAGTATTTCTTACGTCAAGGCATCTTGTTGTATTTATAAAGCTCAGAGTACAGTAAAATCTAAGGTCGAGCTCAGTGAATCGTTAATCATAGTGAAGTGACACGTTGGTCAGAGTGTGTGACCCAATGGTCAGAATGCAGTGACTTGTTAGTCAAAGTGCAGAGACTCATTGGTCAGAGTACAGCAAGTTATTGATCATAGCAAATCATCAGTTACATGAAGGGCTGGAAATCAGTTAATCACCTTATAACCAAATTTGATTGAAAATATTTGCAATTTTGACAGCTCCAATCAGACTTAAGATACCATAGCACATACAACAGCTCCAATCAGACTTAAGATACCATAGCACATACAACAGCTCCAATCAGACTTAAGATACCATAGCACATACAACAGCTCCAATCAGACTTAAGATACATAGCACATACAACAGCTCCAATCAGACTTAGTATACCATAGCACATACAACAGCTCCAATCAGACTTAAGATACCATAGCACATACAACAGCTCCAATCAGACTTAGTATACCATAGCAAATACAACAGCTCCAATCAGACTTAAGATACCATAGCACATACAACAGCTCCAATCAGACTTAAGATACAATAGCACATACAACAGCTCCAATCAGACTTAAGATACCATAGCACATTCTACAGCTCCAATCAGACTTAGTATACCATAGCAAATACAACAGCTCCAATCAGACTTAAGATACCATAGCACATACAACATACAAGTAACTTACAATTCCTTCAGGTCCAACCTTGGCAGAGCTGATTGTACTCCTAGTGCTATTTATGTCTGTCCAGTACACAGTTTTCATTACCCAATGGTAATCCAACGCAACCGCATTTGTTAGACTTTCAGTTAATGTTTTTTCTGTCCTTCCACTGAAATCGATCGATCGAATACTATGGCGATTGGAAAATATGACAAGAGGGGTGCTATCTGCAAAAGAGAAAGGATAACTGAAATCTTGCTTGTTTTTTTTGGCGTGCATGTTTATACAGCTGTTTCACACTGTTTGTTCACCCCCATGCATCCTTTCCACATTATCTTCTCTCCATATCCCAAATCATCACCCCTCTCCATTCCTCTTAGTATAACTCTTTTCTCAACTCTGTATCTAAAACAATACTTTTCTTTTCCTTTCTTTAATATACCCCAAGCTCTCTTCCTCCTAAAAATGTTCTTATCATATTGGGAATATTCCCATCCATTGAACACATCTTTAATCTTATTTCCTTTATAGACCCCCAATCAACCCTAAATCAACTCAACTATTTCCCCTTTAAACAACCCTCCCCGCCCACCCTTTTGGACACCCTTTTTTGAGAAATACTTACAACCCTCATTCAGGAGACACAGAGAATGGTTTTCTGGAAAGACATGGAAGCCCTGGTAACAATAGCACCGATATCCACCATTTGGAGCATCCACACATCCCTGCGAGCATGGTAGACTTTGATCACAGGTGTCAACATCTGCTCAAGAAATAAACAAATTAATCTGTGCTAGCTATAACATGACAAGAATATAGCAAATTTATATGAAATAATCATGATATTGATAGCATGGAAGGCAAGATGTAACTTAACTTAAATTAAATACAGTAATTTTATATCTGGCAGTGAAATAAACATGCAAACATGTAGAAAAATTAATAATGCTTGAAATTAGTATGAAAAACTTCAACAATATAAACCTATGCATAAAATAAACACAAATACAGCAGATAACAAATTTGCACATGAAATAATCATGAAAGCATACAGATTTAAAAATGCAAAAATACATAAATTGATTTTTAAGTATTAAGCATGAAATAAACATGAAACAAAGACAACAAACGAAAATCTATTAATAATTTATTCAACCAGTTAATAAAAGCATTGCAAAAATGATGGAATTCTATCTTATCTTCGAAAATGAAATCTTTGTCTGAAAACATGATGTTTACACTCATTATAAATTTACCCCACTTTTAGTAAGGGACACTAGAGGGAAAAGGGGGTCAGGGGTTAGAGATAACTATGTTTTTAGTTTTGGTTAGAAAAATCGGCCGAATCAGGTCAGTGGGATCAGATTGTATATAAATAGCATGGAAGGTAAGATATAAATTGAAGTAAATTCGTATATTTGAATGTGCGAAATACACAGAGAAGAAAACAAACAACTTTTCAGAACATGGGGATTGGCTGCACTTATGGTCATGGATTGTTGTGTCTTCTTCACCTTTTCAGTTTAATACAAATAAATTGGCAATAAATGACCAAGTTTGTTATTGTTTTGTGATTTTTCTTCATCCTTTTAAGAAAGCAAACAAGTATCTCCAGACATCACACTTACCACAATCTTCCTCGTCCAAATTATCCCTACAGTCACTGACCCGATCACACCGCTTGTCCAAACTGATGCACTCTCCGTCACCGCAAGAAAAATTTCCCACACAATCTAAAGGAATGAACAATCATTACAGGTTTAAAGGTTCATTTTGACTTTATAAAAGCCAAGATAATGACTACTAGGGATTAGCGGATGGTGAGAAAGGCACTGTACAATTTAGGATGTTGTTGGAGTGAAGGACTAGTTGATTTAATATAAGGTAGAGCAAAATAGGATATACAAAGAATATGTAGCTTTGATTACATATTTTGAGATTTTGTTATGAGTTATTATTGAAGAGGTTCGAAATGGAGCACTCAAGCTTACTGGGTATTTTGTAGGGGACTGCACTAAGGTGTTCTCTTACAGGAAAAACTAAACTGCAAAGGAACCAAATAAATTTAGCTTTTTACCAGATGATAAACCTTATAATAAAAAAGAAAGTCATCAAAAACCTACCACAACCCATTTCATCTTTGGTACTACCATGGCAATCTATATCTCCATCACACTGCCAGCTCGTGGGAATACAGCGTCCATTGTCGCACTGGAACTCAGATTCACTGCATGGAGCAAATACTGAAATGGCAGGCAGAAAAGATATGAATAACAGAATGGTAATATCATTCAATCTCAAACAGAATATTTTAGTACATTATATTACAATATGAATTGTCAGAGAAGTTGCTGACATATGCTATTCACATGTTGGTTCAGATGTAAGTTTTATCAAAATAGCTCCCAGATCCCAAGCATGTCTCATGGATTCAAGTGTTTGCAATGTAAAATGGTCGAATTGATTGATGAAGAAAATTTTACAAAAGACAATAAACCTAAAAGTTTTGAGGGCAAAGAAAAATTCCCCATGCACATAGCTATAACACCAAGCTTAGACACTCTTGGTAGCCTTATAGCTGTACTTGTAGGAGCAATGATCCACTTACTACAGGTGTCCGGCTCATCCGAGCTGTCACCACAGTCATTGTCACGATCACAAACCCAAGCTTCCGCAATGCATATTCCATTTGAGCACAAGTATTCACCATCAATGCAACGAGTGGGTTCTGAAGGTTAAAGAACATCTAATTAAAGTTGACCAGAAAAATTAACAATAACTGACACCCCAGTACATAAAGGGGAAACAAAAATTGATAATGCAATTTGTTTGAGTATCATATTGGACAAAATAAGTCAAAATAGAATTATATTACTTTTTAGGCCCAAAGTTTCTTCCTAATAAGCGCCCATACATAGCTGCTTGTGGCCGCGTTAAGTGAGCTATTCGAACTGCAGTGTACATATACTTGAATTGGTGCTATACCAGCCCCACAACAACCAACACAAAAACATTGTGAGCATCAGACACAAAATAAATAAAGAATGTAACCAAACTTAAGCATTTTAAGTCTTCAAATTAATCAAATAAAATTTGGCAGGTATTAGAGAATGGGCGCTCAATCAACAAATATGGTATATGTAAACTTTAATGCCTTCCCTTCCCAAAAATAATAAGTATGCCTTATAAGTTTTGTAACTATGGACAAGACTTATCTTTCAAAATTACTTTCTTGTTAGACATGTCTATCCACAAGAAGATACACAAAACTGTGAAGAAATCACACTAACAAATTACATAAATTTGTCACAAGCTTACTCAAAATGGCTGGCAAGGACAGTCTGGAAAAGTGACACCACATTGTAACATTGTTAACATCTTATTAGAAATTTACTGTTTTAAAATCTCCCTCACAAGATTGTTTCCTTAATCTGCACCCCCCAAACATTTTTTGACTGATTACATAATTCATTTAAAGACTTCAAATAAGTTTTGTTACATTATTTGCTTTTTTTACATCTGATGCTCATGATGTGTTTCTGCTTCTTATTGTGAGGCTACTAGTATAAAACAAGTTAACACAATGCAGTTTGAATAGCACACTGGAGCATGGGGGCTAATTAGGAAGAAAATTCAGGCCTAAAAATTGGTGCAATTCTATTTTTGTAAGCGCTGAGGCGCTTATTATGTCCAATACGGTACAATAAAATATTTTCTTAACTTAATTACTTTGTTGCCTTTCACAGTGCCTGTGCACAGTGAGCACAAAAAAAAAGTACTGGATACCAGTAAGCCCCAGGTAAGCATGTATCACATACCGCAATTTTGTTCATCTTCATTTTCACCACAATCATCATCGTTGTCACATCTCCACAGCATAGGTATACAGCTTTTACTCTTTGGACACTGGAACTGACCATCAGTACAAACTAAATCCGCTAAAATTGTGAAGAGGAAAAATGTTATCTGAAATATATCATGCACAAATAATTTATATTATTATTGAGACAAAGATCCTGTTTGAAGAAGAAGTAAAGTAAAGATATATCAATCATTTAGTATATCCTAATCCAAAGTAGGTAAATCAAACAAGTGTCAAACTATACTCATTCATAGATAAGCAAGATAATTTTACACTAAGCCCCACCTACTCATTAGCATGCATGACATCAGCACCAAAAACAATAGGGCACATTTACATAAGGTACCTGTGTACCAAAAATTACATTATTCTAATCTATTGTTCATGAGATACCTCATTAGAAGTGGTTTTGGTTTAAATCATACCATGCCCAGAGAATGTAGTGATGATTGATGGCAAAATGTCATGTCACAAAATTTCAATTTTGTCACATGTCTCAGATGTTGCACAATTTTTGGCACCATTTACACAGAATGTCACATCAGTTTTGCCTTTAATTGGCATTAATTCACTAATCATGACCAGTTGACTGATGATACTTATACAAAAGATCATTTGGTTATGTATAGGTCTACTTTGTGAAAAATAGAATCCACCACATCAAACTACCAATGAGTTTGAGTGAAGGTATAAAACATGTCACAAAATGTCTGACAAATTTTCATACATCTGATTATGTTCATTTTGTTACATTTTGTCCAAACATTTTCAAAATGTCACAGATTTTTAGACAATGAAATTTTGTCACAAGATTTCACCATGTTACGGACACTTCATTCTCTGCAAGCCACACCCACTTATTGTAATTAATGAAATAAAAAATGTTGATATTATGAACACTTAGATTACTGCATAGATGATTATGAAACAAACCAAAAATATCCTCTTTTTTTTTGTCTCAAAAAAAAAATTCTAAAATTTAAAAAAAAAAAATGTAAAATGTTTTAAATATTATTTAATACTGACCCCCCACCCCCTAAATCGATAAATGATTCCCTTAGTACCCACAGACTTTTGATGAATTGAATAACTTACTGCAGTTCTTTTCATCCTGCCCATCGGGACAGTCATTGTCCCCATCACAAATCCAGTCATGCAGTATGCACAAGCCATTTGAACTACACAAAAACTGTGAGGCAGGACAAGTGTGGTTTTTAACTGCACATGAAACAAAAGAAATGATACAATTTCACTTTATTATGAAAACAAGTCATCAGTCTGAAACCCCACTCATATCATACCAAATTAACAGGGTGATATCATCACCAATCTAATTGATAATGGGACTGTATGTGTGTTTGTTTGTTTGATGGGGCTTAACGGCACCACAACAGTGAGGGTCAAATTGTGCCTGAGGTAGGAAGAAAAGAAAATAGTAGGAGTCTGAGAGAAGTACCTGGGCTAGGACCAGGAAGCTGGAATCAAAACAGGAAGTGCAGGGGTGTAGAAAAAAAAGGGTAAAAGCAGGTAGAAGGGGTGAGAGAGGAGAACTAAATATGGTTGTAAAAAGAGGCATCATGAAGGAAGGAGATAATTTTATCAGGGTTTTTTTCTGAAAGAGCTTGGCTATGGAGTTGTTAGGGGTGAGGGAAGCTCTGGGGAGGTTGTACAGTGGGCAGGCAATAAAGACATAGTGGACTGTGAGTGGGCAATGGCAATTGTTGCAGAGGGGTGGGGGAACCAGTAAGAAGGTGGGAGTGAGTGGTGTGACCTATTCTAAGGCAGGCAATGTGGCCGTTGCTGATACGGGACAGATTGTGGATGGTAGGTTTGGTCAGAATGGTTGGAGGAATGTTGTGGAGTTTGCCATCAATTTGAAAGTCCCATGAGGTTTGCCAGCGGTCATGAACAAGGGAAGCGATAAGCGTTTTGTTGACAGAAAGGGTTTTGGGAAATGGGGTAGGGGAGAGTTTGAAGGCGAGCTTGGCAGCTGAATCAGCTCTGTCATTCCCGGGGATGCCAACATGGCTGGGTATCCAGACAAAAAGAATACTTTTTCTGCAGAGGGGGGAGAAGGGAGGGGGAAAAGGATTTTACAGAGGAGGTGGGACGTGGGGTTATTCCACTTAAGGTTCGAGTAAAGAAGGACAGACTTCAAGTCTGAGAAGATGATAAAGTGGCTGAGCGGGGAGTACTCAATATAGTTGAGAGCGAGCAGGCTTGTTTTGGCCTCGGCCGAGAAGATAAAAGAGTAGTTGATTGGCCTGCTACTGAGGGTGATGTCTTGGATGACGGCAGCAGCAGCTGTCTTGCCGCCTTTCTTGGAGCCATCAGTATAGATGGAGATGTAGTTGGATGGTTGGTCTTTGATTTGGTTGTGGAAGATGATGAAAAGGTCGCGGTGGATTTGGGTTTTGTGATGAGTGAAGAGGCCCATATGGATAGAAGGGAGGGGTGGTCCAGGAAGAAAAAGTGGGCAATGAGAAGGTGCCAAAAGCGGCAGGGTTGATGCCGAGATGGTGGAGGTCGGATTTAATGCGTAAGCTGTTGGGAAGGAATAGGGTTTAGTCCTATAACCAAGGGTGGAGAAATTGGGATATCTAATGAGGTTGTAGACAGGGTTTTGGGTGTTGGTGAGGGCTGTAAAAGAATTGGAAAGGTACCAACACCTACACTTTGGCAAAAAGGGGGGTCCATTGGCTTCAATGTGAAGGCTGGTGATGGGGGAGGTCCTGTAGGCACCTAGGTAAAACCTGAGGGCTTTATTTTGGATGGTGTTGATGTGGTTGAGGTAAGAGTTGTAAGTGGCACAGTAGACAATATTGCCGTAGTCGAGCTTGGCACAAATGGTGAGCTTGAAGATTTTGAGGAGAGCGTGGGGTCTGCACCACAAGTAGTGTTGCAGAGTAGGTGGAGAAGGTTTAGGGAGCTGTTGCATTTCTGTTTAAGGTTGGTGATGTGTTGCTTGTAGAAGAGCTTGGGGTCTAGGATTAGACCCAGGAACTTAGTGTGGTCAACTTTAGAGATGCAATTGCCATTGAGCACGAGGTTCGGTTTGGGTTGGAGGTTGTTAAAATGACAGAAGTGCATGCAGACTGTCTTGTCTTTGGAGAATTAAAAACCGTTATTGTTGCACCAGTCTTGCAGCCGGTTGAGGCTAAGTTGGAGTCTATTTTAGACAAGAGAAAAGCTATGGGAGGAGTAGAATATAATAAAGTTGTCCACGTAGAGGGCACATTTGATGTTAAGGCCAAGGTTGTCCGCAATGTTGTTAATGCTCAGGTTGAAGAGAGTTGGGGAGAGGATGCTGCCTTAAGGGGCGCCCTATTCTTGGGGGTCAGAGTTGGAGAGGGTGTGGGCAAACTTGGAAATGCCTAGGTGAGAGGAAGTTTTGAATAACAATGGGGAGGTGGCCTCTGAGGCCGATGGTGTGAAGCTTGTGGGTAATGTCGTATTTGCAAGTAGTGTCGAAAGCTTTCTCGAGGTCGAAAAAGATGGCAATGGGGTGTTCCTATTTGCAAAGGATTCCCAGATAGCGGTGTCTCGAGTGATTAACTGGTCCAAGGTATTGCAACATTTCCAGAAGCCAATTTGGTTAGGGGATAAGATTCTGTTGTTCTCAAGAAACAGGTTAAGTCTCTGATTGATGATCTTTTCCATAATTTTACAGAGACAGCAGGTGAGGGCGATGGGGCAGTAGTTGAAGGGGTCAGCGCTGCCCTTCCCTGATTTGGGGAAGGGGAAGATGATAGCTGTCCTCCAGAAATGGGGGAGAAGTGTGAGGACCAAATGTGGTTGAGGATGGTGAGTAGGGTAGCAAAGGCCTTGTTGGGGAGGTGTTTCAGAAATTGGTAGGGTATGATATCTGGGACCTTGTAGGTGCAGCCAGCATCATTGATGGCTTGCTTTAATTCAGGTAAAGTGAGAGGGGTGTGGTAGCTCTCAGTATTGTCGGAGGAAAAAGTAATTCTCCGGGTTTCATCAGGAGTTTTTTTTGGCTTTAAAAGCATTGCGAGTAGTTGGCCGAGGATAAGATATTGCTAAAAGAGGCAGCTAGGCAGTTAGCAATATCCTTTTTCCTAGTGAGAAGACTACCATTGCAGGAGAGATGGGAGACTTGCCCATCCTGCTGTAGAAACTGTTTACCATACTCCAAATGTTCTTGGTGGGGGGTGTTGGTGATTAGAGAAGAGAATAAGTTGTTCTAAGTGTTGGTTTTACTGTCCTTGATAGTGCGCTTGGATTGGGCACGGCTGATGTGAAAGAAGTTGAGGTTGTGGGTGGTCCGGTTTGTTTTGAAGTTTCTGAGGGCCTAGTTTTTTATGGCAGTTTTACAGTCATCATTGAACCAGGGCTTGGGGTGATTATGGGTTTGGTGAATGGAGCAGGCGGCGATGTTGATAATGATGTTACTGAAGTTTGACATGGGATCCTCACCCTCGAGGAGATGGGGAGGAGAGGTGAGAGTTGCAGAGGTTTCAAAAAGGGGCCAGTTGGTTTCCTTAAGGTTCCAGTTGGGGGTGTGGTATGTGGGGGTTTGAAGGTTGGAGTGAATTAGGAGATGATAATTGTCACTACCACAGAGGTCAGCAGTGACCTTAAAGCTAAAATCAAGGAGGTTGGGGGAACAGATGGACAGATCAATACAGTTGAGGGAGCCTGTGGTAGGGTGAAGGTAGGTCAAGGGTGTAGTGTTGAGCAAGGAGAGGCTGTGCTGTCGAAGAGTGTTTTCAATGAACTTGCCTCTGGGGGCGGTGGTATTGAGCCTCACAGAGGGTTGTGGGCGTGGAAGTCACCAAGAAGATTGAAAGGGGAGGGGGATCTGAGAGATGAGGTTGTTAAGGCTGGCTGGCTGAACGTTAGAGTTAAGGGGAAATAGATATTGCAAAGAGGGAAGGTTTTGTGGAGGGAGATAGACAAACAGATGGCCAGATGGTCAGTGTTTACATGAATAGGACTGTGTGGGATATCAAGAATGGAGACGCCCCCACAGGCCCTGTCGCGTCCTCTTGATGTTTATAGTAGCAAGCGAACTTATTGAGGAAAAAATGGTCTGTGGTTTTTAAGAAGGTTTCTTGATGGCAGAAGACGACTGGGTTGAAGGTGGTGGCCAGTAGGTCAATTTCTTCCGAATTGGCCTTAAGGCTCCCGATGTTCCATTGTATAATGCTGTGAGTGTTATTGTAATTGTTTGTGTTGCATGCCATAAGGAGGCGGGGAAAGGGAGGGGGGGGGGGGATCTGGAGGAAGATCTGTTAGGTCTGAGTTGGCTTGTTTTTTCTTTGGATCTGTCCCTGTTTCTTTAGGAGTGTTTGTTTTGAAAGTTGGACCAGAAGTATGTTCGGTGGGTTCGGTAATCGAACAATCCATGTTCTCTTCAGTGTCATACATGTGAGTTTGGATGGTGGGCTGTTTGCTGATTGGTTGTTTGTTGGTTTGTTGGCCAGGTTGGCTTGAGTTTGATGGCATTTGAGGCACTGGGGTAGGGAAAAGCAGGGGTCTTAAAAAAGGAAGGAAGGTTGGATGTCTCAGCACCATCTTTCTTCAGTAATGTGCTGGCTAGCAAGGCCTCTGGTTCTGATGACGCCTTTGCTGGAGTTTGGGGAACAGTGGGGGTGACTGTTACGTCGATACCAGTATGGTGGCTTAAGTGTCCCTGGTGCAGTGCACCAGGAGATTGCCGGATCTGAGGGTAGAAACCTTGGGAAGGGTACCAACAAGGCCGTAGAGTACCTTGTGTATGAGGAAGGGGGAAACTCTTTTGAAACTGTTGGTTTATTGTTGGCCTGAATGATTAAAATTACAGAGACCAATACAATTTCTGCAACACCGCATTCACACGGCAACCAGATGGAAAGAGGAAAAGACTACACCCTAAACAACATGGGAGGGGCAAAACGACCAGGAAATGGATGGTTGGTAGTCATGGAACGAAAGCAGAGGTGCTGCCAAAGACAGAGATGGATGGAGGACGAGCATTGGAGCCATATGTCCCAAGGGGAATTGGTAAAGTACGGATGTGATTGCTGAGCATGTAAATCCGTATAAACAAAACAAATGACATATATATTCATTGCGATTACCAATTTCATTGAGCACTTACAGCAATTATCTTCATCGCTGGTATCTCCACTCCCACAATCGTTGGCTCTGTCACACTTCCAATCCTGTGGTATACAACGTCCACTCTCCAAGCATTTAAAGTAGTCGGAGGGGCACCTGGATGGATCAACTACAAGAAATCAAAACAATAGAAAGAATAGATGAATTCTTACTGATACTTTGTTCCAGACTATAAGAATAATAGTGAAACTAGTTAGTCAAATATATGCAAACTATAAGTAAAATAGATTATTAATTGATCATTATTTTTTCAGGAAGACACATAGATTTACCCCGCTAAGCGTAGCGGGGATATTTACGAGAGTTATACTTACCTTCCATGCTATAATTATGCAATCTGGTCATACAACCTGATTCTAACGCACTTCTAACCGACCCTAAAAGACGCAGTAGCCAGCCAAGCCCTGACCTCCATAATACCTCTGTACCACCTCACTCAACATTCCACCGAGGCCTGAACGAGGGGAGGCGGGTGGATGCATGGAAGGTAAGTATAACTCTCGTAAATATCCCCGCTACGCTTAGCGGGGTAAATTTACTTCAAGTTATACCTTACCTTCCATGCTATAATTATGCAATCAGATTGCAACCGAGGAAAGGAAGGAAGGGAGTTCAGACCGAAGCACACATTTTTTTTTTTTTTTTTAAGGCTGGTACTGCACTCGCACTTAGTCGAAAACCCCCGTAAGGGACTAAATTCCTTCTCCCCGTAAGGACGAAAGACCTCCGAATAGGAACTACTAGAAATAGCAACCCACTACAAGTTATGGCAAGGAAACATAGAACACCCTGCGGAAAATAACTGAGGTAAAACGTCAACAGAACAATGGTGACACATACGTGAAAAACACGCAAACGCAACCCGACAGTGAACAGAAACAAACTGTAAACTCCGCTCAAAACGGCATGACGAAAACTCACCAAGTTCGTCAGAGGGCCGGAGCGGGTCAGAAAGCATGAAGTGAACAAACCGTCTGTAAAGGTAAACTAAGCAGAAAACAACGGAACGCGTTAGTAAAACGAACGAACGAAATCGCCAAAAAGCGGCAAAAATTCCGTCGGAAAAGAACGAAAGAAGAATCGCCAAAACAACGGCAAAGTTTCGTTAGAGTAAACAAACGAAATAACCACAGCCCGAACAAAGGCGAAATTATACGTTAGTGAAAATGAAGGAACGAAAGCGTTAAGACAAATAACGTAAACAACTTCAAAAGAACGGGAATAAGAAAAGAACACCCACCTTAAGAAGGGGGTGGTCGTCTTCCAGAAAGTACGGCCCGTGCAACTCTGCCCTGAAAGTCCAAAATATCCACCAGATAAGCTGAGACGAACGTGGCTGGCGTTTTCCACACGGCAGCACGAAGGATCTCGTGAAGGGGAACCCCACCAAAAAGCGCAATTGACGCAGCTATGCCTCGTACCTGGTGCGCGTGAACCGAACGTTCCGCGAACAACGCAGACTTATTATACGTGATCGCCTGAACAATCCAGCGTGAAATCGTATCACGCGAGACAGTGCGATGCGGCTGTTGGAAGGACACGAAAAGAGCGGTAACGTCCTTCCGAAAAGGTTGCGTACGCTTGATATAATGTTTGAGACACCGAACAGGACACCACACCTTGTCCTCTGTCGTGTCGGAAAACGTAGCGAGCGACGGAAGGAAAATAGGTTCTGGTAAAAACTCGACCGTCTGATTCTTTGCTAAGAAGGCCGGGTCGGGCACGAGACTAACGCCCCGATTCAAAGCGAATATGACCCTCTTTGAGGGAAAGCGCGTGAAGAGCTCCCCTCCGCCTAGCCGAGGCTGCGGAGAGTAAAAACACAGTTTTGATCGTCAGTTCCTTGAGAGGACAATCCGGCAGAGGCTCAAACGGAGCCCGTGCCAAAGTCTCGAGGACCACCTGCATATCCCAAGGGGGAGCAAGGTTCGAACTGAAGGCCGTTGCAAGAACATACCCTTAATCAACGTTCCAGAGGCTGCGCGTCGGTGACAGTCGAGCCGTCTAGGAAGCCCCGGTGGATAGCCGCTATGGCCGTTCTGAACCCCTTGACCGTATTGATGGACTTATTCAGATTAAACTGGACCAACAAAAGTCCGCTCGTCACCAAGAGGCGCCGTATCGCGGAGAAACCGATCTATCCTGCCACCAGTCTCGGAACATTCCGAGTCTGGAAGCATACATGCCCAAAGTGGAAGATCTCCGGCTACAGGCCGCCACTTGGGCAGCCGCCTCGAAAGACCTTGCGACACAAGGGATTCGCGGATAGAGGCCACACAGTCAAATGGAGCGCTCTTGGATTGTGGTGCAGTTCGCCGGAACCCGGTATGGAGACTAACTCGTCCGTGACCGGAAGTTCGCACATGGAAACCTGCGACAAGATGGAGCAGCTGAGGGAACCACAGTTGGCCGGGCCAATTGGGAGCCACCAGAAGAAACATGGAACACTGATCGGACACCACCTTGTTCAGTACTCTCGCACGAGCGAACGGCGGAAGGCGTAGCCCACGAAGTGGGTCCACCTGATCGTGAACGCGTCTACCGCCCAGACTCTCGAGTCGGGTGTGAGAGCGCAAAAAATTGGTAGCTTGTGGTTGTCCACGGACGCGAACAGATCTACGTCCGGGAGACCGAAGGTTAACCAGATCGCCGGCCACCCGCTGGAGAAGAGCCCACTCTGTGGGGCTCCCGGAGGCGGGACAACAGATCCGCAATCGTGTTCTCCGTGCCTGGTAGGTGGACCGCCTGGAGCATGACCTTGTTCAACATGCACCAAGACAGAAGGGACTTGGCTAAGATCCAGAGGCTCCTGGATCTCGTGCCTCCCTGTCTGTTGATAAACGCCACTACCGTGGTGTTGTCCGTGCGTATGAGAACAGTCTTGTTCTGGACCTGAGGTAGGAAGTAAACAAGAGCCCGGCGTACCGCCTCTAGTTCCAACAGATTGATGTGCCGATCGCACCAGGCGCCCGTCCAAAATCCCGCGACCTGGGACCACGCTAAATGCGCTCCCCACCCCGTCAAAGACGCATCGGTCACCACCGACATCGAGGGTCTGACGAGCGGAAAAATCGCTCCCTGTGACAGGTGCGAGTGGACGCACCACCACCAAATGTGGAGGACCACTGCCCGTGTACGGGGAACGAGGACGCTGAGGTCTCTCCTGGATGGTACGAAATGACTCAGTAGATGAAATTGTAGATCCCGCATGTAAAACCTGCACATGGGGACCACATCTACGAGGCTGGCTAGGTACCCCAAGAATACCAGCCAGGCTCTCGCCGAGCAGGCCGGTAACGAGAAGGACGCCGGCTCCCGCCCTCACGGCAAGGATCCGTTCGCCCGTCGGCCGAATACGACCGCGAGGAAAATCCAGGACCGCCCCAGAAAAGTGGGAGTCTGAGACGGAACAAGGTTGGACTTGGCGAGGTTGATCACCCTCCCTAAGTCCTGTGCGACCCCGTATGACCACGTTCGTGTGTCTCGCGACGGTGGCTGCGTCTATCGCAACGATCAGCCAGTCGTCGAGGTACATAAAGATTCGGATGCCTTGCCTTCGTAAGAAGGCCGCTAGAACCCTCGTAATCCGGTGAAGACCCTGGGGCAGTCGAAAGCCGGAGGGCAACGCCCTGAACGTACGTCATTCCTTCGAATTGGAACGCCAGAAAACGCCTGTGTTCCTCGAACATCGGCACATGGAGATATGCGTCCGCGAGGTCGATGGAGGTGGCCCACAGGCCCCTCATCAACTGAGGGAGGATAGAGCGAAGAGTCTCCATCTTGAACTTCAACGGTCGAATGAACCTGTTGAGTGGCCTGAGATTGATTATCGGGCGCCACTTGTTCCCCTTCTTGGGGGCCAGGAAAAACGTGGACATTACGAGGTTCCTGGGAGGGTTCGGGATGAAGGTGATGGCGTTCTTCGCCAGCATTTCCCTGATTTCTGACCTCAACAACTCGGTGTGGTCGCCCAGACGAGGCGTGGGAGTGGGTCGAAAGACCCCTCCCTGAGGCGGGGGAGACGTGAACTCTAGACGGTAACCCTGCCGAATGGTTCGGAGCACCCACTTGTCGGTGGTGATACTCTCCCAGGCCTCTGAAAATTCCTGTAGACGCCCCCGACTGAAGCCCCATTCAACGGGGAGTCGGGGTGGGTCAAAACGCCGGCCCTGGCCTTCCCCTTCCCTCGGGAAGAGGTACCCGCTCTGCGTGCAGCGGTGAAGGAGCGTCGACTGGTCCCCGCCCCTGCCCCTCTGCTGGTCCACGAAGTGGACTCCTGACGAGAGGGAGGAGCTGAAGAGGGCGCCGTGACAGTGGCATTGCGATGTCGGAACCGTCGCCGGCTAGCCGCACCCCGGCCCCACTGAACGGGGGTTGAAGGGTGGCGACGAGCGGGAAGAGAAGAGAAAGGCTTCGTCTTCGCTAACAGCTTCTGAGTCTTCCGAAGATCATCCTGGCGGCCAGCTTGGCGCGACAGAACATCTCGGAAGTGACCAACAAATAGGTCTGGACCCTCAGTTGGCAACCGCCGAAGGTCCGCCTGAGTGACGGCCGAGAGTCCAAGGAGAGGGAGAATATTCTCGCGTCTCTCCCGGACCGTCTTAGTGGAGGCTCGGGCAAGTTGGTCGACTGTCGCATCGAGCAAATCCGAGAGTCCAGTTAACAGAGGCAGGGTACATGTAAGGACGTCGGCCGGAAGATGCCTGCGCAAGACCGAGTCTAAGCCTTCTGTTACCCATACGGCAAGGGCCTGGTACATATAACCCCGTCGGACGGCCCGGTCGACAGCTAATAAGGAAGCTTCCCTCCGCTGGACCGCAGGATCCAGAAATTTTGGAGCCTTGTCCAAGCCAGACACAGCTGCGGTGCCGCTCGCCGGTTGGCGGAGGAGTTGCCACACTGCCTCCGGGATTCCAGGAGGGCGTATGACCTCCTGAAAATCCGTAGGCCGGACGTGTGTGGCCCAATCAACGTCCCGGTTGAAGGCCGCCCAGTCCCTATCCGGGACCCTAGCCCAATGTCTAATCCTGTAAATCAGGGAGGCATCAATGGGGAAATTCTTAGCCGGTGGCGTAGCATCCCTTGGGGCTGAGCTTAGCAGTCTACGTTGAGACTGCGGGCCCGCCTCGACTAGGAGATCCTCTATGACCTCCAGTTTGATTTTCCGTGCCAGGAAATCCAAGAGCTGGGCGACCCGCTCCCCTTGTAAAAGGGGGTCCACCGGGGGGGGGTGGCGGAAAGAGGACCTCGTCCTGATATCCGGTAGGATACGGAGGCCATATCCGGTGCAAACGGCATCGTAAGATCGGCACTGGGGACGACTGGAACCGGGGCGGCGGGAGGAGTCCCCGTGCGGGGACTCTCCGCGCCGTATCCGAGACGTCCAGAAAATCGACTTCTCTCCCGAGGGGTAGATGTCGAGGGCATCCTCCTCCAAGACCTCAGGGTCAGGGGTGCCAAGCCGTGGCAGTGGCAGCTGCCGGGGTGAGCAGGAGGCGATAGTCTCCGCTCCAGAGCCTGCGACACCAAAGTCTCAAGTGTTTTCTTGAGTGTGTCCTGAAAAGCGGGATCCTCGAAGGGGTGGCCCGACTTTTCTGCCGCTTCCTATGTCTCCTCCTATACTCAGGGAGGATGAGGAAGAGGAAGAGGACCTGTGACGTCGACTCTGCCTCTCCTTGTGTGCACTGTCCCGATCCCTGTCCCTCCTCCGGGTCTGCCTCGCTCTTGGGAGACCCTAACGGGAGACGGGAGGCTCCGACACAGTGTTAGGCACCACTGGAGTGCACGTGTTAGCGCACGCCTGCTCAGTTGAGGGGCCCTTCAAGAGGTGCCCGCTGAGAGTGGGCGGCGGCGCGCCTCCCGGACGGGAGGTGGGTGCACTTTAAGCCTGGGTGGCGGCGGCGGCGGCGGGGAAGACGAAGAGGGCCTATCGGACCGTCGCTTCTCCACTTTCTCCGCCGCTCTTTGAAAGTACCGGTCGCGGTGGAGTCTGTGCTCCGACCACGCCGCTAGATCCCAATCGCTGCAAAGAGTACAGAGATTTGACTCACAGCATAATCTGCACGCATAACACGTGAGATGGATGTCACCAAAGCGTAATTTAAAAAAGCGTTTGCACGCTACGCATCGCGGGACATCCTGGGTGTGTAAAACATCGACACTCGGGGACCTGTTCTCCATGTCCATGATACTGGTGAAAATAAATACGGAACTTATAACGTTCAACGTAGACAGTCTTAAATGCGTTCACACGAGCCGTGGAACTGCGTAGCTAATGGCTACGGGACCAAGAAGAAAATAGCTGCCAATGCTATACTTCTTGTCAAGAATGTCACCTGTCACCTGACCACGTAGCTTGTAGCTAGTGGGCGTATAACCGGATTAAACCGTACTATGTCGTTAATCTGTTAAATACGGACCGATGTAAACACAGGCGCGGAACCGTATGGAACCGTCCGCCCGTAACAACGGGCCGCGGAACCGTATGGAACCGTCCAATGGAACCGTCCGCCCCGTAACAACGGGCCGCGGAACCGTATGGAACCGTCCAATGGAACCGTCCAATGGAACCGTTCGCCCCGTAACAACGGGCCGCGGAACCGTATGGACTCACAGAACCGTCCAATGGAACCGTCCGCCCCGTAACAACGGGACGCGGAACCGTATGGACTCCCGGAACCGTATGGAACCGTCCCCGAAACCGCACAAAGCCCGCGCAATGCGGAACCGTCAGGGACTGTCCAATGGAACCGTTTGGAACCGTGTTTATTTATCGACCCGTCAATAGGATCTTACTACAACTTAGGCGACGCGTTAACGCCCCTAAGAGGTTATCTCTCTCTCTCTCTCTTACCGTTACCGCTCTAGGTGCAACGCCTCTAAGAGCGTAACCTTCTCAGTAAATTTCTTTTATATCTGAAAAGAGAAGAACATATATCCATGCGTACATACACAAATACGGCAAATAAGTATGATCTTACGGATACGCTACAGAGAGACGAGGCCTAGCAGTCTAAACAGAACATCAAAACTCTCTTAAACAGAAAAATTCTTCACTGAAAAATAAATTTCTTAAGAGAAGAACGTATGTCCATGCGTACAAACCTAAATACGGCAAAGTAACTATGATCTTACGGACACGCTAAAGAGAGACGAGGCATAGCATTCTAAACAGAACAACAACACTTGCTTTAACAGAAAAAAATTTTGAACGAAAAAATTTTCTATCTGAAAAACTTTAGAAACCCGAGAAAACGCATCCAACGTAATGACTTTACTAGCGCCGGGGTAGCGTGGGAAACACCAACCACTGTGTACTTGAGGTCTGTAAAGATAAAAGGAAAGATTATTTTCCCTGTAATTAGGTCGTCGGAGAGACCCACCCACGGTCTCTCCGACACCCCAATTTCAATCCTGAAAATTAAATATTTTATCTCAAATCTGTGTAAGAAAAATAAAAATATTCATATGCTGTTAACGTGAAAACGAAAATAAGCTCGCTTGTAACAACTGTAGCTCCATAGAGTTGTTACAGGGCAACCCCACATTTACCCAGCGGTGACTACGAACCAATGCGCATGCGCCAAAATCGAAAAAGGAAAATGGCCTAATGCATACGAGAAGGTGTACTGAAATATCCTAACGTGCTAAACACTATACATAGTATAACGCTAGGGTCACCTCGAGGCGGGTGGGGCTAAGGGAGAAAAAGACTAACTCCCGGGGCGAGAGGTCCCCTAGACAGGCACAACCTGTGCTCTAGGACCTAAAAAACACCCACCACGAGAGTAGGACGCTCTCGAACTAGCCACTCGCTATGTACGAATGGAGACAAAAACCCGCTATCCTAAGTGTAGGCTACACGGGTAAAGTCGTGTAGGTCGGCCGAAGAAATCTCGGACCCATGGCTACCTCACCCTTCTCTGGGAAGACTTGAAAAGGCGAGCCAGATGAGAACGGGCAGCGTAAAAACCCTGCAGGTAGAAGCTGCCGAAGAGAAAAGAGTTAGAAAGGTTAATTAAAAATAAAATAAAAATGACCAGTTTTCAGCGATGTTAGTGGCAACAACGCGCTGAAAAAGAGTGAGGTGGTACAGAGGTATTATGGAGGTCAGGGCTTGGCTGGCTACTGCGTCTTTTAGGGTCGGTTAGAAGTGCGTTAGAATCAGGTCGTATGACCAGATTGCATAATTATAGCATGGAAGGTAAGGTATAACTTGAAGTAAATATCAAAACTCTCACAATGACCACTTTAACTTTTTTTTTCTTCTTTAATTTTTAGGTCAACTTATGCAACAAAATATGTAAATAATTTTTAACAATTAATAGCTCTCCAATTTAAAATCCTGTTTTTCAATCTTTTGTCACAACTTATTTGAAGAAGATCAGCTGTATCTGACTCATAATTTGCAAAACCACATCAGAACCCTAATTAATATTTTGATGAAAAAGATGTTTAAGAATTCATAACTAACAGAATTTGAAACAAACTTCATAGATGGCAAACACCATGTACATGCCTTTAAACTTACCAAGTAATAAACTTTGCACATAATAGAAACATAAAAAGCATTTACTAAATTTAATATATGTTGGAATTAGAGTTTCTATCATAGATAAATTTTAACACTTTCACGTCAAATTTACATGCAGATTTAGTTCCTAATTTCCTTTGCATTGCAGGCTTTATGAAGATTTGAATACGTACCCGCAGGACAATCTTTTTCATCACTACCATCACCACAGTCGTCAGAACCATCACAGCGCCAGCTGCCCAGGATGCAGATTGAGGTGTTGAAGCAGTTGTGAACTGTGCTTCCAGCAAGGAAACCTGGCAGGTCAGCTGACAGATCGGTGCAATCAAATGAATCTGAAGAATGAAAAGGATGTAGACCTTCAAACCCACTCAATGTTGTTTAGAAAATAAAAAGAAAGGATTTCTGTCTCTATGCAAAACTGAACAGGGTAACGATGATGTAATATGGTGAAGATGATCAAAATGATGATGACAGTGAGGACAATGAAGAGAATGGTACAATGGTGATGATTAACATTATGATCAAAAGGATGAGTGATAACTATAACATGATGACAATAAAGATAAAAATGATAAAAGTGATGATGACAAAATGGTCATGATGAACATTATGAACAAAATCATGAGCGAAGATCATGATATGATTACAATAAAGATGAGAATGGTAAAGGTGATGATGGCAAATAATGACGATTAAATTGATGAGTGAGGATCATAACATGATGACAACAATGATGAGGATGATAAAGGTGATGATGGCAAATGGTGATGAATAACATAATGATCAAAGTGATGAGTGAGGATCATAACATAACAATAAAAATGAGAATGGTAAATGTGATGACAAAATGGTGGTGATGAACATGATGATCCTAATGATGAAAGTGATTAGCGAGGATCATAACATGATAATAATAACAATGAGGATGGTAAAGGTGATGATGAAGTGGTGATGACTAACATGATGATCAAAGTGATGAGTGACAATCATTACATGAGAAAAAGGAAGATGATAATGGTAGAAAAGATGATGGCAAAATGGTGATGATCAACATGAAAAGCGATGATGATTATACCATTGGCGATGGGGTTGAAAACAATGAAAATGAAAAGGATTGTATAAAAATGGGGGATGATGATCAACATGATGGGATGATGATAACCAACATGATTGGATGATGATGGGGATGATGATGGGGGTGATGATCAACATAATGGGATGATGATGGGGGTGATGATCAACATGATGGGATGATGATGGGGATGATGATCAACATGATGGGATGATGATGGGGGTGATGATCAACATGATGGGATGATAATAGGGGTGATGATTAACATGATGGGATGATAATGGGGGTGATGATTAACATGATGGGATGATAAGGATGATGATCAAGATGATGGGATGATGATGGGGGGGTGGTGATCAACATGATGGAATGATGATGATGGGGGTGATGATCAACATGATGGGATGATAATGGGGTGATAATCAACATGATGGGATGATGGGGATGATGATTAAGATGATGGGATGATGATGGGGGGTGGTGATCAACATAATGGGATGATGATGATGGGGTGATAATCAACATGATGGGATGATGATCAACATGATGGGATGATGGGGATGATGATCAACATGATGGGATGATGATGATGGGGATGATGATCAACATGATGGGATGATGGGGATGATGATCAACATGATGGGATGATGATGGGGGTGATGATCAACATGATGGGATGATGATGTGGGATGATGATCATCATGATGACAAAAGTTGAAATATTGTAAAGATGATAGCAAAAAGTTAATGCTAATGGGAACATGGAGAAAATTATGTGCTTGATGATAACAAAGAAATTGGTTGTTTTATGACACTGCCTAACAGGTCAAATTGCTTGTTTCTGGTTTAATAATAGAACGGAGGTTTACATTTGCCTCCAAACTTAGTGTAAAACATGATGCAAAAGCGAAAAGAAAAGAATCAATTGGTGATAAGAATGAGTCGAAGAAGATGGAGAACATGATTACCTTTACCGTGACAATATTAAACAACTTCAACATGAGGAAGATCATGATTTGAAGAATATAATTGCATCTAAGTAACACATTTCATGACAACACTACTCAATTAAATAGACATTACATCAACATGCTATTATCATTAACTTACCACAGCCTTTTTCATCTGAGAAATCTCGGCAATGTTGTACATGGTCACACCTAAACGATGCTCGCACACAATCTCCATCAGCACACTCAAAGTCTTGGGCATCACATTGAGAGGCTGATGAATAAAATATAAACAAGGACAAAACATTAAAATTACAATAGCAAAGCATGGGTACTAGCATGACAGGGAGGTAGGGGGAGGAAGGGGGAAGGGGGAGGAGGTCCAAAGCATACATAAAACTTCTTTCACTAAAGGTATGTGTTCTCTTCAGATTGATACTGCACAGAAAGCCAGAGCTTAAAAAACATAAAATGCAAGTTGAAAATACTTTCTGACCCGCTAAAACAAAGAACTATACACTGAATAACTAATGTTAACTTTTAAAAATCAAAGCTTATAAAAAGTTAGCCAAGTTTTTTGAGGGGTTTGAACTGGACACTTGGGCACTCCATATGAAAAGGATTAACAATAATAAAAGTTTTGATGATAAAAAAAAAAAAAGCATCCACAAGCCACTAGGTGGTTTTATTTGCCAGGTATTTTTAAAATCTATCAAAATTACACAAGTGTAAATTGGCACCATTTGCAAACACTACATAGAATCATATCCCTTCACAATCCATTCCAAAATCTAAAATAAATACTTTTACACTTCTGATTAAATTCATGAATGAACTGAATACGTTGACAGGATTTAGGATTAACTGCCTTTAAGGTCTTAGAAAAACTTCATACTATAACTAATCAAATACATCTAACAATACTGAGAAAAAAATATTTACCACAATTTTCTTCATCTTCCCCATCTGGACAATGAGACACTCCATCACAACGCCAACCCTCTGGTATGCACCTGGTCGTGGAATGGTGACAGTGAAAAAACCCTGTGCGGCAAACCCTTAACGCTGCAAAAGTAACAGAAGTAACTGTCCAAATCCATTTCTTTTAAGTTCTATGGATGTCTACTTAGGAACTATAGCTGCATTGCTTAAACTCTGTTGCAAACCATGAATGAAGCAACTTGAAACAATTCAGTCAGACGAAAAAAATGAAAGTACAAAGGGTACCCACCTGCACTTTCAAATAAAATTTGCAAAAATTGAATTGATTCTGCCCAACACAGTTGAGAATCTTCACTTTAAAAGAACTTAAATATTCAGCTAAAAATATAATTATGCAAGACTCCTAGGTAATTTTGCCAAAGGTGTGTGGTACATCCTGCTAGTCCCCCCACCTCCTCCCCGCCCCACACTATTACCTTCATCTTGCACTTTTCCCACAAATGTTCTACAATCAGTTCAAAATATATAGTTTTGATTATTCTTTCCTTAAATTTAAGAATAAGTTTATTACACTTATATGGCGCATTATCTAAACAACTTATTCTAATGCGCCTTACAAAATATGCATATAAAGAAAATAAATACAAATGTGTAAATAAGATAAGAATGCAATATAAAGAAAACAAAGAACAAGAAAATTATGAAGAGGACTTGAAAGCACATTTAAATAAGAGAGTCTTAAGCAAGGTGTGGAATTGTTTAAGGGATTGAGCAGATTTGATTGAAAGAGGTAAGTCATCCCAAAGTTTTGGGCCAAATATTTGCAGAGAGCGATCGCCATATGTAAGTTTACTTTTTGGAACATAGAGGATGAGGTGGTTTTGAGAGCGAAGGCGGTAACTAGTTTGTTTATAATGAAACATTTTGGTCAGATATAACGGGGCCATGTTATGAAGGGATTTAAAAATGAGGAATAAAATTTTAAATTTAATTCTATATGAGACAGGTAGCCAATGAAGATTTTGCAGTAGATAAAGTGATGGAGTGAAACGGTTGCTTCTTGTAATGAACCTTGCAGCATAATAACTTTGTGTTTTCAGTGCTGCACAGCTCTTACTCTCTTGTAATAGCCCTTTGTAGTGTTTGGCACCCTTCCCCTTTTTCTTCAAGGAAGCCATTCTACTCGACTCAAAGTCAAATGAAGAAAAGCAAATGCAATCACTCCAGACTTGGAATTAATTTTAAAATTTTCCACGGTTCTAAAAAAGGTGATGAAAATCTTCCCACCCAAAATCGTGACAAATAATATTAATGTAGTGACTACATCTTTATATACTTCCCTCTTTCGCAATTTAATGTACTTTTCATCGCACAATTACAAGTGGGACATTTTTAGAGCACATATTTATCAAATATACTGTTGTTTACTCAGGAGATCTGAAAAAGAAAAAAAAAATCCCAATGCTTCTGCAGTTATAAACCGCCAGAAACCGTAGAATTTTCCCCAAGTCCGATTCACTCTTAGTCATATACTCTATCACACAACCATGTACATGTTATATCAAAAAAATTCAGAGCTTAACTGAAATGAACTTTTTAAAAGGTTTTTACTCACCACAGTAATTTTCATTTTCATCCGAGTTGTCGGCACAATCCTGCTGCCCATCACAGCTTCTTTTGTAGTGAATACACTCTCCTCCACCTTTGCAAGCAAACTCATCCATAAGACAATTTGGGGATACATCTGGAAAAGTAACTTTAAAAAAAAATTCAAGTCATGAATTCAAGTTCATTTGCTACCTCTATGGTTATCTGTCCAACATTTTGATTCCAAGAATCATTTTCTCAATCTAGCTGCAAATATCAACATTTCTGACGTAACAAGATCACTTCCAAGAAACTATTGATCTCCCAATAGGACTAAGAAAAATTGGTTTGTTTGCCCTTTCTTGTGGAAAATTGGGAGGGGCGGGAAAATTTTTCTTTTTGTTGATGCTTGCGATCATGCAAGACTGGCTCACTCTGGAATTAGTATCAAGAACACTTTTAAAGCAGAATTAAAACACTTCACTTCATTTTCAGTTTGTTGGTTCATTTTATTTTGCTCAGTTTTTATATCTCAATTATGCTTTTTGTGCAATTTGGGACTTTCTGTGCCTTGCCTGACACGTTTGTTATAAATAGCCAGGACAACTTTGTATTCTATCACAAGCTCTTGTGGGCGAAGGGCTTCATTTTTTCTGCAGTAACAGTCGACATGCAAAAGCGGTTGCAATGCCATTTTGAAGAAATTTGCAGGAATCTTTACAAAGTGTTAAGATTTTTAACGTAAAAAAAAAAAAAAAAAATCATCTAAAAACACCACCCCTTTTTTTCCGGTGAGTTAGGGGTGGAGGAAGAGGCCTTATTTCTAAAGATTTTCGTGATCAAATGTGAAGCTTACCTGTAACACATCTCACCCCCTCCAAGAGGACTTGCCCCTCCTCACAAGAACAGATCACAGAGCTATAAATATCTGTCATGCAAAGACCGTCACATCCTCCATTATGCTGGTTACAAGGCAAGAGAGAACCTAAACAAGAAATTGATTCATCAGTAGTCAGATATATCCTGCTTGAAAATCAGATTGAAAAGCAAACTACTTCTAGTCAAGATACATTTAGTTTAAAGGAATATTCCTGTAAATTTGTATCTTATTTATATGATAGAGGACTAATAAAGAAACAAATTGGTTTAAAAACCATGTTATTATCTTATTCCATTTTAAGGTTATTACATTTTAAAGATTTTGCTTTGTATTTATATAACACATGAGCAAGTGAAGCATGGCAGGTAGAGCATGTTCTTATGAAGTGTATGTTACACCTCATATCAACATAACCAAAAGGTTTCCAGTAATTTAGGAAAGAAAGAATTCATTTTCAAAGAAATACTCCAAATTTTTCTTGGATTTGCCTTCATGACATCACACTGTACAATGTGAGGTCACTTGGAATTAATTATAAACTTTCTGACGGTTCTGAATACAGATATCAAAAATCTTCTTAAATCGAGACAGAAATATTATCAATGTAGTGAATAAATCTTTATATACTTTGCTCTTTTGCAATTTAATGTACTTTTCATCGCACAATTACATGGGGATGGTTTTAAAGCACACATTTACCACATATAATGTTGTTTACCACATATACTATTGTTTATTCAAGAAATCTATAAAAGAAATATAATATATACATACATACATACATACATACATACATACATACATACATACATACAAACATACATACATACATACATACAAACATACATACATACATACATACATACATACATACATACATACATACATACATACATACATATAATTTCTTTAAAAAAAAAAAAATGAAATGACTTTTTTCCTGCAAATTCCTGATTTTCCCAGTTATATCTGACAGAACAGTAGATTTTTTCCAGCTCTGCTTCTCTAGTTTATATTTGGCATATCCTATCATATGACCTTCTCTAGTTTATATTTGGCATATCCTATCATATGACCTTCTCTAGTTTATATTTGACCTATCTCATCATATGACCTTCTCTAGTTTATATTTGATCTATCTCATCATATGACCTTCTCTAGTTTATATTTGATCTATCTCATCATATGACCTTCTCTAGTTTATATTTGATCTATCTCATCATATGACCTTCTCTAGTTTATTTTTGATCTATCTCGTCATATGATCTTCTCTAGTTTATATTTGATCTATCTCATCGTATGACCTTCTCTAGTTTATATTTGATCTATCTCATCATATGACCTTCTCTAGTTTAAATTTGATCTATCTCATCATATGACCTTCTCTAGTTTATATTTGATCTATCTCATCATATGACCTTCTCTAGTTTATATTTGGTTTATCTCATCATATGACCTTCTCTAGTTTATATTTGATATATCTCATCATATGACCTTCTTTAGTTTATATTTGATCTTTCTCATCATATGACCTTCTCTAGTTTATATTTGATCTATCTCATCATATGACCTTCTCTAGTTTATACTTGATCTATCTCATCATATGACCTTCTCTAGTTTATATTTGATCTATCTCATCATATGACCTTCTCTAGTTTATACTTGATCTATCTCATCATATGATCTTCTCTAGTTTATACTTGATCTATCTCATCATATGACCTTCTCTAGTTTATATTTGATATATCTCATCATATGACCTTCTCTAGTTTATACTTGATCTATCTCATCATATGACCTTCTCTAGTTTATATTTGATCTATCTCATCATATGACCTTCTCTAGTTTATATTTGATCTATCATATCATATGACCTTCTCTAGTTTATACTTGATCTATCTCATCATATGACCTTCTCTAGTTTATACTTGATCTATTTCATCATATGACCTTCTCTAGTTTAAATTTGATCTATCTCATCATATGACCTTCTCTAGTTTATATTTGGTCTATCTCATCATAGAGAGAGAGAGAGAGAGTTGAACACACAATTACAATGACGGGGTCGTCGCCTGCGTATTCGCTTATGATAGTACAAATGCTATCACGTAAACGCTTTAATACGACCCAGACGAACACAGGTACGACGTGCGGACAGACATAACATCGACAACCAAGTCAATGTCCACGGCCTTTGATAACCAGTTGTGGTGCACTGGCGTGTCTACCCACCCCAGGATTGAACCCGGGACCTCGTGGTCTGTAGACAGGTATTATAACCGCTACACCACAGTAGGTAGATTATCTCATCATATGACCTTCTCTAGTTTATATTTGATATATCTCATCATATGACCTTCTTTAGTCTATATTTGATCTATCTCATCATATGACCTTCTCTAGTTTATATTTGATCTATCTCATCATATGACCTTCTCGAGTTTATACTTGATCTATCTCATCATATGACCTTCTCTAGTTTATATTTGATCTATCTCATCATATGACCTTCTCTAGTTTATACTTGATCTATCTCATCATATGACCTTCTCTAGTTTATACTTAATCTATCTCATCATATGACCTTCTCTAGTTTATATTTGATCTATCTCATCATATGACCTTCTCTAGTTTATACTTGATCTATCTCATCATATGACCTTCTCTAGTTTATACTAGATCTATCTCATCATATGACCTTCTCTAGTTTATATTTGATCTATCTCATCATATGACCTTCTCTAGTTTATACTTGATCTATCTCATCATATGACCTTCTCTAGTTTATACTTGATCTATCTCATCATATGACCTTCTTTAGTTTATACTTGATCTATCTCATCATATGACCTTCTCTAGTTTATACTTGATCTATCTCATCATATGACCTTCTCTAGTTTATACTTGATCTATCTCATCATATGACCTTCTCTAGTTTATACTTGATCTATCTCATCATATGACCTTCTCGAGTTTATACTTGATCTATCTCATCATATGACCTTCTCTAGTTTATATTTGATCTATCTCATCATATGACCTTCTCTAGTTTATACTTGATCTATCTCATCATATGACCTTCTCTAGTTTATACTTAATCTATCTCATCATATGACCTTCTCTAGTTTATACTTAATCTATCTCATCATATGACCTTCTCTAGTTTATATTTGATCTATCTCATCATATGACCTTCTCTAGTTTATACTTGATCTATCTCATCATATGACCTTCTCTAGTTTATACTAGATCTATCTCATCATATGACCTTCTCTAGTTTATATTTGATCTATCTCATCATATGACCTTCTCTAGTTTATACTTGATCTATCTCATCATATGAACTTCTCTAGTTTATACTTGATCTATCTCATCATATTACCTTCTTTAGTTTATACTTGATCTATCTCATCATATGACCTTCTCTAGTTTATACTTGATCTATCTCATCATATGACCTTCTCTAGTTTATATTTGATCTATCTCATCATATGACCTTCTCTAGTTTATACTTGATCTATCTCATCATATGACCTTCTCTAGTTTATATTTGATCTATCTCATCATATGACCTTCTCTAGTTTATATTTGATCTATCTCATCATATCACCTTCTCTAGTTTATATTTGATCTATCTCATCATATGACCTTCTCTAGTTTATACTTGATCTATCTCATCATATGACCTTCTCTAGTTTATACTTGATCTATCTCATCATATGACCTTCTCTAGTTTATATTTGATCTATTTCATCATATGACCTTCTCTAGTTTATATTTGATCTATCTCATCATATGACCTTCTCTAGTTTATACTTGATCTATCTCATCATATGACCTTCTCTAGTTTATACTTGATCTATCTCATCATATGACCTTCTCTAGTTTATATTTGATCTATCTCATCATATGACCTTCTCTAGTTTATACTTGATCTATCTCATCATATGACCGAACAATTTAAGCCGCAACTAGGTTTTAAAAATAAATGTATATGTATCAGATGCAACATTAGGTAATTTGTTTTAATATTTATCAAAACCCATGCAGGTAGCAAAATATTAATCCAAATTGGTTGAAAATTGACCACTAACAACTTATCTTATTCAAGAAATTATACAAAGGCTGGCTTAAAAAAAGCATGTATCTGTAATATCACTAAACATCAGACTTCAATCATTTCAACACAATTTTTTCTAAAATTTCAAGTATTCAATGAATGCTGATTTCACCATTTTCTTCTTTTTCTTGTCCTATCATACAACACGAGCAACAAACCTGTATGGCTACATGGATTGACAGTCAAACTCACAAGATTCAAATCTTATTGTATGGTCAAGCTTAAAACAACCTCACACAACAGCAATGTATTTACACCGCTCATAAGTGTAGTGGGGAGGCCGTGGAGAGTAGAAAAAACGTTTTGATCGTCAGTTCTTTAAGCGGAAACGCAGACAGCAAAGGGAGTCCGTGCGGGTGTCTCAAAACTACTTGCATCTTCCACAGGGAGCAAGGTTTCAAACTGATTCTTTGTAAGAACATTCCTTTAACTAATCTTTCCAGGCGCCGCGCATCGGTGACAGTCGACCCATCTGGAAAGCCCCAGTGGATTGCTGCTATGATTGTCTGAAAATTCTTGACTGCATTGATGGATTTATTCAGATTACACTGATACAACAAGAAATCCACTACATCACCAAGACATATGTGGAGAAACCGATCTACTCTGGCACCAGTCTTGAAATATTCCAAGTCTGGCAGAATACATCCTCAAAGTGGAGGATCTCCGACTTTGGGCTGCCACTTAAGAAGCTTTCTCCAAAAAGCTTTGCTACCCCAAGGATTCGCAGATAAGAGGCCACACAGTCAAATGGAATGTTTTTGGATTGTGATGCAGTTTGCCGGAGCCGGAATCGAGACGAAGTCATCCCTGACCGGAAGCTTGGGTGGAAGGAGCTTATAACCCCTTCGTAAGGCTCAGTCAACAGCCTTGAGGAAATCTTCCTTCCGCTAAACCGCAGGGTCAATAAACTTATTGGCTCCAGCCACTGAGCTTGACACCACTGGGGTGCCTCTCGCAAGCTGGTGGAAGAGTTCCCATACTCTGTCCAGGATTGAGGGGGTGCCTACTAGCACCTGGTAGGCTGCTGGCTGGAGCTCTTTGTTGTAGGCCATCCAGTCGTTGGTTGGGGATCTGGCCCAATGCTTTATCCTAGTCTCCAGGGAAGCATCAATGGGAAACTGCTTAGCTCCTGGCTTAACGCCGATTTGGGCTGCAGTGAACAGCCTGCGCTGAGCCTGAGCACAAGCCTTTGCAGGAGGTGCTTCCACTACATCCAGCTTGATCTCCTGCACCAGGAAATCCAGGAGCTGGGGGACCCACTCCCCTGTAGCAGGGGATCCACCGAAAAGGGCGGTGGGAGGACCTCGTCCGGTACCCGGCAGGGTAAGGGGGTCCTATCCAGTGCATCCTGCAGCAGTGAGGCGGCACCCAGGCGGCTTGGACAGGGGCAGCGGGAGGATTCCCCCATTTCGGGTGGTGTTCTGGTGCCCTGGGAGTGTCCAAAGGCTCCGCAGGTGGGTCCAAATTGTCCATAAGGTCGACATCCCCCATCCCCCCTCCCCACCCGAAGAGTAGATGTGGAGGGCATCCTCCTCCGAGACCGCAAGGTCAGGGGGTTGCCTCACCTCGGCAGTGGCAAGGCGGTGGAGCGTGGGAGGCAGCGTGTCTATAAATCTCTGGATAATTGTGCTCCTACTTATGTTAGCATTCTCCTATTCAAGTATAATCCAATTCGTAATCTTGGTTCTATGTCCCTTCTCAAAGAATCTAAAGCTAATCGAGTATGGGGGAAAAACCTTTGGCTGTTGCAGCTCCATGTATTTGGAATAAATTACCTCATGAACTCAGACTTGCCCAAAGTATTAATGTATTTAGGACCTTAAAACTT
>JAIGNY010001194.1:0-285000 GCA_020152595.1 Chiridota heheva
TATATATATATATATATATATATATATATATATATATATATATATATATATATATATATATATATATATATATATATATATATATATATATATATATATATATATATATATATATATATATATATATATATATATATATATATATATATATATATATATATATATATATATATATATATATATATATATATATATATATATATATATATATATATATATATATATATATATATATATGTATATATACATATATATATATATATATATATATATATATATATGTATATACATATATATATATGTATATATATATATATATATATATATATATATATATATATATATATGTATATATATATGTGTATATATATATATGTTTATATATATATGTGTATATATATATATATATATATATATATATATATATATATATATATATATATATATATGTATATATATATATATATATATATTTGAACATTGAAAAGGTTGCATTATAAGGCACGGAAAAACACAAATTTATGGTTCCTCATATTTTAATAGCAAACAATCTGCAGGTACATTCACAATTTCCTGCTCCCACTTAATCACATACTTAGGCATTACAAAAGAATACTGCAAAAGGTAACTATAAATATGGCGTGTTGGCTTGCAGGCAGAAGAAAAGTTTAAACGATTTATGTTATCATTAACGGGCTGAAGGGGAAAATATTATATTTCCAAGATTTTGGGATTGCATCTTCCAATGCCAAAATAATAAGTAAAGGGAAAATTTCTCAAATTGAATTTAGTAACAAAATAATCATAACCAAGGGGGTTGCCGTTATCATCAAAAATATTCCTTAAAAGGTTGGCATTGTTATCTAAAGGCCTATTCATACAGATTACCTGGGAATTAATCTTGATAAAAGAGTTCTTTGGAACATATTGGTTGGCATAATTGTAGTTTACAAATTTATGGTAATTATAATCTGACCAAGCCTGACAAACATGTGAAATAGAAATATTTAAAATTTGTAAATCTGTAAAATTACATTTGAAAAGAAAACTAGAACCATACATTTTTAAGAAATAGTCAAAGAATGACTTACATGGTCTATCAACATTGTCAAGATACATCAGAACCCATTTACATTTCAAACTCTTTGCAAAGATGAACATATTGATCATTCTAAGACCCTATCATACTTATCAGTATACAGTACAGAACTTAAAGAAAAGCGAGTTCAACTCATCAAAAAACTTGTCTGGAGGACTAGGTATATCAGTTAACAGGTAAACAATTTGGGAAATTGCAAATGATTTTAAGATTTGGATTTTACCTATAAGTGTAAAATCACGGCTTGCCCAAATTCGTAAGAGATGTTTAATTCGTGACAGCTTAGGTACATAATTTAATCAAAAAAATTCTTGTGGTGATGGGAAAAGGAGATGCCCAGTACAAATAGGACAGATGTAATTATTGAAATGATTTGGACATTCGGTAGCATAGGACCCCAGTAAAACAAATGAAAGATTTCTCAAAATTTACCTTAAGACCAGAATTATTACAGAATTTGCAAAGAACATTATGAACTTCGCGAAGGGAAGTGTCTAAACCATCAGAGATTATAATCGTATCATCGGCATACTGAAAGATCTTAATATGAGAATTACCAACATGAATACCGTTAATATTGTCATTACAATTGATTAATACATTTAAAATCTCAGTACATATTATAAATAGATACGGGCTAAGAGGACAACCCTAGCGGACGCCTCTTGACACTTTAAAACAAGTAGAAACATAACCATTGTTTGTTACACATGTGGTTGCATTTTTATAAAAGGTTGTTATCCATTGAAATAACGAGGGACTGAAGTTAAGGTAAAAACGAGTATTGAATATAAAACTCCAATCAAGACAATCGAATGCTTTCTCATATTCTAAAAATAATCGAGCACCAGGTGTAGAACTGTCTTTGTAAAAAGAAATAATGTTGTATACAATTCTAATATTTTCACCAATATATCTTCCTTTAATAAAGCCTGTTTGGTCATAACTGATTATTTTAGATATTACATTTTTAATCCTGGTAGCAATTGTTTTAGCTGCGATTTTATAATCAACATTTAATAGGGCGCCAGTTTTTTGAAAATTTGAGGTCTTTGTTATTCTTGGGGATAAAGCTTATACATGCTCTGCCCTGGTCATTAGAAACACATTAGCAAAGGCACTGCTTACAAATTTGGCCCTGCAATTTTAAAGCAACAAATTAACCACATGATTCCACCAGCTTAACTTTGCATCCTAACATTGAGGTATAAATAGTACAATGCCCAAAGTTCATTTCACCTTTCCCCAGTAGCAAAGACAAACAATGCCAGCATTAATTACGGTTACTACTTATATTACAAAGGATTGCCATTAAATTCAAATGTGTGTCACTAAAAATACCATGTAACACCAGTGGGAGTAGTTGTTATCTTGAAGGAGCCTTGGAGAGGTGAAACTGTATACAGTTTTGTGGTTTGGGAAACAAAGAAACATAAACGAAACAAAACATAACTTTTTCTTCGACTGGTGTGACGGAAAATTTTGTCCCCGTATATTTGACCCCCCCTCCCTTCGGACCTTATTTCCTAAGGAATGTCTAGTGAATTTGTTCCTCCGGACTGATTTCACTAGGGAATTACTAGGGAATTTACTGGTGTGTCTGTGCAGTTCCTTCAATTAATTTTGTGCACTGAAGTAATAAGCTAAAAAGTGATAAGCTAATACACTAAAGAAGAAGAAAGGCGTGCTTTACGCAAAACGGCAGTGAGATTTAGTGTAAAGAGAGAAGAAGGGCTTTTTCTTGCAAAAGGGGGACAAGTTGTTGTCTCCAAATTTTATAGGAAAGAAGGGCCAGGGCCCAAATTTCCTAGCGGACCATTTTTACTATGAGGGGACCAAATTTACTGGATGGCTACGGCTTAATTGTCTGGGGTCCCAAATCTTATAGGAAATAAGGGCTGGGGCCAAAATTTACTGGGGAGGGGGGGGGGGGGCGCAAAATTTACTTTTACACTGGCCCTGCTCCATTCGAGGGCAGGTTGAGATGTTCCTGGTTTTAAGCAGAGCCATTTCTAACAAAAACGATTTTGAAAAGAAAAGTTTAATGACTTAACTACCAATTCACCCACCTCACTTCAAAATAATCTGTAAAATTCAGCGGGAATACCATCGGAACCAGGTGGTTTATTAAGGAACATTGAAAATAAGGACGTGGTGCACTCCTCTACAGTGAGGTACCCCTCACAACTAAATCTTGCATTCTCAGAGAGCTTAACATGATTGATATTGAAACTATTGTAAAACGATTAGAAGAAATATTACTGTCCCAAGTATAAAGCTTCTCATCAAATAATTTCGCTTCAAATAGAATATCTTCTGAATCTGATAATGAAACATTGTTATTGGTAATTATTTCCTTAATCTGTTTATGGTATTTGCAACCTTGTTTCTTTTTTTCAAGCTTAAAAAGTATTTTGTGTTGTTTTCCCCATCCTCCAGCCACCTTGCCCTGGACCGAATTATAATACCCTTAAGTTTAAAATCATACAAAAGATCTAATTGGTTTCTAGCATCAGCTATAGTTGCCTCTTTACGTCATCAGAAGGAAAAGTAACTAATCAATGTTCAAGTTGTGTAATTTTTGCAATTAAATCGTATTCTAGACTGCTTACATTTTCTAGCGTTTGACTTAGAGTAGGTGATGGAATGTGTTCTAATGTTTAATTCAAAAACCTCCCAAAGAAGGACAGGACTTTAAGTTGTTGTACAAGGAAATAGTATTGCGGATAGTATCCTTAATGAGGTCAACATATATTTGATCGTTAAGTAGAGCGGTATTTAGCTTCCAAATACCTCTGCCTCGTTTTTGATTCAACAATTAAACAAGGGTTACGCTAGAGTTATCAGAGCCAAAAACAGGTGAAATCTTACAATCAGTTACATGTTTTTCAAGGAGCACGAGATAAGAAAATAGTCCAATCTACAGTGAATAGAATGGTCGATGTTGGAATGCCAGGAAAAAGCCTTGTCTTTTGGTAACGATCACGCCAGATATCAAATAAGTCAAAATGCTGCATAGCATGAATTGTCGGGGAACGAACGTTAAATTTTGTTTGTGGAAGACCCCCCAGCTTATCTAAATCTAAATTCATTACAAAATTTAAGTCCCCACCCCAAATAATAAAGTCTCAAATATCATTATTGCTAGTAATGTTGTCCGATATTGTGGAAATAACATGAGCATTGTCTAGGTTAGGGGCATAAATGTTGATTAAGGAAAATTGTAAACCATAAATAAAGATACAAATTATAATGAAGCGACCATTATTATCCTCAATAACTTTCTTAATATCACAAGTAATAGTAGGCCTAATAAGGATTGCAGTCCCTCTACTGAGGTTTAAACCATGCGACATAAAAATCTTGCCGCCCCATTTATTCAACCAGAAATTATAATTGCAAAAAATAATGAAATCTAACTGTGCCTATGTAAAAAAGCGAATATTTTCCTACGTTTTTTTAATGGCCCTTAATCCCCCTTACTGAAACCCGAATTCATTTAATGAAGGATCGCATAAAATCTTGTTTGCGTAATGATGTTGGATATAAAAAATACTATAAATTGCTTGATACAATAGCATGCATATGCAAAATAGACTAAGCTTATCAGGCTGCATAACAGAGATGGATGGAGACAAAACCCAGAAAAGTCAATTCAAACGAAAAACTCTAAAAAGTTCGTTCGGAAAAAGTCTATCATAGGACGTGTCAGTTGGTGTCTGTGCAAGGAATGCAAAGGAGTGATAATTAATTTAAAATTTATTTCGTATTGGTATAATATATTCCATAAATCAAAAGCTGAAGTGGTAGTTGAAGGTAAGTCGTTGCTAGATTAGGTCGGTAATGAATTGGTTAGCTGAAACATGATGATAAAGAGTGAGAAATCCCTGGGGTCCCGTCATTTGAGTAGATCCAGGTTCTTTCTTAGTCGAAGTAGTGTCTGCCATCCCCTTTTCTCCAACGCCCTGCATAGAAGCAGAGTTTTACGCCGTTTTGGTATAGGTTCTGTACTTGGCGTGACCATTTCCTTCTAGGTCTGATTGAGATAGGTCATCAATAATGTAGTAGTTTTTTTTTTGAGGCCAGGGTTTGACGGGCATTGTTCAGAGTAAAAATCTTATCTTGATAGAAACTTAGTTTGATAAGTAAGTGCGACCTTTGCCCCGATTCACCTTACCATCACGATTTGCACGTTCAATTTTTAATGAGCCAGTTTCTCCCAGGATTATTTTTGCTATCTCCATGCAGTTTTCTCCCTCTGTTGTTTTCACTCCAACAATACGCACATTATTGCGACAAGAAAAACGTTCATTTTTGTTTAACAAGGCAGCATGTGTTGTTTTTCCTCCTAGACCTTCATGACTCTTTTTTCCAAAGTTTCACATCTTTCGTTTACACATCGTATTATTATTATTAGAGTAATCTTATTATTATTATTATTATTATTATTATTATTATTATTATTATAGTAATCTTCTTCTTCTTCTTCTTATTATTATTAGAGTAATCTTCTTCTTATTATAATTATTTTTTTATTATTAATATTATTATTATTATAATTATTATAATAACTATTATTATTACTATTATTTGTATTATTAATATTATTATTATAATTATTTTTACAAATATTATTATCATTATTACTACTATTTTGATTAAGTAATCTTATTTTTATTATTATTATTAGTAGAGTAATCTTATTATTATTATTAGAGTTATCTTATTATTATTATCATTATTATAATTATTATTAAAGTAATCTTATTATTATTAGAGTAATCTTATTATTATTCTTATTATTAGAATAATCTTATTATTAGAGTAATCTTATTATTAGAGTAATCTTATTAATAGAGTAATCTTATTATTAGAGTAATCTTAATATTAGAGTTATCTTATTATAAGAGTAGTCTTATTATTAGAGTAATTGTATTATTAGATTAATCTTATCATTAGAGTAATCCTAATATTAGAGTCATATTTTTATTATTGTTATCTATTTATTATTATTAATAAAAAATTTTTTTTTGGGATCTGCCAGCTGTATAAGCTTTGCGCAATCGGCGTGGGGTATAAGCTATGTGTTTTGGTGGACTAGAGGGTGCCTATAAACGTCTAATATTGTATTCCATCGCCCAATATATCAGCTAAGTAAAATGTTAAATTATATTGAAAATGATAAAAATCACTACGACTACTTATTTGAAAACGTTGGTCCTTTTTTAAGGGGAGGGGCGCCCCATCGTCCCCTGGCTACGCGCCTACTGGAAGGGTCTCACGGATGAGCGGGGTCGATTCCACAAATGTAAAGTCAGTCACAGAGCAATTGACATATTCTTTTTTATATAAAAAAGAAAATTTGCATGGACAGAACCTTTTTATCTGATAATTTAAACTCTCTGTTATGAGCATAATACAGAAGCTAGAAAATGTGAAAATACAGAAAATCAAGCAAATGACATCAATAGAAAGCAGTGAAGATTTGACAATACGATGTGGCATTCACTCTTGCAGCGAACGGCACCCCTATTTGGTTCAATCTCTGCAGTCCTCTTGACGCATAGTTTGTTCTCAGCTGGATGGATTGATCTTTACAGGTTTTTATAGGTCTTTATTAAGTTTTTGGTCATCTGGAGGTTTGAAATTGATAGTAGTTAGAGGGGACTATAAAGCCGCTGACCAATCAGAAGCCGGCTTTGCCAAGACGTCATTGCTTCGCCGTAGTTCGCTTCTGATTGGTTAGCGGCTTAGATAGTTTTTATCTGGGTCATAGGATAGTCTCAGCGACATCATAGAGTCCTTTTAATGAGGTTTATATTTTTTCGGACGAGGTGTGTCAGGTGATTATAGGGTAAAAGTACCTGCCCCAACCAACGCGGATACCGTAGGGGGCAAGCCATGGTAGCTCTTTTTCCCCTCCTTCCGCCCTCGTTAGGGGTTTCATCTAAGACTGAGTTGCTAATGTTGTCATCAAGCAGATGGTGGTGAGGTCTACTTCAATGACCCGTTTGTCATAGACGAACCTGTAGGTCCCATGTAAGGGGATTTTTGGGGATGAAGGGTTTAATACCCGTACGGGAGGGTTGTGAGATTGGGCTGAATAACGCGTTTTGTGCAGATTAGTCGATATTCCTTGGTGATGGCTCTGGTGAGAACTTTACCGGGACCGTCTCTCTGGATGCGGAGAGCGTAGTGGGTGGAAACGATGACATCTTCATCATCGTCCCAAGCCCTGCCGGTTCCTGGATCCACATGATTGACCGTATCGCTTCAAAGTTAACCACTTGAATGGCATTGTGATCTAGAGTGATGCTTTTCACTTTGCATTCTCCGACAATGACGGCGGCCATTTTGGTTAAGTGTACTTGTAAGTGTAGTTCTGTGGACCTCCCGATACGAACTCGGTGATGTAACACTCAACACCGTAAGGTTTCTCGAGCTCATTGGTCATGTCTCCTATAAAGTTCTTGACGGGTAGTTGCCAATCTCCGGGTCGATGGATGTGGACAATGGAATCCGTGTCGAAGTAGAGGGCACGTTCCCCTAGTTTCTTCAGGTAATTGTTAAGTTTTAGGCAAGCCCGAATACTACAATCCAAGAACGCTTTCGTACTTGACGGCAATGTTGAAATTCAAGTCCTCCACATCAAAATGCCTCGGGGAAGCAAATGCAGTAACATGAAAGAATGGACCAAAAGAAAACAATCATCATCATCCGCATTACAAACAAAGATCACCTCTGATAAGCCCGAGCCCTCGTGACCACCAAAGCTCACATTGACGAAGAGACCAATCACACTGTAAACTGGAACACTATTCGACAAGGTTATGGTGAGCAGAAACGTTTAGCCAAAGAGTTACACGAACGAGCCGGCGTGGCGCCCAGCCATGTGGCTTAGACGAAGTCAGCCAATTTCAAGCCGCGTTACCCGACTACCAAGTGATCGTCCTTACGACGAATCTCCACGACTTGTTTGTGTTCCGAGGGCCTCCACGTGAGAAACAGCTTTACCTACTCTACCACGATGCTCATTTTGACGTAATCACTTCGCTACCAGGGCTATTGGATGTCGCCTACTTTTGCGATCGCTGCCTGAAAGGACACCAGGAATTCGACCACCAGCATTGCCGTAACGTTTGTGAGTGCTGTTTTAATGCATGGAAGGAAGAATGCCAGCTGACTGAATGGATACATTGCGATGATTGTGACCGATCGTTCAAGAACCCAACTTGCAAACCACAAAAAGATTCCGAAAAAAATCAATGTCACCATCAAAGCCAAGACAAAAACACCAACACGCACGATATGTCAACGTATTCGTCGCTGCTCAACTTGTGGTACCACTGTTAAGGATCAACATCGATGAGGGGAAAGGTACTGTAGAAACTGCGAGTTAACAACCATCTTTGCTACATGCAAGTGATTGAGGATAGAGGGAAAACAGGAAGACACGTTGACATCGACGACGAAGAGGCTCGAGCTATTCTTGGTCCAAATGACGAGGTGGAGGAGGAAAAAGAGATCCCTCCGTTAAAATACATCTTCTTCCATTTTGAATGTGTTCAAGAAGACGAGCTTGACAACGGTGGTTACATGTATGTGCCGAACTATTGTGTAGGGCACCATGTTTACTTGACCTGCATCCACAACGACGATATTCACCAAGATTGTGAAACATGCGGCGTGGGAGAACACCTCTTCACAGGAAGAAAAACCTAAAAGGATTTTTGCCAATGGTTACTCTCTCCAGACAACAAAGGTGTCATGGCTATCGCACACAACATGAAAGGATACGATGGCCATTTCATTCTCGACCACATGAACAACATTGGACTATGCCTAATGTCGTCATGAATGGGTCCAAACTGATGAGTATAGATTTAAAAGAAAAAGATAGAAATAAAAATGAGAAAGATGTCACGAACTTGAGGATCATTGACTAGTGCAATTTCATTCCGGCTCCGCTCTCATCCTTTCTTAAGACGTTTGGGTTGACAGAGATGAAAAAAGGTTATTTTCCGTACCTTTTTAAGACTAGAGCTAATGAAAACTTTGTCGGTCCATGGCCTACAGGTGATACCTACAACCCTGATCATATGAAGTCCAATCAACGCAAAGATTTTCTCGTCTGGTACGAGGAGCAGACCAAGATTTTCAATATGGCTCGAGAAATGTACGAGTACTGTTGCAGTGATGTTGAACTTCGCCGGGGATGTTTGCGATTCAGAAAAGAGTTCTTGGAAACTACCGGAGAAGATCCCTTTGAAAAATGCATCACTATCTCCATGGCCTGTATGCTGATGTTTCCACAAAAATTCATATGCACTAATACGATCGCTCTGGTTCCTCATCGTGATTGCGATAATGACACCTAATCTGTCAAAGCTCTCCAATGGTTAACATGGATTAGGCACCAAGAAGGTCGACGCATTCAGCATGCTCGGTCTCATGGAGGAGAAAAACACTTCGGCCCTTACAAAGTAGACGACAGGGATGAAGCGTCAAAGACTGCCTACGAGTTCTACGATTCTTTGTGGCATGGTTGTCATACCTGCTACCGAGAAGAGATCGGAAAGTGCCAGGTGTCGAAGCAACCGTCCAGATACTCTCATCAACTTCAACCGACGACAAGAGTGGTTGATTAATGAAGGTCACTGTCAAGGCTGGCAATTGGTGGAGATCTGGGAATGTGAGTTCAAAGGAGAGCTGGCGGAAACCCACATATGAAAGACTTCATCGATAATCTTGAACTGCTAGAACCTCTCCATCCACGAGATGCGTTCTTCGGAGGACGCACCAATGCCATTAAACTGCATCACGTCGTCCAAGACGATGAAAATATTAAATACATCGATGTCTGCTCTCTTTACTCTTGGGTCAACAAATACTGAAAGTATCTAATCGGCCACCCCAACATAATCAAGACCCCGGACACGACCGATGTGAGTGACTATGAAGGACTGATCAAATGCACCATCCTACCTCCTTGGGTATGTACCATCCGGTTATCTTGTACCAATGTCGAAGAAAACTCTTGTTCACGACCAGCATTAGACATCCCGGTATAAATTCAATTCATGCGGAGTGATGCAGTAAGTGTTTAGCGTGTCTTATCCACGATCGCCCGAATACTACAATCCAAGAACGCTTTCGTACTTGACGGCAATTTTGAAATCCGAGTCCTCCATATCAAAATGCCTCGGGAAGCGGACGCAGTAACATGAAAAAATGGAACCCAAAGAAAACAACCCATCATCCGCATTACGAACAAAGATCACTTCTGTTTAGCCCGAGCCCTCATGACCGCCATAGCTAACATTGACAAAGAGACCAATCGCACTGTAAACTGGAACAATATTCGACAAGGTTATGGCGAGCAGGAACGTTTAGCAAAAGAGTTACACAAACGAGCCGGCGTGGTGCCCGGGCCATGTGGGTTAGACGAAGTTAACCAACTCCAAGCCGTGTTACCCAACTACCAAGTGATCGTCCTTACGACGAATCTTCACGACTTGTTTGTGTTCCGAGGGCCTCCACGTGAGAAACAGCTTTACCTACTCTACCACGATGCTCATTTTGATGTAGTCACTTCGCTACCCGGACTATTGGATGTCGCCTACTTTTGCGATCGCTGCCTAAAAGGATACCAAGATTTCGACCACCAGTGTTGCCGTAACGTTTTGTGAGTGCTGTTTCAATGCATGGAAGAAAGAATGCCAGCTGACTAAATGGATGCATTGCAACGATTGTGACCAATCGTTCAAGAACCCGACTTGCAAACCACAAAAAGATTCCGAAAAAAAGCATTGTCACCATCAAAGCCAAGACAAAAACACCGACACGCACGATATGTCAACGTATCTGTCGCTGCTCAACTTGTGGTACCACTGGTAAGGATCAACATTGATGTGGGGAAAGGTACTGTAGAAACTGCGAGAGTTACCAACCAAACAACCATCTTTGCTACATGCAAGTGATTGAGGATAGAGGGAAAACAGGAAGACACGTTGACATCGACGACAAAGAGGCTCGAGCTATTCTCGGTCTGAAAGACGAGGTGGAGGAGGAAAAAGAGACCCCTCCGTTAAAATACATCTTCTTCGATTTCGAATGTATTCAAGAAGACAAGCTTGACAACGGTGGTTACATGTATGTGCCGAACTATTGTGTAGGGCACCATGTTTGCTTGACCTGCATCCACAACGACGATATTCACCAAGATTGTGAAACATGCGGCGTGGGAGAACACCTCTTCACAGGAAGAAAAACCCAAAAGGATTTTTGCCAATGGTTACTCTCTCTAGACAACAAAGGTGTCATGGCTATCGCACACAACATGAAAGGATACGATGGCTATTTTATTCTCGACCACATGAACAACATTGGACTATGCCCTAATGTCGTCATGAATGGGTCCAAACTGATGAATATAGATTTGATAAAAAAAGCTAAAAATAATAATAGAAAAGATGTCACGAACTTCAGGATCATTAACTAGTGCAATTTCATTCCGGCTCCGCTCTCATCCTTTCTTAAGACGTTTGGGTTGACAGAGATGAAAAAAGGTTATTTTCCGTACCTTTTTAAGACCAGAGCTAATGAAAACTATGTCGGTCCATGGCCTACAGTTGATACCTACAACCCTGATCATATGAAGTCCAATCAATCAACGCAAAGATTTTCTCATCTGGTACGAGGAGCAGACGACAAAGATTTTGATTTGGCTGAGAAATGTACGAGTACTGTTGCAGTGACGTTGAATTGCTTCGCCGGGGATGTTTGCAATTCGGAAAAGAGTTTTTGGAGGCTACTGGGGAAGATCCCTTTGAAAAATGCATCACCATCTCCATGGCCTATATGCTGATGTTTGGACGAAAATTCCTACGCTCTAATACAATCACTCTGGTTCCTCATTGTGGTTACGATAAGTGACACCCAATCCATCAAAGCTCTCCAATGGTTAACATGGATTAGGCACCGAGAGGTTTGACGCATTCAGCATGCTCGGTCTTATGGAGGAGAAAAACACTTCGGTCAATACAAAGTAGATGGCTGGGATGAAGTATCAAAGACCCCCTACGAGTTCTACGATTGTTTGTGGCATGGTTGTCATACCTGCTACCCAAAAAAGATCAGAAACTGCCATGTGTCAAAACAAGCGTCGAGGATGCTCTCATCAAGCTCAACCGATGACGAGAGTGCTTGAATAACGAAGGTCGCCAGCAAGGCTGGCAATTGGTGGAGATCTGGGAATGCGAATTCCTGGCGAAGAGCTGGCGAGGAAGCCACAGATAAAAGACTTCATCGATAACCTTGAACTGCTAGAACCTCTCCATCCACGAGATGCGTTCTTCGGAGGACGCACCAATGCCATCAAACTGCATGAAGTCGTCCAAGACGATGACAAAATTGAATACATCGATGTCTGCTCTCTTTACTCTTGGGTCAACAAATACTGCAAGTATCCTATCGGACACTCCAACATCATCAAGACCCCAGACACGACCGATGTGAGTGACTATGAAGGACTGATCAAATGCACCGTCCTACCTCCTCGTGGTCTGTACCATCCGGTTCTCCCATACCGATGTCGAGAAAAACTACTGTTTCCACTATGTGCCACCTGCATAGAATCACTAGCCAAAGAACCATGCAAACACAACAAATATCAACGCGCTCTCCATGGGACTTGGCTGAGTTGTGAGTTGCAAAAAGCGGCAGAGATGGGTTATCTTGTTATACATGTTGAAGAAGTATGGCATTTTAACCAAACGGTACACTACGACCTATCAACTGGAGAGATCGGCCTATTCACAGCATATATCAAGACGTTCCTGAAAATAAAACAAGAAGCTAGCGGATGGCCTTCAGGATGCGACACCAAAGAGCAGCGTCGCCAGTCTATCAGCGACTACGAAGCTCACGAATGTATCCGACTCGACCCACAAAACATCGAAAAAACGAGGGAAAGCGTGCCTTGGATAAGCTGATGTTGAACTCCTTCTGGGGAAAGTTTGGTCAACACAACACACTCACCAAGACAGAGTTTGTCAACACCTTGGAAAAGTTCTACAAACTGCTGATGGACAAATCCAAAGAAGTGAAATATGTGCAGTTCAACGACAAGTTCACCGCCCGGATACAATGGGTCGATACCGATGAGTACATTGAAGTGTTACCTAACACCAACATATTGAATGCAGCCTATACCACGGCCCACGCCCGCCTCAAACTTTACAGTTACCTGGAGAAACTGAGGGAACGTGTCCTCTACTTCAACACGGATTTTATCATCCACGTCCATCGACCCGGAGATTGGCAACTACCCGTCGGGATCTTTCTAGGAGACATGACCGATGAGCTCTAGAAAGCTTACGGTCTTAGTAGTTACATCACCGAGTTCGTATCAGGAGTTCCGAAGAACTACACCTACAAAGTACACTCAATCAAAACTGACGCCGTCATTGTCGGAGAATGCAAAGTGAAGGGCATCACTCTGGACCACAATGCCATTCAAATGGTTAACTTTGAAGTGATGATCAACATGGTCAATCATGTGGATCCAGGAACCGGCAGGGCTTGTGACGATGATGAAGAAGTCATCGTTCTTGTCCACTACGCTCACCACATCCAGAGAGACGGTCCGGTAAAGTTCTTACCAGAGCCATCACTGAGGAATATCGACTAATCTACATGAAACGCGTCATTCAGCATGATCTCACAACCCTCTGTACAAGTATTAAACCCTTCATCTCCACAATTCCCCTTACATGGGACCTACAGGTTCGTCTATGACAAATGGGTAATTGAACTAGGCCTCACCACCATCTGCTTGATGACAACATTAGCAACTCAGTTTTAGATGAAACCCCTAACGAGGGCGGAAGGAGGGGAAAAAGAGCTACCATGGCTTGCCCCCTACGGTATCCGCGTTGGTTGGGGCAGGTACTTTTACCCTATAATCACCTGACACACCTCGTCAGGAAAAATATAAACCTTGTTAAAAGGACTCTATGCCATCGTCTAAACTATCCTGTGACGCAATCCGATGACCCAGATAAAAACTATCTAAGCCGCTAACGAATTAGAAGCAAACCATGGCGAAGCTATGACGTCATGGCAAAGACAGCTTCTGATTGGTCAGCGGCTGTATAGTCCCCTCTAATTACTATTGATACGATTATTTTAAGAACTTATAGAGCTCTCCGGTTCCATCCCGTCTTGTAGTATCCTTCTTAACTTCTTCAGTGTTCTTCTCTGTACCTCTTTGATAATCTTTTCAAGCATGTCTCGACTGTCTGAATTCTCTTTTGATTCATATCTTCCCCCTGTAAAAACGAGACAACATAAAGAAAGTTTTTCAGTTGCTATTGCTCATAATACAGCGTATTAAAAGGGTTCTTTATAAACTAATTTCTCCGGAGCAAAATGGGTTTTGAAGGGCAGATACATTGGCGAATGCATTCGTACAATTTATGACACTATGCATAGCTTAGATGAATACAATTTACCTGGCATCTTGTTTGCCATTGACTTTGAAAAGGCATTTGATAGTGTCTCTCATAAGTTTATCTTGAATACCCTTCACGCTTTCAATTTTGGCCCTTCTATCATTAAATGGTTAAACACTTTTTATAATGGGGTTTCTCCTCAGTCCTTGTCAATGGCCACCCTACGGACACTTTTCAAATTTCAAGGGGTTGTCGACAAGGCGATCCTCTACCCCCGTATATCTTTTTGCTTTGTGCTCAAGTTTTAAATTCTTTAGTCAATAACAATGCCTCTATCAATGGTATTTGCTTGGGTGATTTTGAATGTAAACTAACACAATATGCTGATGACACTACTTTTTTTATTTGATGGTTCAAACACATCTTTCTGTGAAGCGTGAAAATGTTAAAGGAAAGAAAATCAAACAAACCACATAAATATCCCGACTCGTGGTCAAACATAATCATATGCCTGCAGGGTCGGATTAAAACATGACGAGGCCCAAGCTGAACAAGCTTATGAGTCCCCCAGAAAAGCAAATATATTTCTTGTAACAGTTGTTCTCATTGTTTTAAAATTAGTCACAGTGTGAGCATTCTTAATGTGGTTGGGATACTGTTCCACAGAAAAACAGATAATGATTGAAAAATTGAATGAATTAGGCTGTAAGTGGTTGTAAAAAGAAATGGATGTATGAGCGCATGGACTTAAAACTGGAGTGTGTAGACTGGAGCTTAGAGCATTGACTGCCAGTTGGTGCGTATAAACTGGGTGTTGGAATATATATACTGCGAGCTGGAGTGTATATATGGATAAGAACTTGTAGATAAGTTGAAGCAAGGCAATAAATACAATTAACAGATTAATGATTAATTCAGTAATCAGGTAGACTGAGGTAGTCAAGCAAGTTTATTTTATATGAAGGACTTTTAGTGCATTTTTTTGCTTGTCACTGGAAAAAAATTGGGATTCTTTCCCCCAGAGGTGACCATTCCTACACCCTGTGGACAATCAGTGGGGAAAGGGCTAAGCCTGATGCTTGGAGGGGCTTAAGTTATGAACATTTAAACTGATTGGTCACAGCTGACTTGTTTAAAGGAGCAATTTACTGAAATGTGAGGACATAGGGCCTATTTATCTGGGGCAGGGCTGTAATTCTCATTTGGAAAGTGGGGGACAAGAGGCAAATTTTCCTCAAAATGTACTGAATTACAAAAAATATGCTTAAAAGTAGGGAGAAATGTCCCCTGTTCTGGGGTCCCTAGAATATTCGAATACATTTGTATGCATATGCGCATGTAGACTACGTGATGGTTATGATAAAGTTTTGGTATGAATGTACCGTAATTTCTTCTTCTTCATGAACAGGTTGATCTAAGACAACACGAATATTAACCAGAAAACTCTAATGTTTAGTGTTTCCGATGCATCCTTTCATTGTTTTTCAAATTTTATACAAACTGGCATTGCGTGTCATGAAATATGCTAAATAACATATATTCATAAGCCATGCCCGCCATGCATTTTATTTAATAGATTGAACTTGACAATATTACAAGTATGGTGCAAAACATGCATATGGTTACACATTTACCACTGTTTGAAGAATTTTACATAATGCCCCACCTACATAACATCGCTATCAACACAATAGGTTATACTGGTATACAGACCATAACTCATCTGTGTACAACATGGTGTGTGTGCAATATTTTTATAAGTTTTTGGAGCATTTTCACATTAAGGCATGCATATTAGTGATAGAACCTGTTGTCAACATAAGCATGTACACAATAACTGACATATAACATGCAAGTATGATGCAAACATGGTTGCTATAAATTTATCACTTTCCAAGATTTTCTTGATATCAAGCCAGCCCCATCCCCCCATTTAGTAATATGCATGACATCATCAACAAGAAACCAGTTAGACTGTTAGAAAGGGCTGTCGTGGGATTTCATTTTTTTTGTACGGATAGTAATTAAGAAAGCAGTGACTTGTCTAAGAAGGCTTATTGGGGCTTAGCCCCCTCACCTCCCAAAATTATGTCGAACTATAAAGATAATTACCTGAAATATCAAACGAACCATGTGTGGCATTTTTTGCAATCGTATCGACTGAGCTATTGTTAATTTTGGACCAAACCTTTTACAGTTTGCATCAAAAACCTCCCATTTTAACCAAACATTTATCATTTTGGCCCCAAAATCTTCAATATTGACCCCAAAATCTGCACTTTTGGATACAAATCTTCAGGCTTTTATCAAAAGTTTCAATTTTGGAACCAAAATTATTAAGGGCCACAATCTACAACATAGAACCAAAAACCTGTGGATATGGAAGTGAAGTTTTATAACATCAGGGACATGCGCACATGGGAGCCATAATGAATTTTCAAGGCAATACATTTTTTGAATGAGAAATTTTCGGGAATTCTCCTTAGATTACACGAATCTTTCTTCATTTTCAGGAAATTTTCTTTATTTTCAGAAAATTTTCTTCAATTTCTGCAAAATTTTCATGAATTTTTAAGAAATTTCCGTCAATGTTCGGGAAATCTCCTTCATTTCAGAAGAAATTTCCTGCATGTTCTGAAATTTTCTTCAATTTTCAGGATTTTTTTTCAATTTCCAGGAAAATTCTTTACTTTCCAGGAAAACACTGTCAATTTTCAGAAATTTTCAGAAATTGTTGCCAAAATTTCAACAAAATTTCAATATTATGTTAATAATTTCACAATTTGTCATCAAAATAAAGCATGCATGCAAGCGGGAAACCCTTTTCAGGGAGTGGCATCTAACTTCCTACGCGCCTCTGTCCTTCCTACTCTGAAACCAGCCCTCAGTCAGTTTTCTCAAAAACAAAAAGCAAAGAAAGATCACAAGGTGATGTAGGTATTAATTAGTTTATCATAAAATATGATTTAGACCCCTATACCTTTCCATTTTTCATGGGACTTTTTTTTTAAACTGAAACACCGGCGTTCATTTAGTTACCATTTGTAATGAACTACAGAAGAAAAAAAGAACGATGAAAAACATTTTTATATTGTTTTTCTGATCACTATTGACCCACAAATATTTTGCTTCATATTACCATGGCTTATCTCTACAAACAGTATTGTTGACTTATGTTGTACCAGTCAGCTTGTTCACAATTGATGGTGGTGTTGGTGTATGAAAATCATAACTAAATAATAGCAACACCTCATTCCCGACAATCATAATAGATCACCATTCCGAGTTAAGTAACTTGCCTTTATGTCTGATAATTAAATATTCATGTCTGTATGTGCCTTAACATTCAACAGGCATCATTCAACATGTTACCAAGCTGCACAAACTATTTTGCATAAAAACCTGGACACTTGTGATTAATTCCATAAAAATAAAATAGTATACAACATCAACGAGATCTAGAATTGTAGCTAGGCTCGTGTGCCCCTGTCAGAGCCTGATTACTATGGAGCACTGCAGGGTGCACCTGCCCCATATCGCACAAATTCGAGTATAATTTTGAGTATAATTTTTAGAAATTATGCCAAGGAAATTGTAAGCCTGTGTTCTTTGAAAAGTTTAAATTCAACCTTAAATTTATGAAAATCCCAAACAAACAGGTCCCTTCAAATGTGTGGGTAATATTGACAAAAATCAACAATCTTTAAAGTATGAGTTTTCAACAAATGGAGGAAAGAAATAAAATGCTTAATTTTCCAAATTTAATACCAAATTAATGAAAAGACCCCACACCTACAATATAAGAAACCCCATCTCTAGCTTTGTCCCATCAACCCATAATCATATATTCTACAGCTTATTTTCAACGATATGCAAGAGAGGTGTATCTTAAATAGACTTTTACAAAACTGACAATTTTACTTGAAAATAATTCAAAATATATATAAAAGACGACTGATGCAGCTGCGGCTGCCACAAACGGATTAACTGGGGCATTGACAGTTTCAAATGGTGTATGCACCCTCTTTTGGAAAAAATAAATCCTTATAATATTTCACATTATGGTTTTTCCGATAGTCATCATCAAATTGTCGGTTACACAGTCTACATTGTAACATAGTTCTGACAAGTTTTTTGCGTTTTCTTCATCCTGACTGTGACAAAACTTGCTTTCTCGTAATTGTTATACCAGGGTAATATGATTATACCATTCAAATAAACAAAATTTACATATTTGATAAAAAAGTGGGACTCAGAGATCCTCTACTCAATTTAACAAGTTGAAAACAAGATCTGTAGTCTTGTTCAGATAAGGAGTTAGTTGATGTGTGTTTGGGTGTGTGTGTATGTGTGTGTGGGAGGGGGTGTGGGGGGGGGGGTGTGTGCATATGTGTGTGTGTGTTTAATTATGTGAATATATTTTTTCTTCTGTAAACTGAGAACAAAGAAATTCAAATGTGCATTGATTGGGGATGAATATGAGTTGATGAAGTTTCGTTTTAAGGTTATAAATAATTAGATTTCCCGACAAAGTTCAAATTTTCCAGACATAACTAATTTTTGGCATGGCTTTTATTTCTGATTGTTCATCTCGTTAGGGGAGATTTCCCGACAAAGTCACAACTTTCCTGTCAAAAATCGCGGTTGGGGGGTGTGACACCCCCACACCCTCCAGTCGCTACGCCCCTATAAGTTAGCCTACTAAACTTGTTAACTGTCTTTTTTCTCATACACTCTAAGAAGAAAAAAAAGGTTCTAGCTTGTTACGTATTTAGAACCTTCTCAGGTTTTCAAGGATTATTTCTAAGAGTTACTTAGAACAAACAGGTTCCAACTTTTCACGTATTTGGAAACTTCTAGTTTCTAGATTTTTTTTTTCTAAGAGTTCACTTGTTACGCTTAGTTGTCGTTCATGTCCAGAAGGATTTTTGCTGACTAAGTAAGTTTGCAAAGCACCATTGAATGTTTATACAGTAATGTGTGCTATACTATAAGTTTCCATTACCTTTACCTTAACCTATTTACTGATTCAGATTCAGGTTGCAAGATTACTTCAGCAGCTTACAATTTCTTAACTGAGCTGTTGACGTTTCCGGTTAAACTAGCCTCGTTCACCAAATTTCAAATAATGTAAATCTCCTTCACTATCTCTTTGTGACTCTTCAAAAAATATTTTGATGTAATAGATATTTTCTATTATGTTTCTGAAACAGATAAAGTATCAAAACAATACCATTCTTCATATCACGTTTTGAACCTGGCTATCAAAATATCGGATTGGCACCAGAACTTTTCGTCTGCATTTCTCAACGTTGCCAATTTACATGATTTTTGCGAATAAAAACAACGCCATACATTTTTGAAGTATCATTGATGAAATCAATTGTAGCGTCGTAACCATTAAGACTATAACACGTCTTTTGAAGTCCATATGAAATGAAATAAAAATAAAAATTCTCGTTTAACTAAAAGATGGCGGATTTTGAGAATAGAGTTTACAATACTTAGTCCTGTCGTGTCCTGAGGGCCATGACAAAAAACAATAAAGCGCACAAATGGATAAGGGGTTATCTGTGTACCACATATGACCTGTATCCAATGTACTGTCCTGCGGTTACTGTGTTTACAAGCTTTTTTTACCAAAATTATATTTAGCACTGCCCATTATATATATTAATGATATTCATTTATTTCATACCATGAATATGTACACATTAGCTAAAAACATAAACATACCAAGTATGAATCAGAACAGAAATGTAGTTATTAAAATATAAGCATTTCAAGATTTTTAGATTAATTGATATGCATGACATCACCACCAAAACCAAAAGGGCGCGTATACGGACCATGTGCTATTTGCGTACCACATATGACATGAATCCACCTCATCGTTGTTTAGATATCATGTTTACAAGCACTTTTCAGCAAAATCATATTAAGCCCTGCCCACAGTGCATGTTAATGAAATTAAACGTTTTTATAAAATGAACACATACACACTAGCTATTATCATAATTATACTAAATATGAAACAAAACGGACAAGTGCTTGTTAAAAATAAACATTTCAAAATTTCACAATATGGCCCGCCCACTCATTAAAATGCATGGACATCATAACCAAAAACAATAAGGCAAATCTGCAAACTATGGCCTACCTGGGTAACATAAACACAATGTGTCATTCTGGAGATTTCTTGTTCACGAGCTATATTTAGCAAAACCACATTCAGTCCCGCCCACTGCGCATATCAATGAGATTCAATTTGTTTATACCATGAGCATGTGGACACTAGATAACAACAGTATTATACCACATATGACACAAAACGGACAAACGGTTGTTGGAATATGAGCATTTAAAAGAAAATACATTAAGCCCCGCCCACTCATATCACCAAAAACAAGAAGGCACATCTGGACCATGGGCTATCTGTGAACCACATATGATATGAATTCAATGTACTGTTCTTGAGATATCTTGTTTACAAGTTAGGCGTAACACACACATACATACATACACACACACACATAAATATAAATAAATATAAATATATATATATATATATATATATATATATATTTGTATATATATATATATATATACATATACATACATACAAACATACATGCATGCATGCATGCATACATACATACATGCATGCATGCATGCATACACCCATACATACATACATACATACATACATACATACATACATACATACATACACATACATACATACATACATACATACATACACACGTACATACCTACATACATACATACATACACACGTACGACAAGCGGACCGGATAGGTTCCTGATGTTGATCTTATCAGAACCAAAATGAGACCTGTTTTTCCAACTTTCCATGGATGTGCAAAGCTCCTTTAAGCTGATGAACAGTAGGTTATGTGATAGTGGTTCTCACTATCAGATCATATTTTTTACAACCTTGTGTGTTTTCTAATTCTGCCGAAAAAGTGGCGAACTTAAGGGACAAGTAGTCTTCGCTGTTCCTGGAATTACGGCCCTGCCGGGGACCCTATGTACCCTAGATCCGTGTCTGATCACTTACATATATATAAGGCTTTGTATGATGATGCGATCCAATACTTTTCCTTGAAAGGGATGGTTGCCAAGACACAAGTCGTCAGTAGGTTCTCACACCGGAAAACAAAGAAGAACATGAAAATCATCACTCCGAGGAATATTGAGGCGATGTAGGACCTCCAATCCTGTACAGGTTGCTTCCAGGTCCTTACCAGCTTTAGCACCATGCTTCTAAGCCTATATATGAAAATTTAAAGATGATACTATAATCATGCATGGTAAGCATGTGAGAACAAACACCAGAAGTCCCATTGAATGTGTAACACATGTGTGTGTGTGTGTGTGTGTGTGTGTGTGTATTTGATTCCCCAAGACATTTAAGACCCACTTTCCAACATTATAGAATCCATGATCACTTTTTCATAATTATTAGATTTAAATATGGTTATCAACAACGAGGCTATAATTCAGGGAAAATGTTTTTTATGAATTTGACCATACATCCGAAAATGTAATTTTGTTTTGCTTTCAACAATATATGCACGGAAAGTGAAGGACCCTCTTACACAGCTTCTGTGTTCTTTGACGTGATTCTTGGTGTGGCCTTTGGCATGATAACGTAGCCATGGCATGCCTCAACAAAGTGTGTGAAGGGGAAGGGGCAGGTCAACCTCCACAAATTTGGCATCAAGGGTCTTAGGCAATGTTATTTCCGAAAAAGTGGATCCTGACCCCATTCATCTCATCAATACCAAACAAAAATTTGGAGAAAAAAAAAAAAACAACTTTATGGCGACATGTATGATGATATACACATGAATAACCTTACGTTTCAATTTCAGGAATTGAATCAGCTGTTTGTGTTCCCCTTTCTTTAAAGTCAGCTTTCTGCTCCTATAACAAGACAAAAAACATTGAGCCTGGTTGTTTGACTTGAAGTTATTTGTTTGAAGAAAAAAAAAATGAAAAAAAGAAGGTCTATAGGCATACTCATATTACTTTAGATTTGCAACCGAGACATTTGCAGATAATTATTTGAGCCTTATTAAAAATACATAATCGTCATTGACCAGAAAGTAAACAGTGTAGAGCACTCTTTTGCTACATACAGGCAATCAAACGGAAGTGAAAGTATTATATAAATGGTCTCATCTAGAGACTAGCGACTGTTTCTTACTGTGTTGATTACACGTATGATCAGTGGCGTAGCTGAAATGGAGAAGGAGGGGGGGAGGGGGGTGAATTACATTCCTTTTTAGATTCTTATTTGCAAACTAGAAACTCAGCATGTTTTTTAGTCATCCTGATGAGAGCAATCGGTCTTAGAAGAATTCAGTTGTACCAGCTATGGGAAGAGAATCACAAAATTTGCGAAATCCGATTTTCTCAATAAGGTTGTAAAGTTACCACTTTTGTTTTTCTTCAAATTTCCAATATCAGCCCTTTTCCACAAAATTAATTATTTTTTACTCAATATATCTGACTTTTCCCTCAAACTTTCTAAGGTATTTTTCTTTTTCTCTTTCAAACTTTTTCCTCAAAATACTAAAGTTTTTCTTCAAAATTTCTCAAGTAACTCACTTTTGCTCAAATTTTTCCAAGTTTCCCCACAAATTATCTGACTATTTCCTGAAAAGTGTATGTAATAGGGAAGAGGAGAGGAGGGGAAGGATTCAAATATTCCAGGGACCCTAAAAAAATTTTTTGGTCTAGTGCTCCTTTACCCAGTATAACCCAACTGCCCAAGCACACTTCCTTCCATTCAATGAAAAAAATAAGATCTTTGCATTTTGGTTAGTTGGATGGGTCATCAAGAAAAAATCCATTTCATCTTTGGTCATGCCCCCTTCTTCTATTTATAGCCTGTAGCATATGTGCTACAGTAAGTATATTGGGATGGCAAGTGTACACATTTTACTATGCAATCAGTGCCCAATGTATCATATAGTATACAAAACATTTTTAATTCCTAAATTTGCTCTTTTATTATATTTTGTATACCAATTGTTTGAGATATTTCAACATAACATTAAAGAAATTGCTTGACAGTAGAATTCGATGGCTTTTTTGGTCGCCCTTATTACAGAATTTAACTTTCTAGTTGTAGCTCAGAAGCACAGCTGTAAATCTGTGGTATATTTTTATAAAGTGACAGAGGGCCCATACTCACTTTAAAACAGTACATAGCAGATATGATACACAAGGCAGTAGGGCATGTATTATTGTAGGCCTATACTTCATTTAAATAAGAGAAAGACATGAAGGTCATGATTAACCAACTTTAATTGTCTGTTAAGGAGAAATTCACACAAAGTAATTGGTACACATGAGACATAACTTGATCTTCCCTTGAGTCCCGTCAGGGTCACTTTTGCGGCCCTTTCATCGCCTTGAGGGGGTTGCTTTTAGGTGTATGTGCCCTGTGGAGACACATGGAGGGATGCCATGTGGGACAGGGGAGATGCCATGTGGCAGTGACCCGGGGTGGAATGTTAAGTGGGACATTAGATGGGATGTCACGTGGGATATAGGGTGTCATGTGGGAAATAAGGTTGGATGAAGTGAAACTTAGGTGGGCTCTTTATCACATACCCTTCTACCTGTCCGTAATTCTCTTTCACAAAATTGGATGGGGGGAAGGGGGGGGGGGGATGTGAACACGATTTTTCTCTACAAACTAGGTGGACATGGTTTTTCACAACCTGATGTATGTTTTTGAAATTCTGCCGAAAAGTGGGGGAAATGTAACCCTCCCCCCTCCCTCAAGATTAACGGTCCTAATGTTACCCGGCTACATCCCGCTCAATCGTGTACAATTGAATTAGGACTAACCCAAAGGGGTTCAGATATGGGAACTTCCTACTAAAGACTGAAAGATGCATATACTCACCGGTGGTGTAATTTCCACTGACACTCTTTTGGGTATCTTCTTCACATACTTTTTGCTAAATCAAGCTTTGATGGATTTACGTTTCTTAAGAAAAGAAGTTGTGGAGCTTCACATCGAGGACGCTTTTGCAAGACTGCTTTTGTCTCTAAAGGTGGAGTTGCAGAATTACTTTTTGACGTTATATTTGTAAACTGTGTTGAGATGGACGGGATTGCATCTGTGATGTAAATAAAAAGAACATCATTCTCCTTTTACGTTACCCCAAAAGCAAATCTACGTGTTTAATCAAGGTGGAACCGTGGCGGCAGGGGTATTAAATTGGTCAGCAACGTGAAAGCCATGTACAACAGTTTTAACTGTGCTGTGATCGACCAAAATGAAGCAACTAGCTGGTTTCCAGTTACCACTGGTGTAAAACAAGGCTGCCCATTGTCAGGTTTCCTGTTCCTGTCATAGATTGGGTGATGAGGAGAGCGGTGCAGAATGGCGAGATAGGAATCGATGGAAGTTCACATCCAAGCTTGACGACGTAGACTTTGCAGACGACATTGCTCTCCTATCCTCTACCCAACAAGATATGCAAACAAAGACCACTAGGCTAGCAGAAGTGGCTAAAAGAACCGGATTAGAATTTAACACACAGAAGCGCCAGAGTGGATGCCCTCGCTGTAAGCCCTATGTAAAGAATTATGCCTTAATTGAGGTCATTTAAGGTCATGCGGTACAACACTTTATTTGAAAGGTAATATTTCAACAATGGTAATATTTGCATTATCATTTTGCATGTCATTAGAAAGGTTTACTCAGTTTGTGGGTAAAAATAGTGTTTTTTGTACCATTTTCCCCCAAAAATTTTAGAAATGAGTATTTTATTAACTGCAGGAAAAACTATAAAATTCTATTCAAATTTAATTGATTTTTTCCTACAAACTTTTCAATACTATCACGAGCCTATGGTGGAAATTATTTCAGGCTTGGGGTATTCCATTATCTGATTATAGAACTGTAGAATGAGACAAATTTGAAGTTACTAAGTCAGAAATCTAAAATTGAACAAAATCGCGCCCAAAATCGCGCCGTCGAAACACTCAAATACAGGAATACAGAATATATTCACGTTGGCACAAAGATTTGTAAGTTAAGGTTATTTCTGATGCTTTTCAATGTCCTGTTTCAGTGCAGAAGTTTACAAACATCTGACTTCTCACAAGATGGTGATGGATTATTTCAAAACAATTATTAAAGTTTCTGCCCATGAACTACAGAGTAGCGAAATGTTCGAGTTAAACAAAATATTATTTCAAATTCAACCTGCAAAAACATTCGGAGACTTTGGTTAGACTTTTCGATAATTTCTTCTGTTAACAAAGTTGTACTCGGTTGGTCACTTGAGTTTTTCTGTCAACAGATGTTGTACTTGATTGGTCGTTTGAGTTCTTCTGCAGTTCTGACCAGCACATCCAAAATCAGTGATATTTAAAACATTTTGACAAAAAGTAAAGTTATTCTAAGAATTTATCAACCATGAATCAACAAATTCCTCTCTCTAAAATATCACAAAACTTTCAGGTAAATACTTGTTTACCACAGACTATAGTAGTTAGATAAGTATAAGGGTACGGTGTATAAAGGAGCTGACTTTTTCTGGGGAGTGTTTTTGGCGGAATAGATCGACAATGGAGTTGAAGGGATTGACAGGAGCTCTGGGGTGGGTGAAGAGTGGGCAATCAATAAGGCTGTGTTTGATGGCAAGGGGCCTGTGACAGTTATTGCAGAGAGGTGGGGTCGGTTAGGAGGTGGGAATGTGTGAGGTGGGTGTGATGACCATGTGAGTGGTATCCAGAAGAAAAGGATGCATTTCCTGCATGGGGAGGAAAAAGGGGGGGGGGGGGGTTACAAGGGATGAGGTAGGTGATGGAGTTTTCTCATTTAAGGTTGTGTAAGGGAGTATAAGGGCAGATTTTGAGTCTGAAAAGATGGCAGAGCGGTTGAGGGTAGCTAAATCCATCCGAGTCATTAGGCAACCCCGGTTTCCATGGCGCAAGCGAATAAGAGCATATGACTCTGGGCCCTGTGTCTTGCTCAAGCACACAATGTAGCGCTCGCAACGCAAGTCGAACCCGCTACCTTTCGAATACGAGCATGACTCCTTAACCACTGCATCTCTAAAGCAGTGAAGGGGAGTGCTTAATGAAGTTAAGGGCAAATATGATGATCTTGACCTGGCTGTAAAAAATGGACGAGTTATCAGAGAGTCTTCCTCTGAGAGTGATGTCATGTGTTGCAGCAGCAGACGCTGACTTGTCTGCCTTCATTAGCGCAGCAGACGCTGACTTGTCTGCCTTCATTAGAACCATCAGTGTAGATGGAGGTCTAGTTGGAGGGGTGGCGTTTGATTTGGATGTGGAGATTGGTAAAGAAGTTTGGGTGGGTCTTGGCCTTGTTGTAACTGGAGAGACCCAGGTAGATAGAAGTGGCAGGGGTAGCCCAAGAGGGAAACGAAGGCAATGAGAAGGTGGCGAGGGGGCGAGAAGGTTGATGTCAAGTTGGTGGAGGTTGTGCTTTATGCGTTGGCCGAAAGGGGGAGGGTCAAGGTTTTGAACACATCAAAGAGGGTGGAGAAATTTGGGTGTCTGATGAGGTTGTAGACGGGATTCTGGATGTTGGCGAGAGTCCTAGTAACGTAGGAGAGGCTGAGCTTTTTACATCCGAGTAGGAAGGGAAGCTCACCGGCCTCAATATGGATGCTAGGGATGGATAGAGTCTTATATGCGCCCGGGGGAGAGCATGGGGCTTCGTTTTGGATGATTTTGATGTCATTAACATGCTAATATTGTGCCCTAACATCTAAGACATTGCTACTTGCAGCACCCTCATTCAATATTTCTTAAAATAGTGTATACGCTGTGTCACGCTTAAACTATTCCAGAAATAATCTCCGTGTGTACAGTATATGTATAATCAGTGTGAGGACATTGATGCGTAAATTTTCGATGGCCTTGAGATGTTCGATTTTTCAACATGTGGAAAATCCGAACATCGCTGATGTAAGGACGCGAATCTTACTTGAGGTACGAGTTGTGGGTGGCCCAGTAGACGATACTGCCGTGATCTAGCTTAGCACGAATGGTGAGTCTGAAGATTTTAAGGAGGGTGTACCGAATCTCTAATGTCAAGTAAGTACTCTTGTTTGGCTGCGAAACCTGACACAAAGTCCTCATCACACAAGTTTCAGACATTTATCAACAGATGCCTCAGGCGCATATTACGTATCAAGTAAGCAAGACAAAATAACCAGCAATGAACTCTGGCACCGCACAAGTTAAGATTCCCTTCATATACAAATCAGAAAAAGGTCATGGGGATGGCTTGGTCACACAATGAAAAAACCACCATCCAGTGAATGTTGCATGCCATGCTCTTAGATGGAACCCGCAAGGGAAACACAAGAGAGGAAGACCCTGGATAACATTGATGTATTTTAAGAGTTTTATATGTAGTTACGTGAGAGAAAGAGAGATTAACAACTAATCAACATTTTGCCAAGAAATATGTTAAAAAACTCCATTTCCGCCTTGGGCATTGTACACAATTTAAATTAGATTTGAAAGCAAATGAATCTTGTGGAACGCTCAGAAATAAGAAACATATGCCAGGTCAATTTGTAGAAAACACTTATATTTGGCGTAATTTTGCTCAATTTCAAATTTTTACTTAGTAACTTCAAAAATTCCTCATTCTATAATGGAATACCCAAAGCTTTAATAATTTTCACCACAGGTTTGTAATAGTATTAAAAAGGTTGTAGCAAAATATTCAACAAAATATGAATAAAATTTGATAGTTTTCTCTGGAGTTAATGAAAATACAACATTTAAAATTTTGAAAATATGGTGAAAAAATCATTATTTTTATCCCCAAAATTATTAAACCCTTTACAAATGCACTCACAATAGTATCAAAAATAGAACATTAAATGTCCGTTCATAAAACATGAAACATCACTATGCTATATGGGAATTATTACCTAAAATCTGAAGAATTAAACGTGACCTCGATTGACCTTAATTGACCCTAATATCTTCCCAAAGAGTGGCTAATCGAGAAGGTGTTCACCATGGGAAGGTTCCTGTGATTCATAGCAAAGTTTCTGATATGGTATATTTTTTTCAAAAATGTCATCAAGAATTCAAAATGTTTTCCAACCGTCCCACTAAAAACCCTTAGAGGACTATTGGACAAAATTTTGCTCATTTTTAGATTCTGACTTTTAGAGGAAATTTCCTCATTCTATAATGGAATATCCCAAGCTTAAAAATTCACCACAGTTTGTGATAGTATTGGAAAGTTATTAGGAACAAATCATTACAATATGAATAAAATCACCATTTTTACCCCAAAATTAAGTAAAAACTTGGCAATTGCACTCAAAATAGTTTCAATGCATAAGATATTTAATACCCTTTAAATGACATGCCATATGGTAATGCCTATATCAGCATTTTTAGAACATTACCTTTTAATTAAATGGTTGTCACGCTTGACCTCAAATTACATAAATGACGTCATAAATCCCCATATAGGGGGTTACAGAAAGGGAATCAACCCTGGAATAATTCCTGAGACCCATAGCAACATTTTTGATATAAGCTGTCATATAGTTCTCAAAAATGCCACCAAAGATCCAGAAATAATTTTCAACCGCCCTACTAAATACTAATAGGGGATAACAGAATAAAGAAAGAAGGGAAGATCGGTAGAAATAAGACATCGGCCTCGGAAGAAGGGGAAAATCGAGAGACGGAAACGTGTTTTTATGCAGAGTCCATGTAGAGAAGCAAGAGACATACCGTACATGTACGGTGCAGTGGGCGCTGTCCTATTCAGGGGTGTAGCCAGCCATATGGATTTTGGAGGAAGATGAGTCAAAATAATTAGCAAATTGTTGACCAAAATTGTTTTTGTCAAATTTCAGCGGCAATCTATTAATTACACTGTTTGACGCTAAATAATATTAACTAACTGATTAATGAGAACCAAATTGTTTTAAAATCTGAACCTTTTAAAAATTTGCTTGTTAGCTATCTTTTTGGGGGGGAGGGGGGGACGGCGGATCGCACGACCACGTCGACCCCTAGACTTTATGCATGTGTTGCTCGTACGGTTGAGTTTTGGGGGAATTTTTACAGTTAAGGCCCGGGGGAGTTTTCAAGAAAACTTTATCAAACATTCTTGGGATATATTTTCGACTATCAGTATCACATGTGCCTTTTGTGGCATTTCGTGAATCTATAGGCTACGGTTACCTGAAAAGTTACATTTTATACAAGGAAATGTATGATCATCGTCTGATAACACCACCAGGCCCGTAGCAAGGAATTTTAAAGGAGGGGCAATTCTGCAAACAGAGACTCCATTTCCGCTTCTTATTTTTCGCTAATCTCACACCTTTTCAAGGGAAAGGGAACGGCCTGTACGCCACTCCGACAATTTTAGAAAACGTTTTGCGGACAGAAATATGAACAGGAATTTGAATGATGGAGAACGAAAGAAGAATTTACTGATTTATAGGAATTGCAGAAGTGGGATCAAGTTTAATACAGGCCTACACTTTACGGTCCTAATTTAGGACACTTTCGAAAAATTGAGGAAAATTTCCGGAACACTGATTGAGAAAATGCAACGATTAGCAGCATTTCCGCCTGCAACCGGCAAATTTGGAGTTCTTGCCCACCCCCTGAGAGTTGACCCATTTTAAGCCCCTGTAATATACCTTTTGAGGATAAATCAAGAGCTCAAGAAAGCGGCCCTTGAAACATGGACGGGATAAAACTGCCAATGTTATATCCATCCTGTTTCAAGAACAAACACAGTGGGTGTCTTGCGGGGCTTGCTAGGTATAAGGATCATACAAAGTTCACAAAGGGTTTGATAAGAGATATCTACCTACTGTGGTAGAGACGCCAGTGCACCACAACTGGTTATCAAAGGCCGTAGACATTGACTTGGTTGTCGATGTTATGTCTGTCCGTACGTCGTACCTGTGTTCTCGTCCAGGTCGTATTAAGCGTTTCGTGATAGCATTTGTACTATCATAACCGAATACGCAGGTGACAACCCCGTCATTGTAATTGTGTGTTCAACTCTCTCTCTCTGTGGTAGAGCGGTTATCATACCTGTCTACAGACCACGAGGCCCTGAGTTCAAGCCTGGGTTGGGTGGACACGCCAGTGTACCACAACTGGTTATCAAAGGCCGTGTACATTGACTTGGTTGTCGATGTTATGTCTGTCCGTACGTCGTACCTGTGTTCTCGTCAGGGTCGTATTAAGCGTTTCGTGATAGCATTGTTACTATCATAACCGAATACGCAGGCGACGACCCCGTCATTGTAATTGTGTGTTCACTCGTCGTCTTCGGCGATAAGAGATACTAAAGTGCTTTTTAAAAAACGTTTGTCCAAAAAGGTTAAGATGAATCCTAAGTCGTTTCATTCTTATGTTTGCTCAAAGCAAAAACCAAGGAGGTTGTTGGTCCCTTCAAGGTAATGGTGGTGTTACTTTCAATAGTAGTAAGGATATGACTGAGGTTTTGAATGACTACTTTGTGTCTGTTTTAACTGAGGAGTCCTCTGCTGATGGTGTTGTGGATTATCTTAGTGTGCACTTTCCAGTATCCATTAAAAATGTTGATTTTTTCAGTTGATGCTGTGTCTAAGAAGTTGAAGGGTTTTAACTCAAATAAAGCACCCGGTCCAGAGAGTATACATCCTGCTGTCTTACGTGAGTGTTTGATGGTCTTTCTGTTCCCCTGAGTATTATCTTTACAAAGTGCTTTGATGTTGGTTTTGTTCCTAGTAATTGGAGAATTGCTAATGTCACTCCTATTTAAAAAAAAAGGTGACCACAGTTTGCCTTGTAACTATAGGCCAGTGAGTCTTACTAGTGTCGTGTGCAAGGTCATGGAGTCCCATTGTTAGGGATGTTGTACTAGATCATTTACTGGTCGATGGTTTGTTGAATTTGTCCCAGCATGGGTTCTTACCTAAGAAGTCTTGTGTTTCTAATTTATTAGAGTTTCTTAAAGATGTTACTAAACTAGTTGATTCTGGTCATAAAGTGGATGTTATCTATTTAGATTTCCCCAAAGCATTTGATAAGGTTTCATTGGGCAAGCTCATGATGAAAACAAGAGCACTTGGTGTGGGGAGGGGAGGGGGTGGGGTGCCAGTTGGATATATTCTTGGTTAGTTGACAGGTCACAGAGAGTTGTTGTTAATGGTGAAGTATCTCAATGGAAGAAGGTTACAAGCGGTGTTCCTCAGGGTTCTGTATTAAGTCCGCTTCTTTTCTTAATCTTCCTTAATAATATTGATGTTTCCCTTGGCTCCAGAATTTGTAAATTTGCTGATGACACTAAGCTGTACAGGATTGTTGATGATGCTAGGGATTCTTCACTTTTGCAAACTAATCTGGATAAGTTAATTTCTTGGTCCCAAACATGGCAGATGTCATTCAATGTTGATAAATGCAAAGTTATTCATTTTGGTCAGAGCAATTTGGCTTTTGATTACTGCATGAATGGTTCAAATCTTAGTTGTGTTGATCAAGAAAGGGATCTAGGTGTTGTCATTACTAGCAATCTGAAGCCTTCTAAACAGTGTGCTTTAGCAGCTGCAAGGGCAAATAGGATGCTTGGTTTGATTATAATATTTTTTTGTTTTCTTGGTAGAGAGGTTGTTCTTAATTTGTATAAGCAGTTATAGTCAGGCCTCACCTTGAGTCTTGGAGTCCCTTTTATGAGAAGGATAACTTTATTTTGGAGCAGGTTTAGCAAAGAGCCACTAGACTTATTCCCAAAGTAAGAAATCTGTCCTATGATTCTAGGTTGCGAATTCTTGGTTTGACCACGCTTGAGTTGAGAAGAGTACGTGGCGATATGATTCAGGTTTTTAAGTTCCTATCTGGTAGTGATGCTTCGACTTTCTGTAATTTTTGCATGTTTCAGCTAATCCTCATTGACACGTGGTAACAGTTTGAAGTTGACCAAAGAGTTCTCACGGATAGATATTCAGCGTTTTAGCTTTTCGCAAAGAGTTGTTAATGAGTGGAATGGTTTGCCTGAGTGGGTAGTTAGTTACAATTTGTTCACAATTTCAAAGTCAACCTTGATAAATTCTTTACTAACTCTGGTCATGTTTAATTTTGTTTGTTTGTTTGTGGTGGTGGTGGTGTTAGTTTGGGCTTTTTATGGGGTGACTAACCCTTTTTAGCCCGTAATCTTATTATGTTATGTTACGTTATGTTGAGCTCAACCCTGGATGCCTGCTCTCAATTTAGTTGCCCAGGAGAATTTGAAAATCTTGCCGATACATCAGTGTAACTTCCTCCTCAAACTTTACCTATTTTGCACGCACATTTGCCATCGCACTGCACTGTTTGACTTTGATCACCGTACAATGACTACCTGGAGACGGACGATAACCGAATTTATGGTTGGAATTTAATGTTGTTTCAAATCAGGAAAGAAGTGAGTTGGATTTATGTTTTAATTTTTTTTGAATAGGTATTTGAAAGTATGTCTAGCTGTCAGTAGTTGATCATAATTTGTCTTGGTCTCGGCTCATAGCAACTAGCCTAACGTCATTGACTGTAATACAGTATAATTAATACAGTAACACTAGGAGCCATTAACGTTAGGCCACATCATCAGTACAGTATTGTGCTACTGTGCTAGAAAAAATGAAAAAATAATAAATTGGAAGACAGGACTGGAGGTAGGTTTCTAACGTTAGGACATTCAAAGGCTAGATGTTGGGTTCGAAGCTCATGCACGGTAATTATACTAGGCCTAGTAAAATTTAATAAATTAAATTTAATAAATTAAAGGTCTAGGCCTAGCCTAGGCCTAAATTGAATTAATTTTTCTTTGCAAAGAAAGGGCCTTTGCCTAACGTTAGTACAATAGTATTAGTAGGCTAATTGTTTTCGTTGTCAGAAATATTGGCATAGTAATGAATACCCCGCAAAAATCTTAAGTAGGCCTAGGCCTATATATTTTTGAGTGAGACTCAAACTTTTTTACCCAGGCTTTAGATATCTAGGCCTTACGATAGTACAATATGGCAGTAGCCTAGGCCTACTCCCGGTACTACCATTGTACAGCTTATGTGCAGACTCGTAGCACATAATTAAAGTATCCACTATAGGCGCAGTCACTATTAAAGTAATCTTCACGTTGCATCGTTTTTGCGCACTATGAGTACAATTATGCCTGCAAACAAGAACAAGTTCTTTACTCCACTATGACTATGCATGCACAGAAAGGACAAGTTTATGTACCTGGCCTCCTATCCTGAAATGTTAAGCATTTATAAAAAAGAAAAGAAGAACTCAAAAACCAATAACAACTCCACCTTCGAGATCATGGAGGGGGTATACCTTCAGAAGCGCACTCCTCGTCGTACTGATGTTTTAACTTATTCTTTAGTCAACAATGCTTTATGTTGCTTCAAGCCCATCCCTGACTTCAAAAACAGTGAATTTAGTTAAGTAACAGCTGAAATCATGAGTTTGTTATCTTTTGCCGAAGAAGGAGAAATATTAGATTACACGAACTTGTACTATAGGCCACACTTGAAATGGCAACCATATGTTTATTTATGTTAGATTGTATAGAAAAACCTCATTATTTTTGTTGAATTTTGATTCTTATTTAAAGACTTGCGTTCTAGGTCATGAAACTCTTAGAAATGGGAAGAAAAATTCCTTGACAATCCATTCCCTACAAAAAATGTTCAAGAACTTTCCTCCCAGGGAACAAAACTGGAAATCTTTCAAAATTTTGCAAAAAGGTCATGAAATTCCACGCAGCTGCACACCATCCAAATCAGTGTTTGCAGCTGCACAAATTGTAGTTTGTGTGATCTTTTGCTTGTTTTTAAGTTTTGGGAATATCCAGTTGGTCAAGACAATTCGATGCCTCAAAATCTTTGTGAACATATATAGTAAATTTCAATTTCAGTAGTTTCACAATCTAAGCCAAAATGTTGAAACTCCTACTTACATCAGTGATCAAATTAAAATGCCATATCGTTTTTCTAAATGCCTAAAATCACAAATGCAGCTTACATTATTGCAGACTAATTTTCACAAGATTTGTTCTAGAAAGTCATGTTAAACACACTTTGCCCCATTCTGAGCTCCTTCGGTGCAGAATTTAAATTTTCATGTTGACCACAATGACCATTTTGTGTAGATACAGTACATATGACAGGATTTATCCTTTTGGCAGCTTAATGAAATTTGTGTGATAAGATATGCATGTACATGTATAATGTACAAAGATGCAACTATGATCTTTGTTAAAATTTCTTTGTTAAAATGAGTGAAATTTATTACCAGTGCTTTCAAAAAATTTATTTCATCGTATTGTAAATTAAAAAAGGGCAGGTTACTAGTTGCGGGAAAAAAGGTCAGTTGGAGCTCTTCAAATGTAAATAAGAGAGAAATCAGTTCAACATACAACTGTTAAACATTTACGATAGTGTTTTGGGATTAATCAGTATTTGCGGTCTCAGTTTAACTGATATGTAGAAAGGTTTGGCTCCAGCATATAATTTACAAGGCAGTGAACTTAGTGAAGGCACTTAATTCAAAAACACCTATTAAGTGAATAGACAAAATTATATTCCGTTCTTTCTTTGTTTACAGGTAAATTCTTGACCGTTTCAGAGCACTTGCTGTGACTGGTAGTGAACATGGTGTTTTCGGAATGAACCGGCTGAAGTTATTCCTTCTTTCTCTATTCCTTGAAGTGAAATGTTATCACATTCTTCAACAATTAGGGAAAGCTGGGTTGATAAAAAGCCAAGATCATCATGAAATTTACAACAATGATTGAAAACAACACAAGTCCAAAATTAAAGTATAATTATGTTAGTTTCTGCTTTCATTTTCCCCCAACTCCTGGATCGGTACATTGGAAAGAAATTGTATCCAACTTTCCTGAGAAGTTTCTTTGTGGTTATTATAGGTGTATCATGGGGCATTGTCATCTCATTTGAGATCACAGAATACATATATATTAACCATTCCTCTCTAATTACTAATGATCCAAAACAAAAAACATCTAATTCCTTATTACTTGTGCAATTTCATTAGTTAAAAATTGTTGATTAATTGTCATAAGTTAGTTACAACAACAGGGATACTGTTATAAACTTTGAAAAGCAATTGGGCTAAGCTGCTTGTCTTTCCACAAATAATTTTTTTGTGCAATTGTTACAAAGAGCCTGTCACATTTGTTTATTTCCACTTACATCCTCATATTTAAGGATTATCTGTGAAGCAAATTATATTCTTAGTCTTTTTTGAATCATCTTTTGTATAAAGAGAGGTTTCTGTAGGGAACAAGGGACATTTTCTTGGTTAATTCAAGGACTATGGACATTTAGCAGATTTAAGATATGTGAAAGAACATGATGAGTAGAATACAGTAGGTTTCAGAATTTGTGAAAGCTTATTTAGTTTTCAAGTTATGACCAAACAAAATTTCAAAATTTGTAATTTTTGCAGAAACAGTGGACTGTGGATTAAAAAAACATTGGTTTTACAAAATGTGATGGAAGACCGTTCCCCCATTGATGTCGATGATGATGTCAATGCGCAATAACAACAAATAATTAAAAATGCTGTAAATTGGTCAATTTTAACCAATTTTGATAGAGTTATTTGCTGTTTAATGGTTAAGATCATATTTTAAACAATTTAAGCCCATTTTGCCTCTAGATGTCCATAGTCCTTTAACTTAAAGTTACAAAAATTGTGATAGCTCCATGGTGTGTCAGTCACCTCTTTTAGTTACACTTATCTGATTGTAAGTTGTTTACCAAATTTAAATAAATGATAATCCATTGGTATTATAATGTGTTTTAGCTCAGTGATGGAGCAAAAAGTACCGTAGGAAAGGAAAATACTTTGCGTTAAAGATAATTGTGGTTTAAAAGTTAATTGCGGCTTATGATTTTTAGGTTGGTTCTATGGTGGGTTCTAACAACATTTTTTCAGGTGCTCCCCCAGCGTACGTAATATCAATCTGTCCCTATGATAATGTAGATTCATTTCAGCTACAAAATTATTTGAATTAATTCTAAATTTTATTGTGATAATAGTGGGTTAATACGAATCATATCATGGACCCCTCCCCCACCAAATTTGTAATCTTAAATCCTATCACAGACTCACCCAGTATGCCAAATCACGGACCCCCTATCCTGAATCTTATCACTGACCCCCTCAAATTATATCACGTACCCCCACCTTGAAGCCCAACCTTATCAGGGACCCCACCACCACCCCTGGACAGCCCCAAATCCCAATCCTGTCAAATCACAGACACCCTGATTCCCAATCTCAAATCACGCCCCCTTCTTTTCCAGAAAGTCAATCCCGATTCACAGACCCCCACCCCACAGAAACTCAATCCCAATTCACGGACCCCCTGTCCACTGAATCTAAATCCGAAATCATGGACTCTCTCCGGAATTCCAAACCCATAAGTTACTGACCCCCTCCCCTCTCCATGCACATTTTTGCTGGAACTGCCTGTTACAAGTATGACACACCACACCTAAATTTAAACGGGAGAGTATTATTAATGCTAGAATTTCGTCAGTGATATTGATAGTGGTATAAATACACAACACATATAAGCTTTCGATAAACAAGTTATGCGGTTTTGCCATTTTCGTTGTTTTGATTATCAGAGGCTCAACGTGGGAGTAACGCTGGCATTACTGATGTATGGTACAGTACGTGAATGGTGTTCTTAGGATCATACCAAAAAAGTGTGACGTCATTCGCCCTATACTACGTATCGGCCGAAGGCCGAGAGTCGAAACTCCTATACCTCAGTGCGTGATACTTTTTGGTTCGTCCTCCACCAATATTGGTTCCAAGTAAGGGCAGTAGATATGTCGGTACATTGAAAGTTGGAGTCAATAGAAAATAGGCCAACTGCAAATTTAACTTAATAAATTGAAATTGAAATTCTTTACTTTCAAAAATTAGTTATGTTTATATTAGTTTTAATCATAAGTTGTCTATCTAACCAAAATCAAGTTCATTTTATTTCTAACAAGAACACAAAACCAACGATTTCTTTTTACAGCACATGCAGGACGACAATACTTTAGCGCAGCGTTAGATTGTAGACAGGCATGTATCGCACCTACTAACTTAGGCCTAAGTGATAAGTATATAATAAGAAAAATACTACGCCAACAACCTTTATGATAAGGGATAAATGATTAAAATTAGTAGATGTCTTGAACAATTTCGGTAAACCTAAAATAATGTGCTATCTTAATTGTGCCAGTTGTTGTTGAACAGTCTGAAGCTAGCTAACGCCATATGTACACCGTTAGTTTAACTTTAACTGACCTACGTAAACGCTGACAAATATGGGCAATAATTTCAGTTTTTTTAGAAACAAGGATAAGTTGCTTATCAAATCTCATTTTATTCAGACATGTATGTAGCGATTAATTGCTTTCAAAAAGCGTCGCCGGGGTAATCATGGGTCATTGTGTTGCCTAGCCAGGCTACAGTAACGTTAGTGTAACTTGGGCCTACAATTGTGTGAAACCACTTGTAATTTGGTAACATAACGTCAGGGCTATGTACATTACCATGGTATTGATTTGTAAATGTCTGTCATGATAAAAAGGCCATGCATGAGACACAGCATTACAATTGTAAGCTAGGGTGAGGTGGGCATGATATAGGCCTAGGTCTAATTAGTTTTATAGTTGGTTATCAAACAAAGTCTAAACAGACTGACCAACTGGCAGATAGGTGTGTATAAAACAAAGTAAAAGTAAGTTAAGTGCCAACTTGTTTAGATAGGTAGAGATACAGTAGATCAATCTGCTCACCTATTACTTTTATTTCTATTTTAATAAACTATTAAGTTTTCAGTTTCATTCACATTTTTCTGTTTAACATCATTTACCAACAATTGCAAGCCTTAAAATCATAAAGTTTAACTTAAGAAATAATCAAAAAACTCTTTGGAATAGGCCTATTTGGTGTATTGCATCCTGCATTTTGTATTCTATGTGTATTACTTATTAAAGTTGCTTTCAATTTGTTTGCAAAAGTTTCTCAAGCTCTCAAGTTGGGAAGATAAAAAAGCTCCACTTGAAAATTTTGCTTCATGCAATTTCTCTTCTCATGATAGGCAATCTTTAGTTTTGCTCTCATTTATCTTTGCTTTGGTATCCAATTAACAAATTATTACAGTGCAATAGTTTCCAACTTTTATGTTGTATGATTGTTAAAAATCATTGACTGTATTACAGAGTATAAATATTTTTTGCAATGTAAATTAATTTTGTACCAGATATTAGTGAGCTGAATACCTGTATATCATTTTGTAGTACACAATACCCTGCCAAAATGTTTTTGACTCCAGGCACATGTATAATGATTTTTCTTGGCAGTGGAATGTACTATTATCACGTTATGAGGGTATGACATGGTAATTTTAGTGTACCCTTTTTATACATACAAATTTGTCTGCCTAACCAAAAAAAGATACAAACCCCAAGTGGAAATTCAACATCAAAACCAGCAGACCAGGCTTTTATTAACAGTAAACAGACATGAAAAATCACACTGTCTTTTACTAGGCTTAACTCAGTTGAATATAGGCCACACTTTACAACCATGGGGATCTATAGTTAGACTGCATGGGAAGAACCTCAGATTTTGTTGATTTCTGTTTCTTTCTTCAAAACTTATATTGTGAAATAATAACATACTGTGGTGTATCTATACCGACATCAACATCACTTCACAAAGCTTGCTGATTTCAGCTAAAGCTGTAGTGATAAGTGGACGACTTATGGCAGTACGTTCATCCACAGAAAATGTCTCATAAGGAAACTGTCAGGAATGTTTGTAAAGTTGATTACCAGCTCTTAAAGTTGTATTTATACAGGTGATCACTGCAGAAAATCAAAATTGTGATGTCAAAGCTTGTAAATTTGTTACCTCCACAATGAAGTCCCAATTCCTCTATCATAATTGTACATGAAAATTTATAAGAAGATTTTTAGAAGTTAATGGAAGAATAAGATGTGTTAAGCTGTTTTTAAAAACCTGAATTTACACACCATTTCATGTAACCTGTACCAGTTATTCAAGTCAATTGATGTATAGCTCCTGTATTGTTTACAAATTATTCTTTCTTTACCCTACATACAATTAAATTATTTAATTGTTTAATGTGTTCCCTTCAACACCAGAAACTTATTAGGTTTGAGATGGGCATGGCAAACTACCAATTCATTGGGTTGAACCACATAAACATTTAATAGCTTTTCCTGACAAAATGAGCCCAACTGTAACAATGATTGCATGTGTCATAGAGCTAGTGTGTGAGTTATTTGCCTACACCTTATGTTTGGCATAAATGTTCCCTTTACAAATATGGGTTATTTCATTTCCAGTATCCATGAATTTGTTGCCAAGTTCTGTTTAAATTCAAGCAGTATACACAACAAATCACCAAGCGAATTAAGTAGATTTGGGCAGCTAATTTGAAGCAAGTTATAGCCTAAATTTTTGTCAATGTTAGTCAAGTTCTAACTTGCATGTAGTCTTGCAAGATTGTAGCAATTAGTCATATCCCACAATACACTTATTGACATTACTGATGGCGTTCGTGAGGCCGCAGACCAGTAAACAACAGCAATCCTACAATGTCAGCATACAGAAACTGGTTAAAGTGAAAGAAATTACGGTCAAACGATGGTAAATGATTCCAATCCATAAGTAACAAGAATGTAGCCTTTTTGTAGGCCTAACGGCTAGGTCTAAATTTGAATAGGTTAAGTTGGCAACTTCAATTCTTCAGCCTTTTTCATACTACCCGATAATCCCGAGCCTAAACTAAGCTTCAATAACTAGGCCTAGATCCACCTTTGTTAATATTACATTGTAAATCTCTAGGATTACAGATGTCTGACTGCATACGCACAGGCAGACTGCACTTACTACGGGTGTACAGGTGGCTAGGGCCAGTGTGATAGTAAATTTTGCCCCCCGTAAATTTGGGCCCCCCGTAAATTTGGGCCCCCGTAAATTTGGGCCCCCCGTAAATTTGGGCCCCCCCGTAAATTTGGGCCCCCAGGACCTTATTTCCTAAGGAATGTCTAGTAAATTTGGTACCCTCGGGACTGATTTTACTAGGTAATTTACTGGTGTGTCTGTACGGTTCCTTCAATGAATTTTGTGTACTGAAGTAATAAGCTAAAAAGTGATAAGCTAATACACCAAAGAAAACAAGGCGTGCTTTACGCAAAACGGCAGAGAGATTTACTGTGAGGGAGAAGAAGGGCTTTTTCTTGCAAAAGGGGGACAAGTTGTTGTCTCAAACTTTCATAGGAAAGAAGGGCCGGGGCTCAAATTTCCTAGTGGACAGTTTTTACTATGAGGGGACCAAATTTACTGGATGGCTACGGCTTAATTATCTGGGGGCCCCAAATTTTCTAGGAAGAAAGGGCCGGGGGCTAAATTTACTGAGGGGGGGGGGGGGCTAAATTTACTGAGGGGGCAAAATTTACTTTTACACCGGCCCATCACTTAGGCCTACGGTGTTGACCGACCTTCACCAACTAGGCTAGGACTTAGGCATAATGCATAACGGCTTCAATAAGGTGAGGCATTAATTCTTTTAAAATGCTTTAACCTTTCAATCTGTCATGTTCAAACAATGAGTAATAAATGCTTTGGCATCGTACCGTACCGTACCGGTATCGCGAAAAGTACCTGCACTGTGTGCATGGTTTGTCAAATATTTTTCGCACTTGATCCATGGATGACGTCAAAAACAAAGTTGTTATATTAATGACTTATAAAAATATTGGTTTATTGGTTCGCATGCGAAGCATTTATGCAAACCTATGTAATGGCGATTACATCCGCCTGGCCGTCCACAGATTTGTCCTGAGATTTCCTCAGAATTGTTAAAAGTTTTTTGAGAATTCCTCAGAAAATTTTAAAGTTTCTTCAGAGTTTCTCAGAAAAAGTTAAAGTTTCTTTAGATATCCTTATGGAAAGTTAGAATTTCCTTATAAAATGTTAAAGTTTTTCAGAGGTACTCAAGATAGGATTAATGACTAGTTTCTTAAAAAGTCTACAATACATTTGATATTTTCTTAGAAGATAACTGTTATATGATATGATTTTCCAATATTCTTCAAAGATCCTCAAGTCTCTCTTGTAGCACTTGAGATTTAAAATCCTTAAAATTCTTTAAAATATTTGGGCACCAAACAGTTATATCACGCATGAATTTTTAAACTCCACCTTTATTATTGTGTTCATATGCATTAAGTTGCTACAGTATATGACCTGACCAGATTTTTTTTTATTTAGCATGCCTAGTCAGGGAGTGTGACAGGATGTAATAACATATAAACATAGGGAGGGATGCCATGTGGGACATGGATGCGGGCCATTAGGGACATATGATATAATATTTACCATGTTGTATACACCAAGGGCTATATCAGGCATAATTATTTGACTCCACCTTTTTTTCTTATTTAACAACTCATTTGCATATAAGTTATCATATGAACTGACACTTTGATACATAGTATGCTCAATCAGGGACTGTGATAGCTAGGATGAGATTTCTTATGGAGCTTATGGGACGTCATGTGAGACATAGGGTGGGATGACATGTGGGATGCCATGTGGGACATAGGGTGGGATACCATATGGGACATGGGGTGGGGTGCCATGTGGAACAGGGCGGAATGCCATGTAGGATATGTGGTGAATTGCCATGCAGGACATAGGGTGGATCGCCATGGGATGGAATGTCATGTGGGACATGGGATGTCATGTGGGACATGGCGTCCCACCCCATTTCAACAAGTCATTTGCATATAAGTTATTATATGAACTGACACTTTCATACATAGTATGCTCAATCAATGACTGTGATAGCTAGGATGAGACTTCTTATGGAGCCTATGGGATGTCATGTTGGACATGGGGTGGGATGCCATGTGGGACATGGGGTGGGATGCCATGTGTGACATAAGGTAGGATGCCATGTGTGACATAAGGTAGGATGCCATGTGTGACATAGGGTAGAAGGCTATGTGAGACATAAGGTGGGAGGCCATGGGAACATGGGATGTGATGCCATGTGGTACATAAAGTAGGATGTTATTGGGACATTGGGAGGAATACCATGTGGAACATATGGTGGGATGCCATGTGGGACATCAGGTGGGAAGCCACTGATGCAGGACACAGGGAGGGATGCCATGTGGGACATAGGGAGGGATGTCATGTGGTACTTATGGTTGGATTAATGTGGGACACACATGTAGGATGGGATCCATGTGGGTCATAGCATGGGATGCCATGTGGGACATATGGTGGAATGCCATGTGGGACATATGGTGGCATATGCCATGTGAGACACTGTGTGGTGGAATGCCATGTGGGAGATATGGTAGAATGCCCTGTTGGACATATGATGGAATGCCATGTGGGACATGGGATGTCATGTGGGATATGGGGTGGGATGCCATGTGGTAGATATGGTGGAATGCCATGTGGGACATGGGGTGGGATGCCATGTGGAAGATATGGTGGAATGCCATGTGGGACATGGGATGGGATGTCAGGTGGGACATGGGGTAGGATGCCATGTGGGACATGGGGTGGGATGCCATGTGGGACATGGGGTGGGATGCCATCTGGGTCATAGGATGGGATGCCCTGTGGGACATATGATGGAATACCATGTGGGACATGGGATGTCATGTGGGACATGGGGTGGGATGCCATGTGGGAGATATGGTGGAATGCCATGTGGGACATGGGATGGGATGTCGTGTGGGACATGGGGTAGGATGCCATGTGGGACATGGAGTGGGATGCCATGTGGGATATGGGGTGGATGCTATGTGGGACATGGAGTGGGATGCCATGTGGGACATGGGGTGGGATGCCATGTGGGACATGGGGTGGGATGCCATGTGGGACATGGGGTGGGATGCCATGCGGGACATAGGATGCCATGTGGGACTTAAGTGTGAGATGCCATTTTTATAATTAGCCAGATCATATGATATGGGTGTCAATTTGCATGGGCATGCGAACCATGACGGTATTTACCGTTCTAGTTGAACTAAAAGTGCACAAAAAGTAATGAGAAAATTAAATAAAATGTTCAACAAATTTAAATCAAGAATTTCCCCAGAATATTTAATTTACACAATTCTTTGGTATATATATATTTTTTTAAATGCTTGACTCTCTACTGCCCTCACCTGGAACCAACATGGGTGGGTGACTTAAAAAAGTATCACGATTTTGCGACACTGTATGTATAAGAGTTTCGACTCTCGGCCTTCGGCCTATACGTAGTATGCGGCAAATGATGTCACGCTTTCTGATCATACTATTAGACAATAGTTTAATACGTGATATCCAGTCCCATAGACTAATATTTCCTTAAATATGACTTATTATTTTTTTATTTACGGCAATAAAAAGAAATGTTCTGTTCAAGTTTCCTTGTATAAAAAGACATAGTACATATTTACATGTTATTCGAGTAAAATCTCCCCTCATGTTATTCCGTGTATACATTGCGTGAATTGAGTTAATGTGGGGAGTAAGTCTTTTTGCTTGAATGCTGTTCTGAACGCTGAATGCACAAAACCAGGAAGCTGTGAAGGAAAACTAGATGGAGTAGTGTTCAAGGAGCAGATTACGTAATGTGTGCCTCTCCCCCCCCCCTTTCCTCATCTTCCCCATCCTATTGTCAGTTCTGGCTATGTACCTGAGTAGGCCTATAGGCTATAGAATCCTAAAGCGAAGGTGCCTAGAAAAATTAATTCCGCTCTATTAAATTTGTTATTTACCTGATCTCTTTGACTTACCTTTTCTAATGAAATTTCAAACAGACGAGCTTTCAAATGTCTCATGCCATGAAGCTTTGGCTTAGCTTTTTCAGAATCTTTCCCTTGTTCTTTCTCTCCGTCATGCATTTTATCAGTTACAAATGTAACTTTCTTTGGCTTTGATGCCTTACGACCTTGACACCCAATCATAGCAAACAAACTTTCCTGTCTTTCCATTTTCAGGTTTTGCTTTTCACGGATAAAAGTTGAACGGTTTAGTTCTTCTTATAAGTGATAATCTTATTTGATGCAATAAGTAAATCGAACTAACACACTTTTCACGCAGTTCTACTACTGACCACAACACGTTACAAATTGCAACATGTATCAACAGAACAATTCCTTACGTCATATGGTACTTTGTTACGCGTCTGATTACTAATCCTTAACGGTATGCGCACTATCATAACCAACGCACGGTGTAGGAAATCATCCAATCACCTGTCAAGGAACGGTAAACAATGAGCGCGTCGTGAAAAAATAAGTATGTGCATGTGACGTCACAAGCACTCTTGGGTGCCGGAAGTAAGTTTGTATGTAATGCCAGAGTGACGTCACGCCACGCTCTCTGGTAATGCCCACTGTACACAAATTACGGTTATTGACAATATGGAAGCAGACCGACACTCTCGGTAATCGAAAACAACATAGAAAATGCAAAAATAATCCTTTTTAACACAAAATAACCAGAACTTAATGTTTTTTTATTTCAGCAATGTTCAGTTTGATATAAAAGATGCCAAATTGTAGAGGCAGACCAGAGCGTATTCCAATGTGCGCTCTTTCCCAGTACGCAAGACACCGGCGTGTCTCATTGACGTGTCTAAAAATGATTAAGAATTCATTCATGAAAGGTTCAAAAATTTACTAACTGCTCAAACTATTGTTAAACAATACAATGAATTTACCTAAATTAACCTAAAGAGGGAGGCTCGTCTCATTAAAATACGTTAAAATTGGGGGACGCGATATTTTGACGTCACTTTCGGTTGTGGACGCAAGATCCGATCCACTGTCATTGCTGACATGGAGTTGGAAGAGAACTCCATGGTTTGTACAGCCAGACACTAGCATGTACGTTGTGTGTGCCGAGTTACATACACAGCGCATAACGTTACTGTGACGAGAAACTTGTTTGTTTTTTCAATGCGTTTGTCAGAAAGCGAAAGTGAAATGAGTATTATAATACTCAATTAATAGTCATCAAATTAAAATTACTGAAAAAAAAAAAAGAAGAAGATGAAAGCAAAAGTCGCAAAAAACGATTCTACCAGGGCTCGAAGTCACGACTGTTAATAACAAAAACAATTGCTTCCGATGGCCTTGAAGGCGTTTTAAATAACTATATACCTTGCAATACGAGACAATGAATCGCGCAGCAAAATTTCAGCCAATCAAAAAATTTGAAAGGAATTCTAAATATTGTGCACATATGACGATTTCGCCTCTTTAAACGTCCTAAAACCGTAAGGAAATAGCATTTTTGTCGGAAAGTAGTGCGAAATATTTTCTCCGTCCAACATTATACTGCTCATCCACCTCGTACAAAATGATTAACTTCGCATTCGTGTAAGTTCGTTCGTGTACTCGTATTGCGCGGTTGTACACAATTACATGGGAGGGTACAAAAACATTTTACGGGCGCTCACGCGATGGTACATTCACGAAGAGCGCAAGTATTCGAAATTCAGTTGCGTGCAAGATTGATTTACAAATGTATATCTTATCAATTAATTTATTTGTTACTCCCAAACGTCTTGCCCCTTTTCCATGTTGGTTTTGCATAAGGACTAACGACTAAGCTGAAGGAGACCAAATACACTTTAAAAAAAAAAAAATTGTCTTCCGAATGGGCCTATCAAAAAATTTCTTCAATGGATTACTAAAGATGGAATCAAAGTATGTATGGTTTAAGTTGCACTAAAATTTTAGTGCAACTTTTTTGGACGCGTGTTGTAGCCCATTGACTTTTGCTTCAGTGTGTGGATTCATTTTGTCAATGCACGTGCGTTCACGGCCTAATCCGGAGGATTTGTCTAATGATCTTCGGTATACACCAAAACTTAAAATTGGAACAGTCAACTGTAGATCAATTAGGAATAAAGTAGATGACTTTATTGATTTCGTGTTAGGATCTAAGCTCGACATATGCACTGTCACAGAAACAAGAGCTAAAGGATGTAGAGTTTGTAATGCGAGCAAAATTAAAGATGAATGGAATAGTTTTCTAGACGTGATAACACTGGATAGGCCTGGAGGTGGTACGGTAATCTTTTTTAAATCAAATTTTACTGTATCTGAATTACGCTCTGGTCAACTTCCTTCTTTTGAATTTTCGTAATGGTCAATAAAATTCGCAAATTGTTCTTACATATTTCACGTTGTTTACCGTGCTCCTTATTCAAACGTTTATCCTGTTTCAACTACTCTTTTAAGGAGTTCAGTGATTACCTTGAACTTGCATGCAGCTCTGATATTTAAGTTTATCATAGGCTGGAGACTTTAATATTCATAAAACTGATTCCAACTCTACTGATTTCATTAGATTCAGTGAAATATTGGATACGTTTAATTTTTTTTATTTTTAACTTAAGAGTCCTACCCACATTTCGGGAAACACCATCGATTTACTCATTACTAGAACAAATGAGGACATAATCCTGTCTCAACCACTAAATGAATATTTTATTTTTGATCATTGTTTTGTGACCTCCAATCTCTCTTGTCTGAGACCTGACGTCATTCATGAAGTTGTTAAATTCGCAAACTCTCTCGCATTAACACATAATCTTTTGCTGATGACCTGGATCGTCTTGTAAATGATGCAATGATTTTGACAATCTTCATGATCTCGTTTTATTTTACAACAATTCGCTAAAATGCATATTGTACAATCATGCCCTGCTAATTACAAAAAAGATTACTGCTCGTCCCAAAGTTCCATGGCTCACAAGTGACTTGAATGAGGTAAAGCGAAAACAGCGGAAAGATGAAAGGAAATGGTTAAAAACTCGTGACAGCGTTGATGTTGAAAACTTTAAACTTCTAAAGAACAAGTTTTTGCATCTTCTTAAACATCCAAAATGAACCACATTCGCGACAAAGTTCTAGAATGTGTCAATGATAGTAAAAAGCTGTTTAAACTTATGAACAATTTAATGGAAGAATTAAGACCAATCCTCTTCCAGATGTTAACCCTGACATTCTCTGCAATCAGTTTAATAATAATAATAATAATAATAATACATTTTTATATAGCGCATTATACCAATTGGTCTCAATGCGCTTTACATAAACAAATATAACATGAGAAAACCTTAAGATACAAACAGTAAGAGAACAAAAAACCATACTTAAAAAGATACAAGCAGGATAAAGTTACAAGGTCCAATGAGGGGAACTCATGAAAAGGTGTGTTTTCAATACACTCTTATTGCATTTCTGATGTAGATTGGGAGAATGTTCCAGAGTTTGGGGGCTGCAGATTGAAAAGAACGTTCACCGTAAGTCTTGGTGTTAATTTTTGGCGGCTTTAGGAGAATAGCACTGTTAGATCTAAGTGAGCGAGTTGGTATTTGTAACGTGATTAAGTTGGAAATATAATTTGGAGCAAGACCATGGATGGCTTTGTATGTGAGGGTGAGAAGCTGTACTTTATTCTCTCACATATAGGAAGCCAGTTTAGTGAGTTTTTCAAACGTAAGATTGAGACATTACGAAATGATCTCTCTTGCTATGAAGACTTCCATCCATCTATGTGTTCTCATGAGAGTTTCATTCAGTTTTCTGAGATTTCTGAAGATGCCTTTAAGAAAATCATAAGACTTTAAAATCCTACTCAGTGCTACCATGATCCCATACCAACTTCACTGATAATAGAACACGTCGACTTACTCCGGTCTTTGCTAAAGCTGTAAACATCAGCCTTCAAACAGGACAATTCGCTGAGCAATGGAAATGTGCTGCTGTTGTCCCGCTGTTGAAAAAACTGGTAGTGACCGTGAACTAAAAAACTACAGACCTATCAGCATTTTGAGTTTCATCTCTAAAATATGTGAAAAGGCTGCCTTAGACCAATTTTCTCATCACATGAAAACAAATGATCTCCTTAATTCATATCAATCTGCGTACCGTAAAGGTTTTTCAACCGAAACCGCCTTGATCAAAGTTACAAACGACATTCTAATGGATATGGATAAAGGATTGTGTACTATGATGACCCTTACTGATTTATCTGCCGCCTTTGGTACGGTGGACCATAATATCCTTATGAACGTACTTGAGAAAAGGTTTGGTGTTAAATGTGTTGCAAAAAGCTGGTTTGACAACTATCTCAACAGCCGCACTCAGTCTGTTTTGGTTATTGTCTTTCGGGACAGACTGTTCTTACTTACAGAGTTCCGCAGGGGTCGTGCACTGGTCCTGTTCTTTTTACGGTTTACGCAAGCACTCTGACCGAGACTATTTTCAGACACCTTCTCGCTGTTATGGGTTATGCTGACGACCACGCCTTATATCTTGCCTTTCAATCTGGAACTGAAGACACGTCATTCCAATCAATAAAACATTGCCTACTTGATAGCATACACCTCAATAGCAGGAGTTAAATCATTCCACTGCCTCTCACCGTCAGCTTGTTTGGCGAATTCCATACAATTTGGTACAAGGTAGTTAAGTTTCATAATCTGTTGTTGATGTGGTCCAAATCTGTGCTTGAGGTCTCCAATAATGGAGTCTATGGCTGGATAAAAAAAGTTGACTCTGTAATAACCTTCGGTGGTGTTGCCGATGTTTGGGCATTTGGTCGGTATGAGCTTCTAGCTGCAATGCGTGGTTTTCGCAATTCCACTTCTATCACATCTTGTGCGACTGATTCTGCCTTTTGATACAGGTCATGGAACTCCCCTTCACTTTGCAATTCTTTGAGAACAGACTGGAGACGGTTTACTAAGGCTAACGCTTGGGATAAATCTCCCCCACTGTTTGTAAGACTCAGGAAACTGTAAGCATCAATCCTGACAGTTTCTCAAAAATGACTGAAGCAACTGCAAATTCTGAGTTGCACACCAATTTTTCAAGGCTTTCTGCTTTGTTTCTGTCGCAAGGTGATGCCCAGCATTTGATTTCCGATAACTTGCATCTAGTGTATATTTCAAAAGTTGCATAAATGTTACAACTGCTGTGTGTCGTTCCACAGAACGTGTTTCGCACAACGTAATCAGGTGCTTCTTGGTCATGGAAATACCAGAGTCACTTTCTATGAGGCTCTTCAACAGATCCGGTTTTTTTGCACTTGCTCGAAAAGTCGATGAAATTTCTCGCACAACATTGCGGAAGCACTCAAATTTAGGCAGTGCATGGCGCAATGAAAATAAAAGGCCAATGGAGCTGCCTTTTTTATTGTTGCTGAAGCACCAACCCGTTCACTGGCCATGGCTCCTGCCCCATCATAGCCTTGTCCCACACAAAGAGACAGATTCAAACCGAGCTCACAAATCTTTCTTAGCAATGTTTCTCCAATAGCTTTGCCACTCAACTTGGTTTCATTATGCTCAATTTCACCAGGATTATTAGATTTGATGTCAGAAATCAAGTCCAATACCATTACCGTGTCCTCATGCAATCTCCAAACTCCAGAATCGCTAGATGAAACATATCTTATAACAATTGCCAGTTGTTCCCTTTTGGCGATCCAATGTTTCATCAGCCATGATAGACCAAAACTGTGCTTTTTGATGTTAGCAACAACACTTTCCTAATCATGTCACCAGCAACGCAAATAGGTTCATTTTGAATCAAGGATGATAGGTAGGTTGCATTAGCATGGGAAGTTTTTATATGGTCCTTCAAAAGTAAATCCCCACTACGAAGTCGAAAACGAAGTAACCTAAAATTTCCGTCATTTTCTGTTCCCGCCATCCTATTTTTCTGGACTGTGAACATATATAAAAATGTGTGTTTGCTTCACCCACACCGACGATGACAAATAGCTTTATAAAACTCGTGGAACTAAGCCTATATCAAAGACGATAGAAGAACAACAAATGGTCACTTATGTATACATATCATTAATATATTTACTGGACTGGGCAAACATTACCTTCATCCGTGTTTTCCTTTTCCTTTTGAAAAACCATATGCGAAAAGTGACATTTTTAAAATTCAAGTTCAACCGAACTTAATTACCGCCTTCAGAGTTTAGACAAATTGATTTCTGTTTGTGGACAGTTTTGAGCAAAATAATGGGGCACTTGTATTACTTTGTTATCGCAAAGCAGTAGCAGAATGGCGCCATCTTCCATCGTCATCGCGTAAGAACAGGCTTGGCAAGTTCACGGCTCTTGACTAATTAATAATTGCGTCAAAATTTCATTTAAAAATTTGAATTATTTTTTGTTTTGTTTCACAGGGATACAACGAATTTACATTACAGGGAATGCAGGGAGATTCGCATTTCATGTATGCGCATCTGTACGATACATAGGCATATAGGTGTAATTTAATTTTTGTAAATATGGGATTGGGGGGGGGCATGGCCCCCGTGGCCCCCCCTCTGGCTACGCCAGTGCTTGATTAACCCTTACTCTACCACGCGGCGATATTATCGCCGTTTTGGGTGCCCCGTCTTTGGCCCCGCCTCCCGAGCGCATTTTCAAAACAGTGCTGGTAGAGTAAGGGTTAAGAAATGAATGAATAGTAATCGATTAAAAATGAACGATACCAAAACTGAATTGATTATATTTGGCACTCCGACTCTTTTAAACAAATTGCAGAACAGTGATATCTCCATTGATTCCACAGTAATTGAAGGTCAAACTTCAGTTAAATATCTTGGAGTAACTCTCGATTCTACCGTGTCTATGACAAAACGCATGTCTGATATTTGTAAAATTGCTAGTCGTAATTTATCTATTATTAGGAAAATTTGTTTTTAGATGCTGACTCTACTAAGATTATTGTTCATGCACTCGTTATGTCTCACCTCGATTATTGTAATTATCTTTGGTCTACCTAAGTCATCACTGCCTAGATTACAACCTATTCAAAACACTGTTGCCAGACTTATTCTTAAACTAGACAATTATAGTAGCATAAGAAATGCCTTAAAAACTTTACATTAAATGGCTTCCAATTAATGCTCAAATTGAATTCAAAATTCTGGTAACCACATACAATGCATTATTTAACATTTATATATATATTTTTTTTGTCTACCTACTGTGGTGTAGCGGTTATCATACATGTCTACAGACCACGAGGCCGGGGCAAGGTAATTTTGGCGCCTCCCCGCCGAAAAAAATGCTCTTCAGAGTAAAACGTTGGGCACATAGATCTAAATTGGCATGAACCGTTTAGAAAATTGCTTGAAATTAGTGTGTCAAATTTAGAAACCGTCAAAGACCTGCTGGAAGGGGTCAGAGGGGCGAACCATCCAGAAGCGTTGTTTTGTTAAACCAGAGACCGTGACGTCATTCGCCCTATACTACGTATGGCCTATAGAGACGAAATTTATGTACAACAAATTGTGATGCGTTTATGGACGCCATACTTGCTCCAGCATGGTCAACTATGCGACCAGTGGACAGTACATGCGTAACGAGCCTAGTGACTGAGTGATAGCGTACCGGCTGGGCCGGGCGGAGAATTAGAAAACGACAAGATACGACAAGCCTAAAGAGCGAGTTTTTGAAATATTTTTCATTCCACTGAAAATTGCTGTTTTAACATTTCCGTTTAGATTAAATGGCGTTATACAAACATAAAAACTAGCCAAGTTTTTTTTTTCTTTTTTTCGGAGGACGGGAACCATTATCATTAGGAACAAAAGTCATCAATTACAGATTAACGTCGAATAATGCATTGTGTCACTAACCTAATGGTTATCAATTGCGTTGTTCCAGTTCTGTGAGATAATTTAAGATTAGATTGGCATTAATTTCAGACGTTGGCACGATTTCACCAAATAATAGGTCTCTTTATAGTCAGTATACATGGGTTGTGGCGAACGTATGAAGATTTTGAATCGGTTTTTGCCAAATCTCAAACATACCGCATCGCTGGGCGTTACAAATTTCAAGGTAGGCCAGGGCTAACGTTAGACGTACTGGGGATATTTCTACCACGGGCGGCGGGCGTAGGCCTAGGTTAAATGTCAATTCATAAAAAAATGACAACTTTTTGGTCTAAGCGAAATAATTTAAATGAAAAAATAAATTGTTACTGTTGGGGTTATTTCAAAATCCCTAAAGAAAATTCTTGAAAGGTATCCCAATTGAATAATGCAGGAAAACTGAGCAGTCATAAACATTGTTCATCTTAGCTTAGGCCTACACTGACTATCAATTTTGTCCTAAAGTTAAGTAGAGTTAACTAGATTTACGCTACAACTTTAACTTCCTAGTGCCCCCTGTCTAAAAACTTAAATAATTTGTATGTTTTAACAAGGAATTTAAAAGTAACTTAAAAAACAATTAAATAGGAAAAAGAAACAGCATTAAGACCCACTGCAGTTACTATACAATCATCAGCTTCACTTCACAAAATTTGCTGATTTTAGTTAAAGGAAACACTACAATTTAGTCAACTTCATAAATCATTTGCGAAGTAATTACTGAAAGAGTACATAGTTCTCAACAAATTTGCTATTAAGAATTAATTACATGGAATGACAAGTTATTGAAATATAGGCTTTTTAATGTCATGGTTATATGCAACTTGACCATGCTGGAACAAGAATGGCGTTCGTAACCGCGTCACAATTTTGTGTACAGAAGTTTCACATTTTCGCCTTCGGCCTATATGAAATATTGCAGGTAGGGCTACAGCGCTTACATAGTTAAATCCGAGATCTCCAATGTTAAATCTATTGTGTGAGTAAACTCTTAAAAAGTATTTGAAGTCCGGCCAAGATGTGCTAGCTCGAAAATGTGTTGCCGTTCCCGACGCCCCTCACGGCCCAACGGATAGGGATTTGACCCCGACACTCAGTCAGATCTCTAGATCTATGCCCAGACAACACCTTGCAATGACTATATCTAGAATATTTTGAAGGAAAATGAATTTATGAAGAAAATAAAATTCAAAAAATTGAAAATGAACTCCCATTGACTTAGCACGTAAAAAGTGACAGCTCGAAAATGTGTTGCCGCTTTCGACCCCCCTCACGGCCGAATGGGTAAGGATTTGACCCCGACACTACATCCAATCTTTAGATCTATGCCCAAAATAAAATATCCAATTAATACATGAGAAATATTTGGTAGGAAAGTAAATTTATGAAAAAAATACACTTTAAATTTTTGAAATAATTCCACTGGACTTAGCGTAAAAAAGTGCTAGCTCGAAAATGTGTTGCCGCTCCCGGCGCCCCTTACGGCCCAACGGATAGGGATTTGACCCCGACACCCAGTCAGATCTCTAGATCTATGCTCAGACAATACCTTGCAATGACTATATCTAAAATATTTTGAAAGAAAAAGAATTTATGAAGAAAATAAAATTCGAAAAATTGAAAATGAGCTCCCATTGACTTAGCACGTAAAAACTGAAAAAGCGACAGCTCGAAAATGTGTTGCCGCTTTCGACCCCCCTCACGGCCGAATGGGTAAGGATTTGTGTAAGGAAGTGTTTTTCTTTCATAAATTTACTTTCCTACCAAATATTTCTCATGTATTAATTGGATATTATATTTTGGGCATAGATCTAAAGATCGGATGTAGTGTCGGGGTCAAATCCTTACCCATTCGGCCGTGAGGGGGGTCGAAAGCGGCAACACATTTTCGAGCTGTCACTTTTTACGTGCTAAGTCAATGGGAGTTCATTTTCAATTTTTTGAATTTTATTTTCTTCATAAATTCATTTTTCTTTAAAATATTCTAGATATAGTTATTGCAAAGGTGTTGTCTGGCCATAGATCTAGAGATCTGACTGGGTGTCGGGGTCAAATCCCTATCCGTTGTGCCGTAAGGGGCGACGGGAGCGGCAACACATTTTCGAGCTAGCACTTTTTTACGCTAAGTCCAGTGGAATTATTTCAAAAATTTAAAGTGTATTTTTTTCATAAATTTACTTTCCTACCAAATATTTCTCATGTATTAATTGGATATTATATTTTGGGCATAGATCTGAAGATTGGATTCAGGGTCAAATCCTTACCCATTCGGCCGTGAGGGGGGTCGAAAGCGGCAACACATTTTCGAGCTGTCGCTTTTTACGTGCTAAGTCAATGGGAGCTCATTTTCAATTTTTCGAATTTTATTTTCTTCATAAATTCTTTTTCTTTCAAAATATTTTAGATATAGTCATTGCAAGGTGTTGTTTGGGCATAGATCTAGAGATCTGACTAAATGTCGGGGTCAAATTCTTATCCGTTGAGCCGTGAGGGGCGCCGGGAGCGGCAACACATTTTCGAGCTAGCACTTTTTTACGCCAAGTCCAGTGGAATTATTTCAAAAATTTAAAGTGTATTTCTTTCATAAATTTACTTTCCTACAAAATATTTCTCATGTATTAATTGGATATTATATTTTGGGCATAGATCTAAAGATCGGATGTAGTATCGGGGTCAAATCCTTACCCATTCGGCCGTGAGGGGGGTCGAAAGCGGCAACACATTTTCGAGCTGTCACTTTTTACGTGCTAAGTCAATGGGAGTTCATTTTCAATTTTTTGAATTTTATTTTCTTCATAAATTCTTTTTCTTTCAAAATATTTTAGATATAGTCATTGCAAGGTGTTGTCTGGGCATAGATCTAGAGATCTGACTGGGTGTCGGGGTCAAATCCCTATCCGTTGAGCCGTTAGGGGCGCCGGGAGCGGCAACACATTTTCGAGCTAGCACTTTTTTACGCTAAGTCCAGTGGAATTATTTCAAAAATTTAAAGTGTATTTCTTTCATAAATTTACTTTCCTACAAAATATTTCTCATGTATTAATTGGATATTATATTTTGGGCATAGATCTAAAGATCGGATGTAGTGTCGGGGTCAAATCCTTACCCATTCGGCCGTGAGGGGGGTCGAAAGCGGCAACACATTTTCGAGCTGTCACTTTTTACGTGCTAAGTCAATGGGAGTTCATTTTCAATTTTTTGAATTTTATTTTCTTCATAAATTCATTTTTCTTTAAAATATTTTAGATATAGTCATTGCAAGGTGTTGTCTGGGCATAGATCTAGAGATCTGACTGGGTGTCGGGGTCAAATCCCTATCCGTTGGGCCGTGAGGGGCGTCGGGAATGGCAACACATTTTCGAGCTCGGGAGTCAGATTTTTGTTCTCATTTATTACGGATGTAACCTTGTGTAAGCGCTGTGACCCCTTCTCAAATATTGCGCCGAATGACGTCACGATCTCTGGTAATATTCTATTTTGTTGTGGATTACTTAAATTGTCTAACTAATACTGTCAAATTACGTAGTTCGCGCACAGTGGACACAAATTAGAATCTTACTTCCCGACCAAAAAGCAGAGAAGTGCCATTTAGATGGCATATTCCTGGTAACGCCATGTCATGAGGACTAATTTAGTTATATGCTACCTCGCGACAAGCTAGCATGCGATGTCTTGCAGTTTAGTTTCGCGATTGTGAATTAACAATCATGTTCTTAACACTTATGCTACGAGCAACACGTTTATATACGAGAAGTACAAAAACTCATGGAAAGCAATGGATTGGGTAAGCGTCTTGATGTGTTTCCGCTGTCACAGACCCGTAACTTCAACTTTGTTAGGCTCGGTTATTATGCCCAACGTTAGGCCTAACGTTACTGTAGCTATATCCCACAATACACTTTTTGACATACCGGCTAGTATAAGTTTAGTAGTATTACTGATGGCGTGTACATTGGGTGCGTTATTAAACTTTCCATACATAAAGGTGGAGGTGTGTTGAACGTTAAGCTACCAAACTTCATGGTCGATGTTGCAAAATTTGCTCCAAACGTGCTATCTTACTAATGTACCTTTCTTGCTTTAAAATCTTAGTTTTACGTAGTTCTTTAAATTTGTTTTACTTAATCAAAAAGACAAAATTAAAAGACCCTTTATGCTTGTTTGGCGAAAACGTTTTTTCCATTCAGACTTTTGAAGTTTTTGTCTCTCGTATGACGTCATATTACTTCTATGGTTGTCATTCAGCTGTTTGGCGAACAACTCGTGCACATTTAAATATATTTAAGTAACAAATAAACATTTTTGTCAAACCTTGATCTCATGAATAATCAACAACAAAAAATATGTTCTAAAAGTAATGGCTGAATAGCTTTTCACATTGCGAACAGAAGACTCACAGAAAATAGATACATTCTACCATTTCCAAGTAAGTTTTAAATGGCAGGATTTTCTGGATAAACAGTAAATCTGTTGTGAGCCTTGTAATAAAAGATTTGTAATATTTTAGTGTTGAATATTCTCAGGGAAGCTGTGTAAAGTTGAATATAGTTCTGGCAAAAACATTTGCCGTTAATCTCTAATGGCATGCATAGAAACAACCATAGCCTTCATGAGGCCGCAGATCATTAAACAACAGCAATCACATAACATCAGCCTACAGAAACGGGTTAAGTAAAAAGAAATATTGGTAAATGATGTAAGTGAAACTAGGCCTGCTAGCAAAGGAAAGTTAGGCTAGGCTGCCAGGCACATAATGTACTGTTCTTGGAAGTTGAAAGACCTTAATCGTTTTAAGTGGGAGAAACATTTATTTATTACAATTCCAAAGTTGTTCAATTAGCTTATGCAAAATTTCCTTTATTTTAAAATTTTCTGATGAGTAGAGTATAACATTTCCAAATCCAGCAAGTTAAATTCAGATATTTATAATAGGCTGTTACTAACTTAGTTGTTTCAATGTCAAGTTAGGCTTACAGACATAATCCAACAATTCATTTAGTTATTCAAATATTTTAGTTTCCTAAAAAAAAAAGAAAACAAGTTTTGAACAGATACCACAAATATTTTGGGGCAGAAACATTTTATGGAGCAGTAAATCAAAGGGTGGAAGCGACTGCGGCCGAAACACGACACCTCCTTAGATCATATAGAATATAAAGTTGAAGTTATATTCCTGTGGTTAAACATAAATTATATCTGAAATGTGACAATAATAATGAAACAAAGAATTAAAAGGTTTTCAGAAGTGTTTACAACTTAAAAATGACTGTTGCTAATTCAGTATTATGAATTCATAAAGGCACTTCCATAACAATATTTGTGATGATTTTTGATATTACTATTTGAAAATGAATTATTCATTACTTTAAACATTGGGAACAATTTTTTATATTATTTAGATGGGTTATAGAATGGGCTTGTTATAATTGCCCATCTGACATGTACAATGTAGATTTGACAAAAAAGTGGTAATGTCTCAATAGAATTGTGGGAATGTGATGTCAGACTGTTGCCAGTTATTGTTACACAATTCTCTAAGAGCTGTGAACTTGAATAACTGTTTGCAGGTAATAAGATATCTAATATTTTTTTAAATTAATTTACCTCGGACCTCTATTGTATGAAATTCACATGTACTACAGGAATAGACCTTTTCAAACCGAGTTTAGCCGAACGTGATTTCTTCAGTACTTGGACCAATCAAGTGCTGGAGTAACTTTTCCTTTGTTTCCCAACTAATCAAACTAATCAGGTACAGGTTTGAGGAAAAATATGTAAGCAGCAATACGTGCGTGTATTTCCTTCATGTATAACGCATGTATGATACCTGCGCTTGAAAACATTTTTTCATATGCTTGGTCGCATACCGTGCATGAATTGTGCAGACGGCCAAGATTCCTCCAGTATTTTGTTGGTCAATAAGATTCCTCCAGTATACGATTGGTCCATTATGGAAATTAGTTATCCGGAAGTTGCCGATTTAGATTTGAAAAGGTCTATAACCATGGAAATTTTCTTTGAAATGCCTTGCATATGCAAATTCTTACTTTGAAACTTGCATTACATGGAGAATTAGTGCAGTTAATGTTGTTTGATTTTTTTTATATTAGCATCTTGGTAACATACATGTATGAAATTAAGGAAGTTATATTTCTTCCAACTCAAAAACGTTGGAAGTGACTTTGCATTCTGTGTGTAATGCAATTTAGATTGACTATTATGATGCAATGATTGTTAAATTCTTCTATTTTAGATCCCATAATTCATCTTCATCAATTTTCATTTCAAAATTTCATCCTTGTTGCATCCATCATTCTATTGTATGTTTTTTCAAATTAACAGAAAACACAGAAGATTCCGTCCCATTACGAAGCATATGTTAAAGAACATGAGAAAAAGACTGGCCATTGAGGAGGAGAATGCACTCTATCTGAGCAGACCTTACTTAAGTAAAGTAAGTATGCCATTGATATTCCACAAGTTTGTCCTCAGCTCTTAAGGATTTTGTACCCATGTCATTGTCTGCATTTACAGACCTAATCCTTACTTTATATGATAGAATTAAAAATAACAAATTTTCTGACCCAGTTTTTACAACTCAAAAAGCAATCTTAACATATTTGTTGTGATTATTAAACATTAATTTGTCAACTATGGTAGCAGCCATTTTGATTTCAAAAATTCAGACAATGATACCATCAACCCAGTAAGATGTTAGAATGTTATGTATTACTTTGGAATCAAGTTGTCTAGTTTATGAAACATTGTCGTCCATGCATCAAAGGCATTTTTGTGTATACATGATATTACCAAAGCAAGCTATTAAAAGTTCTTCTCACAACATTTTGAAACAATTTCTTTATAGTCAAGTATAAAGAAATATATTAGATTCCATTGCTGTTCTGGCCCAATTCTGATCCTGGTGTATTTCACAAGTTAATCGGATTTCGGCGAAATCAAAGTGCAAAATATCCCCATTCATAGGTGATCACTGTGCATTTGTGATTCTCACATTTAAAAAGGATTATGCTAATCGGGTTTACAATTTGTAAAAGTCATTGATTGGAATTTTGTCAGCCGAAGGTGTGTGTGATTTAAATGATATTGATTTTCAACGGCAAGACTTGACTGAAAAATGGTTACTCGCAATTCGATGATTAGTAAACATTTAGTGTATTTGCGAACGTTTAAGTATGTACACGCTAAACGGTCACAGCTCTAGTTCTGGGTAAATTAAATCATGTTTGACAAGATTTTTATATGGAATTGAGCAAAATGGCAGCCTCCATGTGTCGACTTCAAATCTAAGATAGGATAAGACTTTGACTTGCTGTTGTTGGTAGTTAGTTTAGATTTTAATCTTCTAGCATGTGAAGTAAGGATTGGATCAGACTTTATGTCTCCTTTATTGGACCCTTTTGGTAGAAAGCCAGGTTTGTTATGGACTCTTACCATCCTTTTCCCCACACAAAAATGTTTCAGAAAAAAACGAAATTGCCTGGACCATGTCCTCAAACTTGACACCTTCATCCGTGAAGCCTTCGTCAGAAATCATTGCACCATCTCAATCTTCTTTGACATCGAAAAGGCCTTTCACACCACTTGGCGGTATGGTGTCCTCAGAGACCTTCACTCCTCCGGCCTCAGAGGCCTCCTCCTCCTTCATCCAGAACTTTCTCCACTCCCGCCACTTTAAAGTACGCATTGGAAACACCTATTCCCAAAGGTACACCCAACATCTGGGTGTCCCCCAAGGCAGCATCCTCTCCCCCACTCTCTTTATCCTCAAAATTAACAGCATCACCAAAACACTCATCCCAACATCAAAAGCTCCCTCTATATTGACGATTTCACTATCTACTCTTCCTTCCCATGCTTCCATACTCTCCAAAATAACCTACAACATTGTAAGGACAGTCTGGCTCACTGGAGCGACTCCAATGGTTTCAACTTCTCAAAAGACAAAGCTGTTCTCATCCATTTCAACAACAACAACTCCCTCCTCCTCCACCCCAATCTCCATCTCAAAGATTCCATAATCCCCAGTAAAGACAGTTCTCGCTTCCTTGGAATCACTCTCGACTCTAAACTTTCCTATCTCCCCCAAATCAACACCCTCAAAACCAAATGCCACAAAATCCTTAAGGTCCTCTCAAGCACTGACTGGAGAGCAAATCGTTTCACCCTCATCCTGCTCACTTTATACTGCTCCCTCCTCAGATCCAGGCTGGACTATGGCAATTTCATCTTCGCCTCCGCCCGCAAATTTTACTTGAAACACCTGGAGGTCACTGAGAACACTGCCCTAAAGCTTTTTCTTGTTGGCACTCACACCTCCCCTATCACCAGTCTCCATGTCGAAGCCAGCAAACTCCCCTTTGACCTCCGGTGCACGAAGGCCGGCCTCTCCTTTGCTCTCCGCATCCTCACCGATCCATGTAACTCTTGCTTCCACTTCATCCACTCTCCCTCCTTCACCAACCTCTTCAATCTCAACAAACGCATCCCTCCCACCTTTCGGGATCCGGATGCACTCCCACTTCTCCAAAGCCAAGTCAATTGCCAGACACACCATACCACCTACACCCACCTGGACTATTCACTACCCCCTCCCCCCAAGGTTTACCTTGGGTCTTTCTTTCTTCACGAAAGCTCTCCACAACCCAGCCTTCTTCCACTCCAAATACTGTCAAGTCAGTAACATTTCCATGACTACTCCTTCCTCTTCACCGACGACTCCACATGGGAAGGCTCCTCTGCAGCCGCCGCCGCCTGTCCTGGCCTCACCCTCTTCTCAAGGTTACCCAAAGGCACCTCTATCCACTCTGCCGAAGTGAAGGCCATCCTCCTAGCCTTAAACATCATAGAACTCTCTCTCCGCCCCCGTTTTGTCATCTTCTCTGACTCTAAATCCATCCTCACTGGCATCCTCAACATGCTCTGGCCCAACCCTCTCATTCTACAAATCCTCAACAAATTCCACACTCTTTCCTCCCTAGAAAAGAAAATTGACTTTTTCTGGATTCTCAGCCACGTCGGCATCAAAGCTCTGTCAAATAACATCTCTCCTTTTCTTATTCCACACTCAGACCTTTGTCTCTCCATCTCCAACTACATCAACAAATCCTGGCAAAACTCCTGGAATCACGAAACTAGTAATAAACTTTACACCATCAAACCCAAAGTCGGGATCAACACCCCTCAGCATAGTTGCAACCGCAGGGAAGACATCGTTGTCACCCGCCTTCGCCTTGGCCACTCCTCTCTTACTCACTCCCATCTCTTATCCTGCTCCACTTGCAACATCAATCTCTCCATCAAGCATATTTTCTTAACCTGTCCCCTATACCAGAACTCCAGATCTCTTCTCTCCTTAATCTTGGACCTATTAAAAAACAATTATTCCTCAAACATCATCAACTTCCTCCACAACAACAACCTCTTCCACCACATATAATCTCCTCCCCTCCTAAACCTAATCTTACTCACCCCCTTCTTTTTACCTAGCTTTTTCTCCCACATTCAGTGTTTCCCCTTTATCTCCCTTATACAAACCTTCCATCTTCTCACTATCCTTACTTTTACACCATTATTTATTAACACCCTCTTGGCACATTTGACTCTGACTGTCTCAGTGCCATTAAACATCAACAAACCAAACCAAACCAAACCTCTTACCTGAAAGAAAAAAAAGAAGAAAAAAAGTCTACCTTATATAATTGTGAATCTTGTGTTCATTGTGAAGTTAGGCTGGTATCTGTAGGGCTTAGGATTCTAATCCCATGTATGCATTTAAACAAGTTCAGAAATAGCATGAAGAAATAGTTGTCAATAATACTGTAGTGCTAAAGTTTATCAATCATAACACTGTATCTTAAATTTCCTGAAACATTCATGCTATACAAAATCAATAACACAACAAGAATCTATGGAATTGTGGATCTCAGCACCACTTATCCTACCCAGAACTTTTAATAAAACATTCAGTTCACACACTTGTCACTTAGCAATGATCTATGACCTTTCACTTGAATGTAGGTCATGCTGCATATCAGCCTTGACCTTTGACCTCATAATAGTTCACTTTTGACCTTTCCCATCACAACAATAATTCCCATCTGGCACCGAAGTAAGTATACAGAGTTTTAATTAATTCTAAAATTTCCTACGATTCTAAATAAAGGTGTCGAAAATCTCCCACTAAAATTGTGACAAGAATAATATTGTTATAGTATATACATCTTTATATCTCTTTCACAATGTAATGTATTGTTCAATGTACACTTACACAGAAAAGTTTTTAGTTCACATGTTTACCATATATACTTTTAGAAAAAACTCAAGAAATCTTTATAAGAAAAACAATTATATATATTTTTATTATTTACAAAATAAAATTCTTCCTGCAAAATCCCATTTTTCCTGTGGTTGTAACCGCCGGAAGCATACATTTTTTCCTGCTCTGTTAGTATATGATTGGCTGTAAAATGACAAACTTTATTTGCCTTTTCTCCTGTGAACCATTTACTATATAGTTTTATGTACTATAACTTTTATTTTCGGTAGGAAGAAGAAAGTAACTTTGAAGACTATGAAGCAGAACAAAAAAGACTAAATTCAACGATATTTATCCGACCACTGAAACCTCACAAACTCATGGAGGATCATTTTGCTTGCCTGAAGCTGGCAAGGAAATGGGAATAAAGGAATTTTCATGATGGGATGACATCTCACCAAAAAAAGTGGACAAACAACCTGGGAAGGAGTTTAACTTAACATCTATCTGAATTGGTTCATGACCTGCACTCTTCGTAAATTTTGTGTAAGCAAAATAGGTAGTCGTAGAAAGGCTTGTACAGAAGTTCAGTTTATGGATACTTCTGAACATGGTGAGATATTGGAAAGGATATCTATTTATTTAAAGTCGCATTGAACTCAGAACAATCATGTCACATAGTCCTGTGACTCATATAGTCCTCTGACTCACATTGTCTGCTGACTCACATAGTCCTCCGACTCACATAGTCCTCAGACTCACATAGTCCTCAGACTCACATAGTCCTCAGACTCACATAGTCCTCCGACTCACATAGTCCTCCGACTCACATAGTCCTCAGACTCACATAGTCCTCAGACTCACATAGTCCTCAGACTCACATAGTCCTCTGACTCACCTAATCCTCAGACTCACAGTCCTCCAACCCACAGTCCTCGGACCCACAAAGTCCTCGATCCACATGGTCCTCAGACCCACATGGTCCTCAGAACCACATAGTCCTCGACTCACAGTCCTCTGACCCACATAGTCCTCTGACCCACAGTCCTCTGACTCATAACTGTAATACTCTGACTCACATACTGTAATACTCTGATTCACATAGTATTCTGAATCTGATTCACAGTCCTGCCTCCCAAATTTGTATGTTAGATATATATTCTGATCACATAGAGTTCAGAGTTCATACACATACTATCATAATATGTGTATGAAACTCAATCGATTGCAAGACAGCTTGCTTACATGCAGTATACACACCTTGAGAAATACAAGGTTCCTAAGCTTCAAATCTAAATATTTTTCTCTTTCGTTGATTTAAAAGGGATTAAAGAAATGTATTGGCAATTGTTCAAGTCTCATAAAGATAGCCGATTTTTCTTGAAATTCTGTGTCTTTAAGATCTTATGTACAGTACTGCTTGATGTCTGTAATATACATACCCAACTGGCGCTTTGTTGTCAGATTTTAAAGGGTGCAAGGTGTCCAGACAAGTTTTATGGAATCGAACCCAGTAAGAATATATTGGTGTGTATACTGATGTAAACATTGCAACATGCTGTGAGGGCATCTATTTTGGCTTCAAAATGTAATGTTTTGCAAATTAATGTAATATCAGGTGAATTAAAAAAAAAAAAAGTTAACAAAATTGCTTTCTCAAAATGTTCAAGATATTTAACATTACAAGGATTCTTTTATAACGAAAGATGTCATTCCCTGTCTGATACACCCACGTGAGATGCATAGGTATATGCTTCCACCCATTTAGTGGGGATATACCTGTTTTGCCATTTCCAATATTATCACTTAATACAGAATTACCCACATACATTCATGACTTTCATCAATATTTTGTTAAGGAGGCCCCATTTCAGTAACTCACATCAAGTGTAATGTATGAAGAAGCATTCAAAATATTTTTTACAAACTATCATTTTAAGTGGATGAACAATGTGTACAAATTAAATTTGTGAACTTGATCTGATATTGATGTGTTATTGATTTTTTATAGCATAAAGTTTTCAGTAAATTTAAGACATCTGTTGGGCAAATTAGAAAGCTTGAAAAGGGTACTGGTTTGGGACACTGGATTGAAAGTGTTGAAGGAGATGTATTATTAAGGAGATAAGCATTACACAATTTATGATTGCCCAACAAGAAGTCTTGTCACACATATCAAGACTCAAAATCTTTATTTTTGATTCTTTGTGATATGACTAGCTTTTGGTGATCTATGTGACTGACATTTAAAGAAAAAATCATGTTCCCAACCTTGCAAGGCCTTACTATCTTCAGTTTCTGTGGTTACAACTAGGGCATCCGCATCTATCTGAATAGGGCACCACTTGATACCCCACAAGACTGGAGCAAATGCACTAAAGTGGCTTGCTTGTGCACTCTTTTCAGAAATTAAACCCATTACAGTTTGATACTTTTCATCCACTGCACAAAATTGATTTGAATTTAGTGAAACTTCAGTAAATTAAAATTTAAAAAAATTCAATAAAAAATAGTGTATGATAAAGGCAGAGCAATAACAGAGTCTATGTAAGGGCAGAAATATGGTTAAGGAAAAGAGACAGGGTGTTAGAAGTGTCATCTCTCAAGGGAGGGGGAGGGGAAGAATGCCAAAATTGTCTCGTTATAAGTAGAATATTGCACTGGATAACAAATTACTGCTCAGTGGGACATCATCTTCATGTTCCCGGCCATTTCCTTCAATTTACAGGGTTTTCAGAAAATTTCACAATTGCACAAATTTTTCTTCCTTTTAAACAAATTTGTCCTAATTTTATTTGAATACTCCAAATTTACCTTCCAATCAGGAAGAAAGCATGCAACCGATAATGTCAAATCCTCTCAAGAGATGTAAGTTTTTCACCCCTCCCCCACTCCTTCTTATGCTTTTGGCAGAGACGGTAGGCCTGGTTGGTCACTTTCTTTGATTTATTGGCAATGCAGTTGAAAAATCAAACCCAGAATTCGTCATAAGTGTCATTAACATGTATACAATTTATAAATGTTCTCACAGATCCTTTTCTGGTAGGAGGGACCTCTGTGGATATAATGTTTACATATAAAGGGTAGATGAATTCACAGTCCCATCATTTATTTTCTGAAGAAGACTGAACTAAAAAAATAAAACAGCGATACACTGTATGTATATTAAAAATATTTATTGCACAACTCCCATGTTAAAAAATATTTCAATACAAATACCTGACATTAGATTCACTTTGTACAAAAACCAATGCAAGAAATACTTCTTTAAGTACAATCAGTTTATCTTCATATTTTATACACCTTAGAGAATCATTGAAAAATACTGATTTAAATTTGACAAATTCATATGCTTTTATGGTAGTAATGTGCGAAATCCTCTTGATTGGTGTACATTTCATGTTCTGTTATCAATCTCCTTCCTTTAAGTGTTTTACTTTAAGAATTATTGTCCCATGGATGGTTACTAATATTTTCTCTTATATTTAAGATCAATGAAAATAATTCAAATAGGTTTCGACTCTATGGAAATATTACACCCTCTCATGCAGTTTGAATGCATTTTAGATGATTACAGGTTGCATCAAAATTTGTTGGTCTGGCATATTTGGTTACGACAAGCCCTTGATTTTCGACGTATTTTGTAATTTTGCCGTCGTATATTACACAGGGCACTGAGTAATGTACAGGGCACTGCGTAATGTACAGGGCACTGCGCAATGTACAGGGCACTGTGCAATGTACAGGGCACTGCATAATGTACAGGGCACTGCACAATGTACAGGGCACTGCACAATGTACAGGGCACTGCACAATGTACAGGGCACTGCGCAATGTACAGGGCACTGCACAATGTACAGGGCACTGAGCAATGTACAGGGCACTGCGTATTGTACAGGGCACTGCGTAATGTACAGGGCACTGCGTAATGTACAAAGCACTGCATAATGTACAAAGCACTGCGCTAGCAAAGCTTGCAAGTATTGTTAACACACACACACTTGTGTAGGCCTGCCTCGCTAAAGTGAATGAAAATTGAGCTTAAAATACCAAAAACCTTAAAAAATCAGACTATTGTTACCTTTAAAATATTAAGATAAAAGTTCTTACCCAATCCTTGTATAATGCCAAAATAAAATAGAAATATACTTTTGTTTATCATATCAAAACTTCCAAGAGTTTATAGTGAACTTTGACCAATTGTCAACGATAATATACTATTGAGATCTCGAACACACCTACTTCTTTACAGTATAGTAACTTGACTTGCAAGTTGCAGATTGTGATCAATTTACAGATACACGATCTTACACATACAACATAATACAGAAGGAAAGTAGAATCCTAGCTAATGATATCGTTGCCAATTTTTAGCCTGCATTCAAAACAACATTAAAATGTTCACGTACAGTACATGTATATACTGACTATAAACAGTTTTAGTACTTGCCTAGTGTTTATGTACAGTACTTGTACGGACATGCTGAATCATTTGGCCGTTTTCGTAAGTCGTAGTTTTGTCATTTTTCTTTTATTAATTTGTTTAGTAATTCAAAAACATTTTTGTGTGAAATAAAACTTTCGATCGCATCAGAGGTATGATTTTCAATTTAACTTAATGAAAAACTGCCCTAAACGTTCACATGCTATATCTAAATTTTACGATGCAAGTACAAACGTGTTGTAACAAACTTCAGCCATAGCGTAATATACGACAAATTTGTCGTTAACATGAACCCTGATTACAGGATAGTTTGACAATTCACTTGCCCAGGACAACCAAAACTTTGCCAAGACAGCCATAAATTTGGGAAGTATTGATCTAATTGATCCCTGAAATACAGCTGATGCACAAATTGCCCAATTGGTTCAAAGCATGCAGCAAATGTCATGACCTCTGGTAATCTTTGTAGCACCTCTTTTTAAAATGTTCTCAATATATTGCTTGGTTTTAAAGACCCACATGTTTAAATGTGTCATATACACTTAAAACTTGGAAAGGGAGATGAAAGTTATATAAAAACCTTCCATCTTGATTAATATAAAATACATTGAAGTTAAACCCTCTAAAATTTACAAATATTTTAATTCTTGAAAAAGAAACAGATATGAACATTCAGCCAATTACTATGATGGGGTAATGTGCAAAATGCTCAAACGCAGCTCCTTCATCAAATAAGGTAGATTTTGTGCAAGATGAAGTAACAGTCCTAAAACAGGTCTCAATATCCAGCATATGGATCCAATTAAAACATAAATGTAATTCTGTGAAGTCCTATATGGTAGTCAGTGGTTAGGAAAGTTTATCTTAAATGACAAAGTCTTTAAAGGAAGCAAAATGGCAAAGAAACTAACTACATTTGTGTAGAAATGACTAGTGTAGTTAGTCTACTATGGAAGGTTGGCAACCTGTTCCTCACTTTCACAACCATTGTTTACATTTTAAAGGACAAAATTTAGTACGTGAATTTTGTTCTCAAATTTCTTCATGTGGTCAACTATGTCGTCACTTTAACAGATTCTGTTTTGTTACTTTCTTGACAATGGTTGTTAAGCCATAAAATCAATTAAATTCATAAAGACTTTTGAGAAATGTGAGGATGAAGTGCATATTAAACTTGCTTGATCTTTTAAGAACATCCTTTTGTTTCAATGATCTGAATGATATAATCCTGACCTCTCTTTCAGTTAAACATAATCGCTTCACCCCCTTCTCCCCCTTGAAAACACAATAATGTGAGAACCAGTGAAGTTTGTCATTTTTTTACTGAGGAACAACTCTGATTGAATGCAAGAGAGTCACCTCTCAACGGTGTCACCTCTCTGAAGAGCTCTCATTCTCTCCTTGGCCACCAGGCGTCACCTCTCAACGGCGTCACCTGTCTGAAGAGCTCTCATTCTCTCCTTGGCCACCAGGCGTCACCTCTCAACGGTGTCACCTCTCCGAAGAGCTCTCATTCTCCCCTTGGCCACCAGGCGTCACCTCTCCGAAGAGCTCTTATTCTCCCCTTGGCCACCAGGCGTCACCTCTCCGAAGAGCTCTCATTCTCCCCTTGGCCACCAGGCGTCACCTTTCAACGGTGTCACCTCTCTGAAGAGCTCTCATTCTCCCCTTGGCCACCAGGTGTCACCTCTCAACAGCGTCACCTCTCCGAAGAGCTCTCATTTTCCCCTCGGCTACCAGGGGTCACCCCTCAACAGCATCACCTCTCTAAGGAGCTCTCATTCTCCCCTTGGCCACCAGGCGTCACCTCTCCGAAGAGCTCTCATTCTCCCCTTGGCCACCAGGCATCACCTCTCTGAAGAGCTCTCATTCTCTCCTTGGCCACCAGGCGTCACCTCTCAACGGTGTCACCTCTCTGAAGAGCTCTCATTCTCCTCTTGGCCACCAGGCGTCACCTCTCAACAACGTCACCTCTCCGAAGAGCTCTCATTCTCCCCTTGGCTACCAGGCGTCACCCCTCAACAGCGTCACCTCTCTGAAGAGCTCTCATTCTCCCCTTGGCTACCAGGTGTCACCTCTCAACAGCGTCACCTCTCTGAGGAGCTCTCATTCTCCCCTTGGCCACCAGGCGTCACCTCTCAACAGCGTCACCTCTCTGAAGAGCTCTCATTCTCCCCTTGGCCACCAGGCGTCACCTCTCAACAGCGTCACCTCTCTGAAGAGCTCTCATTCTCCCCTTAGCCACCAGGCGTCACCTCTCAACAGCGTCACCTCTCTGAAGAGCTCTCATTCTCCCTTGGCCACCAGGCGTCACCTCTCAACGGCGTCACCTCTCTGAAGAGCTCTCATTCTCCCTTGGCCACCAGGCGTCACCTCTCAACGGCGTCACCTCTCTGAAGAGCTCTCATTCTCCCCTTGGCCACCAGGCGTCACCTCTCAACGGCGTCACCTCTCTGAAGAGCTCTCATTCTCCCCTTGGCCACCAGGCGTCACCTCTCAACAGCGTCACCTCTCTGAAGAGCTCTCATTCTCCCCTTGGCCACCAGGCGCCACCTCTCAACGGCGTCACCTCTCTGAAGAGCTCTCATTCTCCCCTTGGCCACTAGAACGACTGCTTGATTTTGCTGGACTATTAGGTACTGCAACCTGCTCAAATTCTGTCTTGTACAAGGCCTCCATGTACTGACTCCCAATGTCACTGAATTCCCCCGCAACATCAGATAAGATACCATCCAGAATCCCATCTGAAACCCTGAGGGGAACAAAAGTAATCACCCACTTCTTTTAATGTTGAATACAAGTCTTGTATGGAAATATGATTTAAGTGGTGCTTGACGAATAAGAAAAGGCATGATAGTCACAACCCCCCCACGACTGTCATAGTACACAAATCTCATATACCTCCCTATAATTCACATAAAATTGGGAATTAATTGGAGATATTTACAAGAATTATACCTACCTTATATGCTGTTATTATGCAAATGCCTTGACAAGAGGCCCAATCATGCAAATTCAACCAAAGAGAAAACAACTTCATTGCCACCCCCATGCTATTAGTGCATGCTGCTCCCAGCACATTCACTTTCTTTTAGTTTGCATACAAAATTTCCCGAAAATCGAAAAAAGTGCCCTTAAATGAAAAATAGAAGAAAATTTCCCAAAAATTTGGGCGATATTTGACCATATATATTAATATTTTACACTTAATTTCTCGAATATGTAGGCCTACTAACATTTCAAATTTTTCCTGGGGGGAGGGGGGAGAAAGTTACCCCCTTTCCCCCTCCCCACCCCCACTGAATATGCCACTGTGAATCAGCCATATTTCTGTTGCAGCCGAAATGTTTTTCTTTCATTTTTTATCAAATTCAAAGATACAATTTGAATTTTTTACACTTTAGTTGAAAGCTCCTACATTTCTTTGAAAGTTTCAAGGCACATTTGTACCATCATTATCATATTACTTCAGTACTTCAATCAAATGATTATCAGCTTCTGGAAGACCTTTACATGGCTGGAATTTTTTTTAGTATAGCGGTAAATTGCTATATAGAAGTTTAATGAAATCAGTTTACTATGTTTATTATTTTTCATTCTTTATTCTTGGACTAAAATTTCATTTTTAACACAAAAATTTAATACAAAAATTTAAGTATAAAATTTAATTTTAAATTAAACTTATATTTTCAGGTACAATTATATAAACCAAATTTCTAAAATCATCAAATAAAAAAATTAAAAAATCAGTTATTTTAATAACAGAACAAAGTTATATTACAAGAAAAACATTTTGCCAAAATTGTACCATATACTAGGATTTTTACCACATTATTTAATTTCACAAACAAAGGCTTTTCTAAGCAATAAAAGCACAACTTACTCTTCCACAAGCTGCCATGGGTTGAAGGTACCATAGGCATAATGAGACGTTCTTTTCAAGTGATCATCAAAATGCTGCCTGTAATCAGTTATCCTCTTGATCATATCTTGCGGAATGAATACGGAAAAAGTATCTTTTTCAGGTGCAGAATATCCATGTGACTCATGAGGACTCTGCAGTGCTACTTGGATAGGTTTTTGGTCAGAGGCAGATTTATCAGATGTCTCAGAATCTGAATATTCATTTGTAGATTTCTGGTTTGGATTGGATGAAATGACTCTGGGCTTTGATAAAACAACTGCTGGCTTGGTGGAATGGCACTGGTTTGAAAAATATATTCCTGTGTGCTGGGTCGGTGCACTGTCGATCCTGTAAAAAAAATACATTTATGTCATCATACTAAGGTAGTAGATAATTTCAGCTTTTGCTGCTGACTAAAATGTCAAAATCTGCTCTCCAGAAACTATTAAAATGAATTTGTAAAGATTTCTTTAAAATTTCCCAGTGAAAGTCAAATTTGCGCTGTTGAAAATGGAGAAAATAATTTCATCATTCTGTGGCACCAATGAAATTATTATATTTTGCATGCCCTTTTCCTACTTTTGGCTTAAACCTATTTTACCATTATGTATTTCTTTAAAAGATTTGATTTGGGAAGATGCATTGTGGGTTATAATGACAAAAACATCTCCCATTCGGGGGCTTGGACCAAACTGTCAGACTAACTAGTATATTAAAATGTTAATCTATTAATGTACCTTTCTAGGAGCTCTCCTTCTAAAGGGGTTCCCATCATCCAATCTTCCTTTGATTCAGCAGTTTTGTCTGGTTCATGCGAGCTCCTTCTCTGTGGTGTTCATGATAACGTACACCTCTCCATCTCCTTCGTATTTGTTCCTCTTCTGCCTGTAAATGAAATAATAATTGCTTGCTTTAGTCAAAGAATCCTTTGAAGGTTTACAAAAACAGCTTTATATTCGGGTAAGACAATTTTATAATTGAAATGTTGAAAGATATATTTATTTTCCCATCATTAAAGGTATATGGAATTGTAGAGGCAACAGCTAAAAAAATATATTAAAAACTATGATATATCAGCAAAATATTTCATAAAAATCTCTTAAAAATTGACCATTGTACATCATTTGAAAATCTCAGCCACGAATTTGCATATTCTATGCAAATTTGTGATGTATTACAAAATTGACTTTGGTATTTTCTTTTGTACATCCTGTTTTTTTAAACGTCTCTTATAATTCCCTGAAGTGGTGCAAATTATGCCCAAAAGTTTCTTAATCTTTGCCATGCCCCCAATAAAATTGATTCTAATTGTTACATGGTGAGAGGTGAATAATCTTTGTCAAATAGAGCAGTATGCCAGACCAGAAATCAAGCTGATTGTTGCATGGTGAGAGGTGAATAATCTTTGTCAGATAGAGCAGTATGCCAGACCAGAATCAAGCTGATTGTTGCATGGTGAGAGGTGAATAATCTTTGTCAAATAGAGCAGTATGCCAGACCAGAAATCAAGCTGATTGTTGCATGGTGAGAGGTGAATAATCTTTGTCAGATAGAGCAGTATGCCAGACCAGAGATCAAGCTGATTGTTGCATGGTGAGAGGTGAATAATCTTTGTCAGATAGAGCAGTATGCCAGACCAGAGATCAAGCTGATTGTTGCATGGTGAGAGGTGAATAATCTTTGTCAGATAGAGCAGTATGCCAGACCAGAAATCAAGCTGATTGTTGCATGGTGAGAGGTGAATAATCTTTGTCAGATAGAGCAGTATGCCAGACCAGAGATCAAGCTGATTGTTGCATGGTGAGAGGTGAATAATCTTTGTCAAATAGAGCAGTATGCCAGACCAGAGATCAAGCTGATTGTTGCATGGTGAGAGGTGAATAATCTTTGTCAGATAGAGCAGTATGCCAGACCAGAGATCAAGCTGATTGTTGCATGGTGAGAGGTGAATAATCTTTGTCAGATAGAGCAGTATGCCAGACCAAAGATCAAGCTGATTGTTGCATGGTGAGAGGTGAATAATCTTTGTCAGATAGAGCAGTATGCCAGACCAGAGATCAAGCTGATTGTTGCATGGTGAGAGGTGAATAATCTTTGTCAAATAGAGCAGTATGCCAGACCAGAAATCAAGCTGATTGTTGCATGGTGAGAGGTGAATAATCTTTGTCAGATAGAGCAGTATGCCAGACTAGAGATCAAGCTGATTGTTGCATGGTGAGAGGTGAATAATCTTTGTCAGATAGAGCAGTATGCCAGACCAGAGATCAAGCTGATTGTTGCATGGTGAGACGTGAATAATCTTTGTCAGATAGAGCAGTATGCCAGACCAGAGATCAAGCTGATTGTTGCATGGTGAGAGGTGAATAATCTTTGTCAAATAGAGCAGTATGCCAGACCAGAGATCAAGCTGATTGTTGCATGGTGAGAGGTGAATAATCTTTGTCAGATAGAGCAGTATGCCAGACCAGAGATCATGCTGATTGTTGCATGGTGAGAGGTGAATAATCTTTGTCAGATAGAGCAGTATGCCAGACCAAAGATCAAGCTGATTGTTGCATGGTGAGAGGTGAATAATCTTTGTCAGATAGAGCAATATGCCAGACCAGAGATCAAGCTGATTGTTGCATGGTGAGAGGTGAATAATCTTTGTCAGATAGAGCAGTATGCCAGACCAAAGATCAAGCTGATTGTTGCATGGTGAGAGGTAAATAATCTTTGTCAGATAGAGCAGTATGCCAGACCAGAGATCAAGTTGCAACACATTTTGAATTTGTTTTGCTATGTTCACTGGGCTATATTTCAAAGCAATGCAGGGAATGTTGCCTCTTCACATCCATAGACCTTGTAATGTGAAATTATCCTTGCAAGTATATGGACAGGTAGAAATTTTATATTCGACAGAGAGCGTGTTAATTTCTTAACAAAACGGTTTTTAAATTACGTCAAACTTTTCATTGTATGGAAAAGTTGTGATAAATGGAATAGAAGATGGCTCAAAATATTGAATGTTAATTCTTTAAATTTTTGTCCTAAATTTCAGTCACTAAATTGTAATGAAATTGGGATTCAAAACCTCTTGGCCACATTCAACTGCTTCCTTTCTAATGTTGGTGAAGGATTGAAAAAAACAGTACGTTAACATAAGCATATTCATAAGTTCAGTAGCGAATCCAGGATTCAAGAAAGGGGGGTGGCCAGAGTAGTGTCCCATTGATGTGAGAAGCACCGAGCGGGGGTAGGTTCGTCTGACAAAATAGGCAATTTTTTTGAAAATGTAAGCCCCCTGACGCTCTTAGAGGGCATCTTATCAAAGTTCCTTGTATTGATGTGTTGGACCATAGGCCTATAGGGATATATATATATTTCACCCCCTCCCCCGGATCCACCACTGACCAAAGTGTTCTTGATGTGATGTCAAAAAATTCTAATAAAATTGGCAAAATTTATCATAATAATTCACAATTGCTGTATACTGGTCAATTTCTTACCCAATTTGATGATACCTTTTTGATATTTTTATGGTTCCAATTAAGCTTCAGTTGGTGATAGCTGTCTATAGATATAGAAGAAATACTTGCAAACTGCTGAAGTAGATTCACGTGAAGGAATTCACACAAAAAAATGTAAGTGTTTGAAGTGAAATTTTTTTCTTCAAATAATTCTTTACCATAATAAGAATGGGCCGGAAGCTTTACGTCAACATCCTACACATACCTCCATGACTTGAAGAGACTGAAGTAAGGTATCTAGAGTGTGTCCATCTTTTATCGCCCAGGCTTGTTGTGCAATGTCCTCTACATGATGAATCCGTGTTAGCTCCTTGGCAGTGTCTTCCAGAACATCGTTAAGAAGCATATCACTTAGCAGGCCAGCTTGATCATTTACCTGATAATATAACAATAAAACATTATTTCATCAGTTACTTATACCCTGTGTCTTTTAATCATGTATGATTTAAAAATTGGAACTGAATCTTGCATTACAAGAAAAAATTATTTTGTTTTTGCAAATATATACAGTTGACTAACCAAAAGCCTTGCACACCAAAAGCTACCCAAAGTCCTCCTACACTATGCACAAAACAAACAGGGGTCTAATGCTGCAGTCAATACATGGTACAAGTCAAACATATGCACGGGGCATGTTACTGACTTAAATCAATAAACTGCATATATTTTTTTCCTCACCTTCTGTGCTGACTTCTCAGACAAATTATACTTCAAAGACTGCTTGGAAGTATGCTGGGACTTTCCATACATACTTGCTATGGCCTGAAAGATAAGAATAAAAGTGATTGAGACAATCTACAATAACACACAAATAAGATGAATGGATGGAATCAGGCAATTTATTCAATGAGAGAGATACCTTAATGAACAAGAGAATCGACTAAACAGTGTGACAATTATTATTTATTTTTTCAGTCGATTTTAGGTAATTTATTAGGATTTGAAAATGTGTTTCTAAGCACTGTGACATGACAAATTATTTTGAATGTCTTTCTCATTATGACAGTTTCAACATACATTAGAATCATGGCTTGATAAATTTATCTTCAATTTAATTAAATGGATAAGATTTAGTGGCAGATACAGTGCCATTTTTTTTGATCTCAGAAAGTTGGCTCAATTGACATTACAAACGTAAAGACATAGGCATTACATAGTCCGAGATTTGATTCAACAGAAATACCGGATTAACGGAATACCGGAGTAACGGAAATTCAGCATGGGGATCAGTATTATATTTCACTCGAGCCATCTTGAGCCTTCTTTGCTTAATTTTCAGTTTTTACTGAAAATATTACATTAGTTGTTATGATCCTTAAAATTTCAAACAGACAGACCCGACCTGATATATAACCAGGTGGGGTCAGACTTTTCCCCTTCATTTTCTTTATTCTGAAAACCACAAGTAATTAGGATCAAATTTCCCTTATCAATGGCTCCATTGTACTAGTTCTCCTGTTGGTCCTGGATTGTTGTGGAAGTTGGTGTTGAGTATCATATTAGCAATGGATGAAGTCCTTATTGCATTGTTGAGTGGTTATTTGAGTTAAGATAAGTGGTCTAAATATTTGCTATATTACATTTGTGGTTATGATTTGCTGGAACAAATTTTTAAGAAGAAGGACAAGTCATGAATTGTGGGCTGATATCACGGAATAGACCCTCACCCATTCAGATTACAACAGTGAAGACATATAATTTACAGAGAGAAAAAGGTAATCTGAAATGACAGACATCAAGTAAACACTGTAAAGCATTGCATTCAATGGTTTGTGTTACAGGTTAATATGGTAGAAGAACGTAAATTGTATCAGCATAAAATATGTAATCATCATCGTGGTTGTAATTACTGGAAAGGAAGGGGAGGGGACTTTCCCACGTTCAGTTAAATTAAAAAAAAAAATAATCTCTCACTTCTTGGAGGAATAATCTGTCCTTTTACATCCTGAAGGAGAATTATGGACCTTACCATCATTTTCATTTTAAAAAGTGAAAAATTTGGATAGATAGCAAACTTACAAAGAGCACTTGCCGGAACAAATTTCAAACAATCCACCACAAGAAATAAATAAATTTGTTTCTTTTCATATTAACTGTCATTCTGATGAAGAATTACGACCATTACAGTAGTGAAATTTCTGTATAAAAAAAGTGTAAAATTTGGATAGACATCAAATTTACAAAGAGCACTTGCAGGAACAATTCTCCACCAAAACCACAACAAGAAATTTTGGCTTCTTTTCATATAAACTGTCCATTTTTCCCCTTGAAAATTGTCTACTAATGCAAAAACCAATTGTGAGAATGGGAGGGATCTATAATGAAGCTATAATGTAATAACCATCCATGGCAGTGTGGTAAAGTTTTGGCTTCACAATCTAGCATCCCGATTTGGGTCTCCAACTAGTGCTCCACAATTGGTAATAAAACGGCTGTGGGTATCTTGATGTGATACACTCCAATGGAATTCTGTCACAGTGTTATAAACCTAACTACTGCAGATTAGCCACTCATTGGATTCTTCCTAAAATGGGTGTACCAGAGTATTACACATCTTACCTCAGCTTTATCTAGTAATGGCTGAAGTTTCTCTTGAATGGCTTCTTCAGCTTCATCAATCCATGCATTGACTCTGTGATTCTCTGTTCCACTTCTTCTTTCGTTTAATTGCTTTATCTAAGTGGGCAAAAAAAATGGAAGAATCTAGAAGCACCATAAATATCAAGTACAATTAAATTAAATTCAGTAGAATTGTTAAGCAAGGTTGGAGACACACCAAAAATGTTAGATATGATTAATTTCAATTCAGTAGAATGGTTAAGGAAGGTTGGGGAAACACCATTGAATATTGATTAGATATGACTAAATTCAGTTGAATTGTTTAGCAAGGTTGAGGAAGCATCATAAATCTTATATAAGATTAAATAAAATTCAGTAGAATTGCTAAACAAGGTTGGGAAGCATCATGATTATAAGATATGATTAAACTCAATTCAGCAGAATTGTTAAGCAAGGTTGAGGAAGCACCATAAATATTAGATATGATTAAATTTAATCCAGTAGAATTAAGCAAGGTTGGGGAAAATGAGGGATAAAAGAGCAAGCACCACAAAGCCCAAACATTGAAGAAAAAGAATGAAAGATAGTGAGTGAGAGGGACAGCAAAGAAAAGGAGAAAAAAAACATGAGGAGAAAAATTCCATACCAGACAGAGAAAACAATACTTAGAAATGACAGAGAACTAAGTACAACTCTTGAAAAAAAGGAAGGACATGGGAGAAAAAACAAGACAGACAAGTTACAAGGACACGGGAGAAAAAGAATGAGCTGTAAGAATGAAAATGGTGCAGAATATCTATTACACCTCTTTGTATTTCTGGTAAGATTCAAACAAATTAATGCACAATGGGTGGGGAAATTGACAGTTTCCTTGACTGTGATCTCTAATAATGGGCTGGAAGAGATGCTGATTAGTCTAACACAGAACCCTTCATAGGTAGGTATGCAGAATATCTATTACACCTCTTTGTATTTCTGGTGAGATTCAAACAAATTAACGCACAATGGGTGGGGAAATTGACACTTTTCTTGACTGTGATCTCTAATGATGGGCTGGAAGAGATGCTGATTGGTCTAACACAGAGCCCTTCAGGTAGGTAGGTAAGGTATTTGATGTCCCTTTCTCAACAGGAAGGTAATAGAGATTTCCACGGCCCTTTGATAAACCAGTTGCAAAGCACTAGTGAATGCGGACCCACCAGGGATTGAACCCAGGACCGCTAGCATGCCAAGCTAATGCTTTGAATTTCAACCATGGAGGCCTTCAATTTTAATTTCATTTTCAACTCAAAGACAGTTTTGATCAAGGACTTAACATTGTCACTTATCATTTAAATGATACTGGTGGGTTAAGCAGTAACATAAAGACACATAGAAGACCAAGCAGTAATATATATATACATATAGAAGGTCAAGTAGAACCCGTCACCCCACCCCCCCAAAAAATAAAATAATAATAACAAATAAAAAGAAATAATACCAATAATAAACATAATTAATAATAATAACAATAATCATAATAATGATAATAATAATAATAATAATAATAATAATAATAATAATAATAATAATAATAATAATAATAATAATTTGTAAAATTAAAAAAAACACATATTCTGCTTAACATGAATGAAAATGCTGTCAAAAACATGTATTTTTCTCATACATGAAAATTGCATACCTTCCTAGCAGCCTCAGCATCAAGCCACACCTGTCTGGCTATCTCTCGTTCCACAAGACTTGGATCTAATCTTATCTCTGTCTTCTCTTCCTCTTCAACATCAAACTGGACTCTCCTTACTGCATCTTTCTTCCAATCTTCTCCCTCCTTCGTACCACCTTCATCCATACCTTCCAATTTCTCCTCCTTTGTAGGGGTCCTTGGTAATTGGTGGAAGCTCCTAGGGGTGCCAGATGGGGTCCAAGCAGGCATCTTACTTGCATCCTCTTTTGTAGATTCAACTTTCCGGCGGGCTTCTTTTTGCTTCAGTATGAATGTTTTAGTGGGTTGCAGGAAGTGTGTTTCTTTGGGTAGTGCGTTGGCTTTCTGAATCCTCTCTCTGTCACGCTGAGAAGCAAAAGTTAATGTACACCAATAATCATGATTGCTATACAGGTAAAGCTAGAGAATATCTAGACACACTCACTAAATCTTGAAACATCATTTACATGTATATGTTACTACTTGGATACACTTTTTTTCAATTGTTGTAAATGATAATAAAAGATAAACTCACAAAAAAAATACACCAAAATATTAGCATATATACATTTTGTCTGACAGACAATTAAAAGCCACTTCTAGAGAAAAAATAAATGCATTTGAAATGGCACAATTTTTCTCCTTAGAGAAAATCAGAATAATTGTACTCAGCTTCTGGAGAGTAAGAATGTGTGATATTAGCATTACAATATTGTGAAGTTGTGAAGTGACAAATAATTGAAAACATCACTGTGCTATGACATTAGTGAACTATAAACCTAGGTGACGATTTACATATGAAAATGTACATTGTAAGCAAATCTACTTTGTGGTACCAACAATTATGGTGTAAAGGCCGTAACACACCGAACATGACGCGGCGAGCAATTTTTTAGATAATCATACAGGAAACAAATATTATACGATGCTTTAACTTTTTGCTTACACACGATGAAATTTACAATTGAGGCTTTCTGATGATACTGGAAAATTTGCTAGAAATGCTATTTTGTTCAAACTGTGGAGAAATTCGCTTTAGTGGGGCGCGATTTTCTGCTTGAATGGGTGTAGAAAAGCCCTTTCATTCAATTTTCAGTTATCATCTGAATAGCCATGCAATGATGTTGCTTTTCTGAAAACAACACGTCAAAATGTTCTTTCCTTTGTTTTAATTCAATTTTGTATAAAAAATCGCTCGCTGCGTTGTGTTCGGTGTGTAACAGCCTTAAGAGTACAACACCTACAACTCTGCTGTTATGAAACTCTAATCAATGACTTATGTTTTGAAGGAAGTGTCAATTTGTAAAACTTGCCATCAAAAGGTATATATAATAACATGAACAATTTGAATAATTCTACAAAAAACTTGATATAAAGCAATACAAATAAAAAATACAAAAGAAAAAAACAATGCAAAAGAGAATAAAGGCATAGGAGTATATAGCAAAAACGTTTCTTACGCACCTTTAATTTGGCAGGTAATATAAGACTTTTTGGCTTGACAGGTTTTCTTTTCTGCGGACCTCGACCTTTGACTGTTTGTTTCATATGCTGCTCCATTTTGCCCCTGCTCTTTGCCTTCTCATCAATCCTCATGAGAGCCTCTAGCCCCGCCTGTATAGCTGAAGTTCTGTCTGGGGAACCGGGCGTCCCTGAAAAAGTCATAATAATCACACTGTCATCAGAAACTTGAAGCAAAGAACCTGTTTTATCATGCTTAACAGATTGAAAGTAGATGTATGCTTAACGTTTACCATGTATACATGAAACTATACGACCTGGTTGAATGAGATGTATCTCATCTGTAAAATGCACCAACTAGCAAAATCTTAAATGTTGTTAAAAGACTGAATTTAACCAGAGATGAGATGCATGCATGCATCAATACCTTTTTAAATTCTAATTTCATTAAATGATTAATCTGTCATTTTTGTAGTGTCCCTTTAGCTCTCTCATGGTTAGCTTTTTAGAATGAAGAAACATAAATGACTGAGAATGCAATCGTATTGATAATGTTCTATTCCTTAATATATGAAGAATTTTGTTTGATAATATGGAAACAATGCAAAATACAAAATGTAAAATTTTGATATACATTCAACATATTTTTAGATTCAACTTAGGAACTATTGCATTGTAGGGCATTATGTAATAGACAAATATGATATACAATGACATGGACTGACCTCTCTGTGTTGTAACTTGCCTCCTGAGCCTCTGTAAGGATGCAGGACCAGGGGTAAGTCTGCTATGCTGAGCAGTCTTGTCTTGCTGGAATGTGTGACCTGCGATCAAAACAACCAGAAAACCAAAATGTTTAGCGGTTCTTATGCATTCTTTCATTGTTGGTTGATTTTCAAGTTTTATACTGACTGCATGGCAATGCATACCATGATATATGCGAAATAACATATATTCATAAGCCATGCCACACATCCATATCAATCAAACAGAACCTCTTGACAACACTTATATGATGCAAAACATGCATACAGTTGCACATTTATTAAGAATTAGACTTGAAGGCCCCACAACAGCAACATTGGCCACATATATGGACCATGACTCATCTGTGTACCACACATGACATGTGTGCGATGTGTTAACAAGTTTTTTTGAGCATTTTTGCAATATAAGCACAATAACTGACTAATAACATGCAAGTATAATTCAAACAGATATATGGTTGGTATAAATTTATCACTTTTTCAAGATTCATTTTATCTTATATTAAGCCCCTCCCTTCCCACTTAGCAATATATATAATATCACCGTAAACAACAACAGAGCACACAAACAGACAATGGGTTATCTGTGTACCACATATGACCTGTATTGTATGTATTGTCCTTGAGTTACTGTGTTTGCAAGTTCTTTTCAACAAAACCTAATTCAGTCCTGCCCACTTTGTATATTAATGATATTTAACAATTTTATATCTTGAAAATGTAAGCACTAGCTAACAACATAAATATACCAAGTATGAATCAAAGCAGACATGGAGTTGTTAAAATATGAGCATTTGAAGACTATTACATTAAGCCTACTCATAAATATGCATGGCAACACTACCAAAAACAATAGGGCACATATACAGACCATGGGCTATCTGTGTACCACATATAACATGAATGTAGTTTATGGTTCTTGAGATACCATGTTTACAAGCTCTTTTCAAGGTACACTGGATGTCAGGGCTGGGTTGGTAACTACATTTTTGGTTCGGTTAGAAGTGCATTAGAATCAGGTCAGGGGACCAGATTGCATATTTATAGCATGGAAGGTATTAAAGATATAACTTGAAGTAAATATCAAGGTTGCTATGAAAAAATAATGAATAATTTAATATCTATTAGGCTTCACCAATCAGAATAACACGCTTGGTTGCATGTATTGAATATTAATGAGCTCTCATTTCATGTTTATATAAAGCGAGTGAAAACATTTACAAGGTTTGCAATAATGAATTCCTTTCTAAATACACATGCTTGTTTGCAGTGCCATTGAATGTGTGTTGTGTACTTGTTAAAGCATAAGCATGTTGAAAGGAACTAAAAAATAGTTTGAATCACAAAAGTCTGCAGTTTCATTCTCATTACGCCCAAAACTAGTTCGTAACTCCCTATACCAAATTAAGCTGAAAAGTAAGGTAATATGCATACAGAGAAATCTATACATCAAAATTTCTGTGTATACTACGTGTAAATCACAATGCGCGTACCACTATTTTTCAAACAATTCAATTCAAATTTGTTTTTACCCAGATTTAAAAGATAAACAAAAAATCATTGAGCCTATGAGACGCGATGCGTACAACATGTGTACGCTGCAAGTTTGCCCGCGTTTAATGAAAGTGTATTTTGTGCATGGCATCCCGCTTCAAATCCGCATGCGTATTCATGAATATGAATAACCATAGTGGGTTATCTAACTTTTTCTAGAGTAGTTGCTGATCTCAGCTAATTTTGGTGGTAAATTCTTCTCTAAAATTTTTACTATGAAAGAAAATATTGCATCCCATTTTATTATCTGCTTCCAAATCTTAAACATAAAAAAAGGTGCATGAACAGGGATAATGGACTTACAGCTTTCCCTACCATCCCATTTCCGAGGGATATTGGACAGTTAAGCTTCCCCGCAGACTCGCTTATCAGTTCGTCCGCTTAAGTCGCTCAACCATCCAATATCCCACGGCAACGGAACAGTCTGAAAAACTGGTGTCCATTATCCCTTAATTACGGGTTCATAGACATACAGCTTTTCCTACAGTCCTGTTGAAGCAGGACAATGTACAGCCAGGTTCCTTAAGTGGACGAGACAATAGCCACGTCGGCAAAGGAGACCAACTGTACATTTGCCTCCAGAACAAGGAAACAAGGGAAAGCTTAAGTCCAAGAATCGTGTTCATGTACATCATTCATGTTTATTCAAGTGCTAAGTTTTAATTTTCCCTTGTTAGTCAATTCCTTTCCCAGGCCAGTGTTTATCTCTGATTTCAAAGGTGCAAGCAGATAAGTCTCATTGAATGGGACACTAATGCACTGTATTTCCATTACTTATTTGAGCAATAAAGCAGACTTAAAACATGCGATACAATCTGAACAAAAGAACATTTCCAGCCAGTAATTGCATGGAGAACCACTGCAATTTGAGCTAATTTTCAAACCTCTGACCTACTATGCTTCCCATAATAAGCGCACGTATAGATGAAAAATGTTGGCATCATATATATATACGTGTAAAAACATTAATGTTATGAGTTTAAATACCTCTGTCCTCTTTCATTTGATGTACAAAACTTTTTGAAGTAAAGTCCTTGTGAGTTGCAGTTTCAAAGTTGAGTTTTCTGCGTGTACTACCAGGGGTTGAAGGTTGTTTTCCTTGGTTGCCCTCAGGACTTACTGCTGAGTGGGCCCTCTGTCTACCATGGAGAGGCTCAACACCTTTTATTAGGCTCTTTCTGGCAGGAACAACCTTTGGCCTGCAAGCTGGAGACGGCTCACTCTGCCTCATCTGCTCTTCATACAACTGTAAAGTCATGAGCACACATACATTGATCAGTGGAAAGAATATATCAAACTTAGTTACAAATAATCATAGTTTACAAAAAATATTTGTGAATTACTCTATGTATGTCTTTTATGTGCCTTTAATTATCATTAGTATTACTATTATAAGTTACTTTCATTATAAACAGCGCTTTTATATAAACAAACCAAAGCGCTTAACAAAACACAGAGGAAGAAATAAGAATAAAGAATACAAACTTAAAAGCACTTTCTATGTGAGAGATATAAAAAGTATCAATTGAAATAGAAAAAGGTTGTTATTGATGCAAAAAAAAAAAAAGGAAGAAAAAAAAATGCCCTCTTTTTGGACTCGAGGTCCTTGAAGCAAAAAGTTGAAACCAATAAGCATAAATATTGTAATAAACCAATAAAGGACAATTCTTCTGACCAAAAAGATGATGGTTAAAAGTGTCAAAAATTGTTGTTCTGTGACAAAAGTCCTCTTAATTACTGAACTGCTTCTTTAGCAACTAACTTCTGATACGAATTTGAAAACTTGAGATCAGATTATTGATCTCAGAAATAAAAACAAATAGAACAAAATATGCAAAGAATTTTTTTAAAAACTGGTGTTTTCTCTCAAATTTCCTTTTCAGTAACCAAAAGAATATAGGAAACACTTAATAAAACAAACCTTTGCTTGTTTCAAGATATTCATTATTTCATCTGGTAGACCATTATCATCAACGTCAAGGTGTATGCAGCATGCAGCTAGCTGCTGCATGATATGACCAAGCTCATGGTAGACAGGAGGCAGCATGCCATGCTCTGTCATCTGATCTGGCAGCTGGTGGATCAGGGTCTGGATGGTTCTCACAGCACCCCTGTGTGCAGCTGCAAGGCGGGTCAATGCTCTGCTCTAGGGTGCAAATATGAATCAAAAAGCCGGTTGTAAATCGTGTAATTATTGCTAAAAAATTGACAAACATGCTTCAATTCGTCATTATTCAGGGGTCAAATTTCCCACTGCTTTTTATGTAGCAACACTTCATCACTGTTTAAAAGATTGTGCCACCAATGATCAATAACTTGATTTTTGCTCCAAAAAATGCATGTTGCGAAACAAAATTATCATAAAAATAATTTCTTTCCTAAGAAAAAGTTTTTCCAACCATGCCTGCAATTAACCTTTCCAGGTTTCCAAATAGGCCATGCCCACCATAGCAACACTGTAACTATGTGGGGCAAACAAACCTCAAATCCACAATTATGCATTACCAATGCGTTGACATTTAGATGTTCGCGAGGCCTGCTGCAAGCTTTGATTCATTTATGGCACTTCTTCAGATCTTTAGAGTTTTTAGCAAATAGGATAAACAAAATTCAGTTTGCTAACTGTTCTGGGTAACAGCAATTTACAAAGCCCGCAGCGGGCTGTTAACAAAATTTGTATTCACCATTTTGCCGTCACTCAGTCTGTGTGTGTAGAAATTTGTTTTGTACAGTAAATTGCATTGACTACATGAGCACGCAGCGGTAGCTAATTGTACTGTACCAGTAATGCATAGGATGTTTGCCCCACTTAACTACGCAGATTTTGTTGCTAGGAAAATTCGTGCGGTGATTGGTTAAAACAACCTGTCAATCAACCAAAAAGGTTAACTGTCAGCACAATTAACCAGGCTGCTTGCATGTGTAAGACTGTACACAACTGGATGCTACATCATGTAAATACCAATATCCGAAAAACATATATGCACATATTACCCAATCAACAAATTTGTTGTAAATTAAGCCCATTTTGAAGATAGGAATTTTTCGGAAAAATAGTTGCATCAGTTAAATCTGATCCAGAACAGTATTATTTGAGAAAGTACTGTTCCATAAAACAGTCACAATTTTTTTATATTTTGACTCGTTTAAATTTTTGTGAAATCATGCTTGTATGTGAAAAATACCTGGTTTAAGTCCTGCCGTGAGTGTTACATCCTTGAGAAAGACACTTGACTCTATTTGCTTCAGTTCACTCAGCTGTAAATGATTACCAGCACTGCTGGGAAGTTAATTTGTGATGGATTGGTGTCTTGTCTAGGGGGGGCCTGGGGACGCCATGTGCTCCTATATGCTAATGCCAAAGGAACCACGGATAAGCATCAGTCTTTTGGGGGAGCCATGTGCTCTCATATGCTTATGCCAAAGGAACCACAGATAAGCATCAGTCTTTTGGGGAGCCATGTGCTCTCATATGCTTATGCCAAAAGAACCACGGATAAGCATCAGTCTTTTGGCCTGAAGTATGCATTAAACTTCTTTCAATTACATATGTATGTGCCAAAACTTACAATACTTTCTTAGATACCATTAATTAAAAACACTATCTGTTTTGTGTAAGCACCAAGCAGTGTGATGTAGTAATAAAACTGAATTAAAAGAAAGAATATAGAAATATTGCCTGCAGATGTGATTAGTACTTAAATGCATAACATTATAGCAACCATATCTTTACCTTTTTTGTGTGCCTGATTTGGGAAGATCCGACCCTTTTTAAGTCTTCTTGGAGTTCCCTAACCTGTAAAAGAAAACAAAAACACCTTGTCTAAAAGTTTCCTTCGAGAAATACTTACAACTAGAAATGTGAACCTACACCAATTTCAATCTGAAAACCAGTAGAAGAATCGTTCAACATGTGATCATTGTTTACTAAACAATAAGGCTTTTTTTTAATAGAATATATGATATGTAACTCCATGATTTGAAGGGAAAAAGAATTGAAGGAAGGCAATGAGATTTGCCAGACTCCTAGCTTTGCTGTTTTACAGGGGCGGTCTGTCCCACCCCTCCGTGGGCCCACCCACCCCTCTGTGGGCCCACCCACCCCTCCAAGGGCCCACCCTGCCCCCCTGAAGGTTCGCCCTGCCCCTCATAATATTATTATTTTATTTTTTTAATAGATTTAATAGAGGTAATTTAAAAGATTTGTATTTGGTATGTGACAATGTCTTGATACATTATACTGGGATTGAATCTGAATTAATTTCAGTATATAATACTTAAATATGTGTGGAAAAGTAGTAGCAACATTAGCAAAATTAAGTAAAATTGTAGAAAAACAACAACAAAATCAATAACAAAAATCAGATGAATCGAAAGTTGACCATTTAGCACCTTTTTCAATCTTAGTATGCAATGCAAACTTGGGAATTTCGCGGGAAGAAAAATAATCAAAGATTTTTTTTTTTCATATAGATTTCTTGAGTAAACAACAGTATATATGTGGTAAATATGTGTTGTAAAAATGTCCCCTATGTAATTGTGCGATGAAAAGTTACATTAATTGCAAAAGAGGGAAGTATAGAAAGATGTATTCACTACATTAATATTTGTCACAATTTTTCGTGGAAAATCTTTTAACATCTTTATTCAGAAAAGTGGGAAAGTTTTTAATTCCAACTCTGATGAAAAGAAATTAAATGAATGACATCAAAGATTATAATCTGTCTTCATGTTCAAACATCACATGCTAAACTTCGATCAGGGATTACTCAAAAACTAAACATGATATTTTCAAAATTGTATGACTGTCTCTCTCAATATTTTAAGCCCTCTCAAATAAGATACAGAAGAGGGCAATTTTGAAGATTGTGATGAGTAAAAAAACTCATTAAATTAACTGAAAACATACTGTACCTGTTGTTGTAATGAATAGAGCAGTCTCGCAGACCTAGTTGCTTGCTCACTCTTTCTTGTTTTCTTTCTTGGGTCTTCATCTTCAGGCCTTGAGTTGAGCTGGGCTGTTCAATATTAAAAATTATTTAAGAAACATTATATGAGCAATCAAGGAGTAAGCATACAAATCCGGAAACTTAAAAGAAACTCACAACTTTCAAACAAAAGACTGAAAATTAAAATATGTTTTTTTTTATATAATGAAATAATTTTAAATTAAAAAACTACAAATAATAAATAAATCAAATAAATAAATAAAACATATTTGATAAATAAAGAATCCTACGGTACCTTCACTTGTCAAATGCTCAATCCTTTGTACATAAAACTTCATCTCCTTCCTCAGTCGTTTGATTTCCTGAGCTTGTCGGCTGTCAGGACTTAATTTGCCTGGAGAGGGTGAAGCTTGAGTCAACTTATCCACATGAATTGCTTCTCTATGTTGCTTTCCCGGAGAATTAAATGTCTGCCACCTGCTTCTCACTTGGGATGCTGGGTACTCATCAAGTTTTCCCTTCCCACTGTAAAACACCATCTTGGTGGGAGGAGTTTGTGTTCTTACAGACTTCATATACAAATTTTGATTGAATTGTTGTGCTGGTTTCACTTTCACAGGTTTTGGGGCCGTTTTCACTGTCTGTGTTGTAGCTCTACCTTTATTCGCCTTTCCAACTTTCTTCTTTTTTGTCATTTTTGGTAATTCATGTTCCTCCTCTTTTTTTTTCTGATCTAGTTTCTGTTGCTGGAGCATGTTTTTCAAATCTCGTCTTGCTAACTGTATTGCCCATGACAGCTTCTCCTCCGAAACAATACTTAGCTTGACTGGAAGAGTACCCCTGTCTCTTTCTACCGGATTCTGTCCTGTATCTTTGCTGACTTTCTCAATAATTAAAGGACCAGGCTTTTGAAACCTGATTGCTAAATTTTTAGAATCACTGGGGACATTAAGGTTAAACTGAAGTTGATTTTGGTAAAGCATGCTTGGATGTTTCATATGCCTTTCCTTGACAACAGTAGCAAAAGGATCAAAATTGTTGGGTAGTGAAGAACCGACATTAAACTTTAGAGCCATGACTGAATTTCTGCCAGTGTTGTACCTGTGAAGTAAATAAAAAGTAAACTATCAAATTAAACATTATATGTACTATCATTTCTGAAAAATGCACAAACTTCATGTACCTCATGAAAGTGGTCATAAGAGCTGTTTGCACTGCAATTACATTTGACTGTGACAAGTGTTGCTACAGCTCCAAGAATCAATGTTTTACTGCTAGTCTGCTACTTAGTGTTTATGGCAATATGTATGGCTGATATAAAGTTTGATCAATTATTGATTTGCTTAGTCATGCACAGTATGACTGGATGGCCAGCTCAAAATCTTGATGTAATTCTTTAAATTTCCTTTTAATCCTTTAGTGAGTCATTGATAATGATGGAATAGGAAAGTATATTATTTTACCCAAATTTGATTGTGGGTATATTATTATTATTATTATTATTCACAACTTCTACAGCGCCAAATTCAAAAAAGGCTCTTGGCGCTTTACAAAAGACAAAACATGAAAGACACAATAAAAGCTTAAATACAGTAAAACGATACAAGGGCCTAAACAGTATAAAAGCTTAAACAAAAACAAAACAAAAAATTACTCAAAAATAACATTTGGGTCAGAATTTTCTGCACCACTTCAAAATATTATAATAGACCTATAAAAAAACCAGAAGGATTTACAGTTTAATTTACAAATGAAAACATCATGGTCACCCTGCAACATATCACAAACTAGAATCTTAGCACTCTGTGGAGTACATACATGTATCTCCGCCTTGGTTGCAATTCCAATATACAGTATGTCTAAAATAATCAGTAATAAAAAGTCCATTTGATGCCATACCCAATACGATCTACCTCAGATATCCTAGGCCCACAAAGATTTGATCTATATTGATCATTTGCATTCTGAACACTTAAGGGGTTTATCCCCCATCTGAATTTTGTCCAGGACAATATCATTGTCTTCAGTTTTATTCAGGCTAAGCATCCATACTTCAATTTCATTTCATTCAAGATTCACATTTCCTGAGTATCCCATTCATGGCAGAAACCAATTGTTTTATTTTCTTTGGTAGTAGAGACCACTTGATTAAATTTTCAAGGAGTCCAGAAAATTGATTTGTTTGGATATCCTTTTATGGCATGAATTAATTGCTCACCACATTTCATTGGAAAGTTTCACCTAACCCTACAACTAGTTTTATCCCCACCCTTTATTTCTACCCTTCCCTTGTACCAATACATCCCAAATTGTAATCACTTGTTTCTTAAGCAATAATAAAACCACACACCAAATTTATTACAAATCCAATCTTCAATGCTTGAGATATGTTGACAGACAGTTTACTCTAAGAAATCCCACCCATCCATTTCTGCCATTTCCCTGTTCCAATGTCAAAAACTTTAATCACTTCTTACTTAAGTAGTAAAAAATTATCCTGTTCCTACTGTATTCTTACAATAAGTTACATACATGTAAGATTGTTTCCATATTAACTCGAGTTATTTCTGGAAAGTCAAGAAACATCAAAACATGTAAAAATCCATACTTTCTCTGAAAAATAGAAACACTAAAATGATTATTTCTCTTAAAAAGGGAATTTCCCCTCTTACAGTAGCAGCTTTAAATGACAAAATATAGGTTTTTGTTAATTCATTTTGATTCTGCATTCATAATTTAATATTAAATTTAAGCATTATTTATTCGTGGAACTACCTTAAGCCCACACCACATACTAAATGCATTTTTTTGTCATAATCGAACATTTAAATAACAACACAATAACTCACAGTATATTAAAGCAAAGTCGATTTATATATTTCTTTACCTAATCTTTTACTATTTCCAGTTTCAAATCCGTGCACTAAAATGAGTTCGGGTTTGTTTTTCTTACGTTAGCAAAAGGTCGCAAATGGAATTTAAAATTTCATTATTTTCAGTGGCAACATGTAGGGTCTTGATATGATAAGTCCAAGTAAAAAAGTTAAGATACATTTTGTTAGCCTTTAAAATGAATAAAAATTACTTTTTAAAATATTTTATTTCCATTAAAGATAATAATTTTATTAAAAATCTCAAATTTTACGAAAATTGCTTCCCTTTTAACTTTCATTTCAATTATAGACAAAAAAATATTTAAGGCTCGCTTTTTAATCTGGCATCTATATTTTGTACATTTAAAAAAGTGTTCAATAATTCGGAAAATTATATTGGACTAATATAAGAAAAAATGTTTCATTTCAAAGAAAATTTGATGAATTACTAGTAAAGACTAGAATTATTGCATACGAAAAAAAGTTGTATTATTGAATGATTAAGCGATCTTAAAACTTCACCTGACACTGACAGACAAGCCGACGGTCGTGTCACTTAGCAACGCAAAATTTGCATAAACAGTTTGCCTGCATTCATTATGTTGATGCTATTTTCGCGATTGCCCGAATACCACGTATGCTATACACAGTATATAATTATAGGCGCAGGCCTATGCACAGTGTATGTTACCGTGGTATTTGTATTGTTATTCACAATCTGCAGTAACGTAAAGCCTGTATCGAAGTTTCTGTATACCCTAGCAAATTTTAAGACTGACTGAGCGTTTAGGATAACATGGATTTACTTGGAATGTGATGTAAGTTTATTTAACTTAAGTTTTGACTCTGATGGCATAACGTTAGTCGTTTAGTCTAATTAATTTCGAGTTGAACAGTTGAAGCTGGTTGGATATTTTTTGTCAAATGTATTTTGTATTTGTAACATTACGCCCAAATCTGAATATTATTTGCATGGTAGGCCCATTAAATGTTTAAGTAAACATTGTATTCTTTATTTGAGCCTAGGCCGTACTGTAATTGATTTAGGCCTATAACAAATTAGGCACAGTTAAAGGAATAGGCCTATGTATTCCCATGATTTTATAATCTGTCGTAAGAAAGAGAATTTTTTTTAAACAATTTAATACAAAAAGCATGTTGATATGTTATTCCTACCAGGAGACACGGAACAGGAAAAGGCTCAGACATCACAACAACACATTCTCCCACAAAGTTGATGTATTTCATTAAAATCTATCATCATTTTTCATTAGTTCAACCTGCTAGAAAAATAAATTGATGAAAGTTTGGTATTCATATGCCGTACTTCCAATACTTTTGAAAATTGTTTCTAATGTTAATCAAAAAAAAACAATCAATTAACACTCAAAGAAATACGTTAACATTTGCAATGGAATTGTTTTAGTATGACATCATCAAACACGAATTCATCATATCGTACAAAAACTTTGAAATGCAATTGGGAAATCTTTCAAAATCCTTATCTCCTGAACGGAATATAATATCAACCTGATTTTTGTACCAAATTGGCTCTAAAAGTATGCTCTTTCAAAAAAAAAATCACAAAAAAGGAGTCCTGTTGTTCAGTTGGTAGAGCACATGACTGAGATGCTGGAGGTACCTGGTTCAAGTCTCTGACAGGTCTAACCAGTTTTTCCACAGCCATGCAGACAGATACACCGATCATCAAAGTGGAAGTACATCATTTGCAGCTTCTGCTCCTCATTCAGCTGTTGAGAGAAGTGGCAATGGTTGAATAGCGCTCGCCGTTCTTCAGAGGGGACATTGGGCCATCGGTCCTGATGGTAGGACAGTCACACCCTACCTGGTTCTCTAAACACTTCTCGAAAAGAGTAGGGTGAAAACCCAGTGTCCATCCACTTCCGTCCCGGTCGCACGGGACTGGTATCTGCTATGCAGGCTATAGCTTGGCATCTATGCTTTATATAGGAGTCTTGCCGAGTTCCCATAAGGGAAGATCATGTACAAAACCAAACAAAAAAAAAACCCATCGGAATATTCCTTTTAGAACCTGTATCAACAGCTATCAATTTTAGAAACTTGGTATTTACATGTTTTCTTCCAAAGCAAATATAGGCCTAGCATGCATCCTGAAATAGAATGTCTCACTTGGAATATAAAATACTCATTGTCTTAATTGTATATTTCCTCCACTATACTATTTAAGAGACAAAAGTTTGATGTTTTAAATTTTTACTGATTGAAGTCAAGATTGCATATCATGTACAAAAAACTTAAGTAGCAAGTAACAAATCTATCAAAAAGTAAAGTGATTAGTATTATTTTTCTAGGAAATATAAAGTTTTGTTTGATAACAATATGGAATTTTAATAAGCTACATACTGTACTTTCATTGTTATACTGGATCTCCATTTATAAACATTTCTTTCCTTGTCTTATTTCATTTTTGAAATAAGTGAAAAATGAATGTGTGAATTGAAGATTTATGCAAATTATTTCATTGCAATGGATTTTGCCACCATCCCTTTTTTATATTTACAGATTCTGATAGGTCCATAAAGATGCAGAGGCTCACCTCACCTCACCTAGTCTCTTCAGGCTTCCTGGCCCATAAAGCTACAGTGCACTCTCTTCACTGGACTCTGTTATTTGCAATTTGTCTGGCTTCTGCCCACAAGCTCCATCCATCACTTTTCTCTCCTTCTCGACTTTCCTTCTCCAGGCTGTTCTAGGACGAACAACTTTCCTTCTCCCCTCTGGTTTCCACATCATAGCTGTCACACAGTGCTTAATAGTGCTCATGTGCATCACATGACCAATCCACCTCCACCTTCTTTTTACTTCAGTGCGGATTTTGTCATGTTTAGTGATTCTCAGTATTTCATCGTTAAGATATTACATATGGCCATCTGATCTTCAAAATTCTTCTGTAGCATTTAAACATACATGTATCCAGCTTTTTATTATCTGCTACATTAACTCTCCATGTCTCACAACCATACAAGAGTACAGACTAAACAAGAGAGTTAAACATTTGTATTTTTGTATATATTGAGAATATGCTTGAGTTCCATATCTTATTTAACTTCATAAATGCTACTCTTGCTTTAGAGATTCTGTTTTGGATATCTTCCTTGCCACCACCTTGTAAGCTTACTGTTGCACCAATGTATTTAAACTGGTTTACTTCATTTAGTTGTTGGTTTTCGATATAAACTTTGTTTGCACATTTGCTGTTAACTTTCATGAGCTTTGTCTTATCCTTATTAATTCTTAGCCCAGTTTGTGCAGCATACTGATTGAGCCTGGTCACTTTGGTTTGCATGTGTTGATATGTAGATGAAAGTAGATCGATATCATTAGCAAAATCTTAAGTCCTCAAGGGTTGACATGAACTTCCATGTAATTCCATTCCTGTTATCATCAGTCGTTTTCCTCATCACCCAGTCTACCACCATCAGAAAAAGGAACCCTGACATTACATCACCTTGCTTTACACGACTTTTTAGATTCCACACTACCATCTATAACTGCACATTCACTGTCTTCATATAACGCTTTAGTCAAACATTATATTTTGTGGAATACCATAGGCTGCCATTATTTTCCGGAGGCTTTTTCTGTGCACTGAGTCAAACGCCTTCTAATCCAGAGGCTACTCTGGCTAAATTGCTTTCTCATGAAAATCTAGCTGTAAAAATGTCATCAAAATTAATGAAAAATAGACTATTATAAATATTTGAATTTTCAACCCTTGCTAATGCAATTTTTTTAAAGTTGATTTGTTATGTATTTAGTTATTTTGCTCATCTTTTGCTTTTTAGTCACTTTCCTTTTATGCACTTGTCAGTTGTATGACTCACCCCTACAACCTCTGGCAATATCAGTCAAAGGTGAGTCATTGACATATGAAATAGTGACTCACATGTGCATTCATTGTACTAAATTGTTAGTCACCAGAGTGACTCTGAGGTGGGTCAATTTACTTTAGACACATTGACTTTGTACAGAGGTGATTGATTTGAGGTAAGTCATTTCACAAAAAATATCAGTCATCTAAGTGACCGAGGGGTGCGTCAATGTATATGATTTGTCCACCCACTTTGGTGCAATGACTCACCTTGTCCAGGGGTTGTAGGGGTGAGTCACACAATTGACAAGTGCATTACAGTTACTTTGATCTGTTTAAAGCTGTATATGCTTGTTTTATCTTTTGTGTTTTACCTGGTTTGCACTCCAACCATTGTGCTCAAGCAGAGGTTTCTGCACAGTAAAGGAAGATAATGATATGGAAATAATGAATCCAAATATGCCAAAATTCTTCAAAATTAATCAGGAAATCATAATAATATTGTTTTTGGACATCAACCATGATACAGTACAATATCTTATGAAGCAATATCAACTTATCAAGCTAGAAATTGGAATATACATTTAAAAAACAATTAAATTAAAGATGTATATGACATTAGCCCAATCATTTTGAGTTTTGTTGCCAGCTGTTCTTCACAAATCTTGTATGTTTTGAAAATCTTCAAATTGTGATCCACTACTATATAATCTCTTTAAGTTGATGATTTACAATGTAGCAATAAGAATAATTTCATTGATTTGAACAAAAATTGACATTTGTAAGATAGGCTTTGATTGTTTTTGTATCTCAGTCTCAGGAAAACAGTACAAGTACAGTACAGTCATTTCTGAAAGAATTTTGACTTTAAACTTTATGAATTATTTCTCTTTTGTTTACAGGATTGTATTGGTATATATGAAAACAGAAAACTATTAACTTGGAAGAATAGTCACATCTGAAAGGGACCTTTCCAAAACTATTTTTGTATCAATTTTTTTCTCATCTTTGCAAAGCTGTTTATTTTACAAATGAGTGTAGCCTGCGGTGTATCCATGGAGACCCAAGCTGTTACGTCAATGAGCTTGCCTCCCCTTCAAAACTTGCCACAGTGGCCGCGTATGCAAACATTAGACAAAGCCCGCTATCCACGCCCCTTTTTAAAAGATCAAATTCAAGTTTTGCCAACTCCCAATGTCAATTCGTTCAGTGGAAGGGATTTACTTGATCTGGACAGTCTAGATGGCACGTCAGTGTCAGGGGAGATGGACCCAGCACATCGGATGCATCATCTTGAGAAAAGTATTGAATTCTTGAAGAGACATCATAGAGAAGTTCTTGCCAGTTTACATGAAGAGATAGCATCCTTGAAGAAGGAAAATAAAGGTACGGTCTTGTGTTTTGAAGTCGTCACGAAAGAATGTTGAAAAGTTCTCTTTAATTTATTTTGTTTGACTAAATATATTAATGTGTCCTTTACATAACTATTTCATCAAAATGTTTGTTTTGAATTGTGATATCCTGTTAGAGATGAGCTTTTTAGTATGACATGTTAAGAAGAAAATTTCAGTATGTACTTCAGAAAATCTTTTACAAAAATCTTTTAATTTTTATTATTTTAAACTCCCGGCGCATTTTAAAAATAGTGCTGGTAGAGTAAGGGTTAATCAGCCCGCGACATATCGCCAACCGAAAATTCAGCGGAAGGGTCCGACTTTTTGACCCTTCAATAACATTTGACTCTCTGACGTTTTGTGCCCGTCTTTGCAGTGCTGGTTAAAGTAACGGTTAGCAACAAACCAACCTTAAACTTCAGCATATGTGTAATTTAGCTAATCTTGCCTCTTATAATATTATTAATTATATTATTGTATATTATATCTTATAATGCATTTTTTTTAAAAATAATGATATGCTTATAATTTCAAGATTTATGGACAGGCAGAACAGAATAGATAATCAACCATGGAAATATAATTTTGTTTTGTCAAAATCAGTTAATTACTTTTTTTAGGTTCTAAATATGTATTTTTTATGCAAATTTGTGATGCACTGTATCTATGGGCAGACCTCTTTTGTTCCTATTTAAATCCATTGTTTTGGAATCCTCTGCCACATTCTTTTGAAGTACACACAGGTGATTCAGATAAGGAGTTTTTGATTGTATCCAAATCACTTGTCAAGTTTCTGCTCAGGTCAACACAAAGTGTCACAAACATAATCTCAGCAGCCTGACAGCTTGTACTAAAACACATAAAATATTCAGGGCGACCTAATTTTATTTCAATGTCTAGGGGACAAGTTGTCTTAAGAACTCTGATTGTAGCTATGCTCCTAATCATCTGCAGCATAAAACGACTTTTATATTCTTCTGAATATTTTCTTTAAAAAACATATAAAAATAAATCCTACCATACATGGGGTGACAGATCATTTGCTGTTGCAGCTCCGCGTCTTTGGGATTGATTGCCACTCCATATCAGGTTGTCTTTTGTTGATTCATTCAAAAATAATCTAAAAGCCTATCTCATGTGTGATGCCTATGTAAATATGTATTTAATTTAAAATCCTTGTTTATTATTTTATTGTTCATGTATACTTATTTGTAATTTTAATGTAATATGTATTATTGTTATTATTAAAATTATTATTATTATCATTATTATTATTATTATTATCATTATTATTATTATTAGTATTATTTTCTCACATTATTTTGATGTTGATTTACCAAGAAAGAAAGATGCAAATTATTTAATTGTATTTTCTTTATATTTCAGAATTACAATTCAAAGCTATTATGGGAAGAGAAGATACACCCAAGAAAGGTTTGTAATTTTCATGTTTTTTAATTACTGCATAAAAAATAGACTTTGTAGTCACTCAAAACATTTGTCAGTGTTGACTATTGATCAGTTCAGTATGATCTGTGCTTAAAGGAAGTTGAATTTATTGCTATAAAAGTTTCATATGTACTTATATTACTGCCTAATGTAAATTTGTATTGTCAGAAAATTTTCATAGTTATTATTTTCTTATGAAATGTGATTGTAATGTTAGTTTCATAAATTACATACAGATACAGTATTCCCTTATCGTATGTTGTACACATATTACTGCCTAATTTGTTGTGACACACACTCAACTTGTTGTTTTATATGATCAATATTAAACTTGAAAAACATGATTCAACAATCGTTTATCAATGGCCTCATTGATTAAGTGTTTAATAGCATCTGTAGATTAGCTTCCATTTTACTTTTCATTGAAGGTTTCAGATGGTTTTTTTACGGAAAGTGAAGAAAAACCTAGCACATAACACAGCATTACCTTAATTGGCACTTATATTACACTGCATGGTTTCTTTGTTATGTTTTTTGATCATATGTAAAAAAAAAAATGACCAAAGCTCATTGATTTCCTTGTTTGCCTGATTTAGGAACTTGGCTAAAGCCAGAAATGCCACATCATATTTGATCATGTCTTATCATCTGTTTTGTTCATATTATTAGTGATATGAACCTTTTTTTTTTCATTTTAACAATAACAGAGTCAACTAGTTCCTCTCCCAAATCCAGGACGCCTGAAGAAAGCAATAATCCATTGTCAGGATCACAAGGTAAGCTCAGTAAAAAGTTTAAAAAAAATCCTCAATGAAACAGTTGGTGATTCAACCTTGTTGGGAGTAATCACCCCACTATAGGTCTGACTTGTGTACTGTAGATGTTATTAACACAAGCCTTATAATTGGACAGTTTTCACATTCTTTTAAAACTCTTTAAAGACAATTCACAAGTGGCTACAGAAAGTTTGGGGCACAAATGATCACTTTTAAAGTGAACACACTTCCGGGTTTTCTTTTTCGGTTTTTCTAACAATGCTTTTAAAACTTCTTCCACCCAGATGAGACAATTCGGACAGACATAACATGGACAACCAAGTTTGTCCACTGCCTTTGATAAATGTCACTATCACTATCCAATTGTCTCTCCCTTTTATTGTTAATTATTTTATTGTTGATTGTCCCTATTCCAGTAATTCTAGGGACTACCTCTCATATTATTAGGTCCTCAAGATTATAAAGCTTAAACCATTAAACCTAGAGATATTGCCACCTGGCTTGAACACCTTTTTAATCCACCTTTAGTCTTGTGTTTGCTCACTGTGACTTTATGTTTATTTTAATCTTCTTTTTACCTGTTTGGACAAGACCAAGTCTTTCTGAAAGCCACAGCTAATAAATGGCTGAAAAGATCATTGAAGATAAATGGCTGAAAAGATCATTTGACAGAAGTAATTTACATAATTATTTACATCTTCTTTTAAGCAATTGAAGATTTGTTCATTCTCTGTACATGAATCATTGAGGTAGATTGCATTTTTGTAAATGTTACTACAACACAGCTGGAGGCCTTTATATTTGTGCACTTTGCATATTTAACTTTATTTTTGATAAGCATATGGTTGCTTGCCCAACTATCGTATTTGCTTCAGGTGTAAGGTAGCCTTGTATATTTTTCCTGGTCTATGTCACAGTATTTTATTAAGATAAGGGAGAAATTCTGGAAGGAAAGTATGCATGAATATGTTTCTTTTGAATTATTGTAGTGTACAATATTTTATAAATTTTCATCATCTTTCTACACATTTCATGCTTGTATTTTTTCTCTTTCTCTTTCATTTAAAGCTAAAAAATTAGATCAACTGAAATCCATGTTCCTAGAAGAAAAAATTCGAGAGTTACAAGGTGCTTTACAAGAGGCTCGCAACAGCAATGTTTACCTCCAACACAGACTAAAGGAGACATTGGAGAAAAGGTATTGGTTTGATTTAACCAATATTTAGTTTGATTATTATTAGTTTGTCATAAATATCCCCCAAATCCAGTGTCTTATTATCTCTGTAATGAGCGAGAATTTAATTGCAGCAGATTTGTGTATGTTCTAATGAAAAAGCCCTTGAGAAGTTTTGTGTCTCAGAGATAGATCATTTGTAAGTTACTTAAAATAGCTTGAAATGATTAAATCTACAAATTTTTAGCACCATAAATTTTTAACACCCTCCTGGTAGATTTGACTCTGACTGTCGCAGTACCTTTGAACATCAACAAACAAACGTGTATTTTTAGGGATATATTTAATCATAACTTTATTTGAGAAGACGTTGTTATATTGTTCATTTTTGGGGGTTTTAAGACAAACTTATAGTTTTCATTTCAACCAGGTTATTATCTTTAAAGTAGAAAATGTATTTAATTTTTATAGGTAAATGACTATCATAACTTTAACTTACACTTTTACCATTGTTTTTCAAAAGATGCATGAAAAAGTAATAATAATAATAATAATATAAAAAGATAAATAAGATTGATAATGCGCACATATCCATCCTAATGGATGCTCAAGGAGCCGTACTAATAACATTAAAATTACAAATAAGTATATATGAACAATAAAATAAATGAACTGATTTTAAATTAAATATATATTTGCATAGGCATCGCACATGAGATGGGTTTTTAGGTTCATGTGTATAATACCCCATTTCTCAAAATTAGCTAAGGCTCTCTCACAAAAAAGAGCTTGTCTCTTATTGACTTATTGAGTGTAATCAGGAGCGGCCCTACCCGTTCTGAACCCCCTGAACTTTAATTTGAATTGCTTCCTGAAAACAGCCTTTGGCGTTTGATTGATTTTTCTCCGTAAGTGACACTATTTCAATCAACCCTCATGAATTTGAATGAGTTGTTACCATGACGATACCACCATGATAGCTAGCTTCTGTGCATACATACAGCTTAGATTAGTAGTCTCAATATATTTACATAACCTGGACAGTGTGAAATAGTTTCCTAGCTCCAGTTGCAATTCAAATATTTATGTTGAATTTAGTAATCATTGAAACCCATTAGTTTTATTCGCTTGTTTGAGGAATGGATTAAATCTATCTCCATTGGGTTGGTTAGATGCAGAATGGAAGTGGATTAAATGCTTCATTGATGTTCAGGGTTACATAGAAGCTATTTCTTGTTGTTTTCTAGTGGTTGACATGGTGCAAAAGTTTTTCCATTGCAAATAAGATAAAGGTACCATTTGAGATGTAGGTAAATGTTCTCACAACTTTATGGTGTATCAAGCCATAAATAATAGGAACATGACCAGAAATGTTTAGAATGTAGCATACCAAGTTATGGTTTTAAAAATAATTCTTTTATTTGCAAGAATTGTTGTATACATTTTCAGGTATTCCTTAATTTCTTAAGATGAAAAAAAAAAAAAAAAGTGTCTGGTAATTGTTATGGCATAAGGATGATTCTTTCTTATTGAAATAAGTAAATATGATCAAACAGTTTACTTTTCTAAGATTATGTAAATTTTAAACTCTGCTCTTATAACATGGTGTAATTCTATTTCAAATCCTCTGTGGTACTCTCTTTAATTGTGCTAGACATATAAGTTGATTCCTCTCAAAAGATAAATAAAAAGCCTGCAGAAACACTGATGCCAAGCTGGGAAACAGAAAGTGTGGAATTACATGACCTTCTGCTTTAACAAAACTAAATGTTATTTAATTCCTAGAACATATTTTGCAAAGAAATGTAAAATGTAATACATGCAAATGTTGGTGCCTTCATTGATGAACTCCTGTCTCTACCTTACAACAGAGTTGTTGGCTTGAGTTGCTGACATGGACTTGAGTCGGACTTGAGTCACATTTTTTTGACTTGTGACTTGACTTCTGAACATATGACTTGACTTGTGAACAGTGACTTTCAAAAATATGACTTAGTTACAACTCTCTGCCTTATAGACTCTTCCTCCTTCATCATTTCTTATTGAAGTATTGCATGGCTCCACTTTTTTCTCCAGACCAAACAGTGAGGAGATTGGACAGAAATCCAGCCCATCGAATAGTGCACAACACTATGAAAATATTGTTCCTCTTAGTATTCATCCTCTTCAAGTTCAGCGACCGACAGACACAAGACCCCGCGCCCCAACCCTGGAGGAATGCGAATTGATTATCAGGAGGCTGCACGAAAGCAATGAAAGGCAGCATCATGAGGTGAGTGTGGGGTTGTTGGTGAGTTAAGTGTCGCCATGACAACAATGTTCAAATAAGAGATTAGAGTATGTCAGAGGTGCAAAGAGCTTGAGAGGAGATAGTCAGGTGAGCAGGAAATAGGTATGGAAGGGAGAAGTTTAGATGTTCCGAGTGTGTGGCAGTCAAAGATTAACAGACCTGAAATTGCACCAATCATGTTTGCTGCTTACAGAGTTAGGTTTTTTGTTAAATTATTTCCTGTTCTTAACTCACCTCACCTCACCTAGTCTCTTCAGGCCTCCTGGCCCATAAGGCTGCAGTGCACTCTCTCTACTGGACTCTGTTATTTGCAACTTGTCTGGCTTCTGTCCATGAGCTCCATCCCATCACTTTCCTCTCCTCGACCTGTTCTTCTCCAGGTCGTTCTAGGACGACCAACTTTCCTTCTCCCCTCTGCTTTCCACCTCATAACTGTCACACAGTGCCAATAGTGCTCATGCACACCACATGACCAATCCACCACCTTCTTTTTACTTCAGTGCTGATTTTGTCATGTTTAGTGATTCTCAGTATTTCATCGTTAGATATTACATTGAGTTCTTAACTCAGAGCAAAAGAATTAGAAATGAAACTTTAGATCATAATTATTAATTACATTCGGTTTTTTACAAACTGTAAACCCGATTAGCATAAACCTTTTTAAATGTGCGAATCACAAATGCGCAGTAATCACCAATGAATGGGGATATTATGCACTTTGATTTTGCCGAAATCTGAGTAGACCAACTTGTAAAATGCACAGCGAATGTGCAGCAGTAAACAGTGAAACTAACAATAGGCCTAACGTTAGGCCATAATTAATAAGGCTTTAAATCCCATGCAATCAAGGCCTGTTTTACAAGCTCTTAAATCGACCAAAAAAATACACCAGTCAAAATACTGGAATCGTGACAATCAGTACATTTACATGTAAATATTACCTGATGAGTCAAATAAATTTTGCCAGAAAGAAAAAATATTGCAAAATAAACAAACAGAATAAGGTTTTAACAGAGCTGAAATTCTGCATGCGTCGCAAACATGGCGGCCATTTTTTAGGAGGACTGATATTTCAGAACTTCCGGGTGGTGGCGTAGTTTTAAAATCTTTCACGGCGAGGTATCATAGGCCTAGTATGCAAGATTTTACAGTGGAACTTTGAAAGCCGTAGCAAGTAGGGAAAAAAAGTTATGCGATGTTGAGTTTAAATGACATTGAAAGGAAGTTATCTGTTCTTTCTAAACTGAATTCCCATGCATATTTTCCATAAAAATGATGATTTATACTGTAGAAGTAAACTTTTTATGATTTGGAAAGCAAAACTTAGCGTCTATTTGGGCAATGGAGTCAGTACTTTTAACATACTGGTTGAGCGATTTTTTTTTTACTTCGCCTTGTAGTTTTGAGGCAATTTTGGTGTAATTCTGAAAATTACGGTTCTAAATGTGTGTACATGAAACACGTTTGCTTTTTTGCGTGTACACGTTTACTAAAATCCCTAAACGTTCACAGCTCTACTTCCTTTAATTCTTTGCTCTCTCTTCTACAGTTTCCACTCCCGAGCACCACTCAACATTTATTTGTCTTCAGAAATTGGTGCTATGCAGTTTGATTTGATTTACAACCTCTTTTGGCACATGTTAAACTGTTGAAGTTCTTTTAAACACAAACAAACATGCCATTTTATTGAATTGTGTTCTCTTTCTTTTCCAGCTTAAGAGTTTAAAATCTGACTTAAAGGATGTTTTGTATTCTCATAAATGGACCCCTGATGCGTATCTTCTGGCCAAAGCTTACATTGCTGAAGAGGAGGTAAAAGCAGGGTAAGTAGGGAACAGATAGTACATTGGTTTGTTACATCTCGATTAGATATGGGAAATTTCTGCTGCATGGACTACCCCACAAACAGATTCATTGTCTTCAAAACACGGCTGTGCGGATTGTAACACTCTTAAAGAAAACATGTCGCATAATTACCATCCTGAAAGATTTGCATTGGCTTCCAGTTTCTCATTGCATCATGTACAAAATGTTACTTATTGTTTACAAATTGATGAATGGTTGTGCCCCAGTTTATATGTTTAACTTGCAAAAATTATATGTTCCTCTTCGTAATCTTCATTCTGGTGATAAACTCCTTTTATGTGAGCCAAAATCCTACCATACATGGGGTGACAGATCATTTGCTGTTGCAGCTCCGCGTCTTTGGGATTGATTGCCACTCCATATCAGGTTGTCTTTTTCTGTTGACTCATTCAAAAAGAATCTAAAAACCCATTTCATGTGTGATGCCTATGCAAATATGTAGTTAATTTAAAATCACTGTTCATTTATTTTATTGTTTCATGTATACTTATTTGTAATTTTAATGTTATATGTACGGCGCCTTAAGCATCCATTAGGATGGATATGTGCGCGTTATAAATCTTATTTATTATTATTATTGTTGTTGTTATTATTAAATATTGCCATATTTGAAATAATTTTAGTTTGTTGCATATTCTTGAGATGAAAAAACAGATAAACAATATATTCAGTGGAAAATTGCTTTAAGGGCTCACTGTACATCTCAGTGGTTGAGCGGCTTATCCAGGAGCACCATACGCAATGTGTGGGTGTACATACCATGTAAGTTCTTTTTCTAGCTTTTTGTTGATGTCCATGTGTTGCTACCGTAAAGTAGGACTGATTCTACAGTTGTTAATTTCAGAAGAATAAACAATTGTCTATTTTCTCTACAGGGATGGAAAGTTGCCAAAGATTCCTCTGAAAAACCAAACAAGGAAGATGTGAGTGGCATATTTGATTTTCATAATGAGGTGTACATACTGAACTGCTAGAGTTTAAGATGTTTTGTTTTTTTCCCCTTAAGTTGTTTTAATGCACTGGCCAGCATTTGCAGTGGGACATGCATATTGATTCATTCAAATTAGAATCTGTTTTTCTTCAACATGTTTGTTTTATACCAACAGTTGTAGAACTGATATTTATTTAATTTTCTTTTGTTTCTGAATGTACTGAAAATGTCAATTTTAATGATTGAATGCTATGAGTGAGAATGTTATCAATCTAAATGCAGCAGATTTAATGTTGACTTTTATCAAATGGGCATTGAAATATGAGGGTGTATTATTATGGGGTCTGTATAATGTAGGACTGATATTTATTTAATGTTCTTTGTTCTTAAAAGTACTGAAAATGTTAATTGAAATGATTAAATGCTATGAGTGAGAAATGTGAATCAATATGGACCAGGGTTACAGACCGCTGGCGGGCCCGCCCAGGACTAATTCCGCCCACCACTCGGCTCTAAGATTCACTCTTGCGCCCAGCACTCAAAAGTTCAATTCGGTTAAATAATTAAGTGTTTAAACAGATCTCGTTTTAATCTTGCTCTATTTATGTCATTCGCTGATTTACACACAAAACATAACATACATTATGCACATTAAATTCCGATCAAAACAAATAACTGAACTATAGGATGCATTTTGACAGTTGAATATCCATTGTATTTTAAATATCCATTGTACATAAAGAAAATTTTGTAAATCCTTCTAGCATTCGCATAAGAAATAATAATAATAATAATTTCATTGACAATTGTCAATAAAAGTGGACTAAATTTGAACAGTTCTTCATGGGAGGGGGGTCTAGGAGGTCACCCTGGATTATTACCAGAGCCCGGCACTCAAACTTGTCTAGCTAGAACCCTGATATGGACCAGGAAAATAAAGACGGATATAATTGGGAAAATTGGGAATTTGCAGGAAGAAAAAAAAAAAATTCCTTCGAGTAAACAACAGTATATGTGGTAAATTTGTGCTCTAAAAACATCCCCCATGTATTCGAGCGTTGAAAGGTACATTAAATTGTGATAGAGGGAAGTATATAAAAATGTATTCACTACATTAATATTATTTTTGTTGAGATTTTTTGTGGGAAGATTTTCGACACCTTTATTCAGAACTGTGGGAAATTTTGTAATTAATTCCAACTCCATCAAGATACAGCTGTTCTTAAAGGAGCACTCCGGCTAAAATGTGAGGGCATAGATATCAGGGGTCCATTCTCGCGGCCGGAGTTGACGTAACCGTGTACAGGCTCAGTGCCGATTTTGCCAAGTTGGAGGGGAAACTTTATCATATTACATTCAATGGGATATTTTTTACTAATACTTTTGTGCCACCTCAGCCAATGAGCGAAAATTAATGGTACTCCATATATGTTGGAAACTGTTACACAACATATTTGAAGAAAAATAAATTCTGTCCATTTGTGTTAAAAAATTACAAAAAAAGGTTTGTCTCCCATTGACTTGCAATGATAACTGACTGTTTGTGTTCCCCTTTGACTGAGTTTTGAGATTGTCAAAAAGCATTGTTATGTCGCCGTGCACCACACCATTCTTGGATGTCTGACCTCCAGAATAGGATATTTGGATACACTTTTCTTGAATGTTATGTTACTGGTAACCTTTGGTAAGAAGTATGTTCAAATCAACCAAATTTCTAACATACATAATTCACTTTTCAATAACGCATGTATTAAAATTGGAATCTGTCGATTTTAAGATTCTCATTATTTAGCAAAAGAGATGCCTTCACATTTTGACCAAGAGCTCTTTTAGAGAAGCAGTCAAATTATCTTTAAACTTTGTTAATGCAATTGCTTATTTGAGCACTACTCGTTACAGCTTGGCAGTATTATCTGCCATAGTAAGTCAGCAGTATAGTAAGAAAACTATAGATATTGCTACCATTCAAATTTTATTAATATAATTCTTTTTTTTGCAGACCTGAAAATGCCTTCAGCAAAGATAGCATCTCCCTTCCACCTCTGACTCACACCATGGGCAACAAGGTAGCCGACCGCCAAAAGAGGATGCATGCCGTCAAGAGAGCAAGACAACAGAGGAAGGAAGTCTTCCTTTGACCTTGCTGACCTCTCTCTCCTTTTATTCTCACCTCTATGAACTCTTTAATAAAATTCTTTTTACGATAAAGGATTCAACAAAATGGTTGCTTGGAATAGATCTTGTAAGGGATAACATTAGTGTTGATTGTTTGTGTACCTTGGGTTGGTTGGGCATATACTTATGAAGTGAGTAGTCGTTGTAGATTATACACCTGGAATGTACTGTAGATTATACACCTGGAATGTACTGTAGATTATACACCTGGAATGTACTGTAGATAACCAAATATAGATGTAAAATGGTTCTCTAATGTGTTTTGTTGCTATTCTTCATAGAAATGCTTTGCATATACTTTGCATATGCTTTGCACATAGTAACATCACAGTAAAGCGGTTATCATTGCCATGATTTGTTGGGTAAAATTGATTTTCTGACCACTATTGCCTATTGCCTTCATGCATTTCTTTGTAGCACAATTCTCATTATTTCAACCTTTTCTCCTGCTATAACACCCCAAAATTCAAAATTCTGTGAAATAACCAATTTGTTACCATTTTTGATGAAACCTTTTACATGGTTTCAAGCATATTTTCTTCCAATGACTGTATTAATGATTTTTAGGCAGCTTACACTTTACCAATTTTGAGGAACAGTACAAAGTATTAGTATTTTGGGAAGCTTACAATAACCTGCTCTAGACATAAGTAGCATACCCAAACACGTTGAATGGCATTGTGGACAGCCCACTTGTCAGAAATAACATGTCCGACACATTTTATGTCCCTAGACAATTTTGGATATTGACATCAAAAGTCAGTTGGACCCTCTATATTTTGGCGTTGCTAGACATGAAACTATCATACTGTTATGTGTAAAACTGGGATGGCGGGTTTGGCAGCGCACAATTTTGTTTGATGTCTTGTCAAGTTCCCTATAACCATGAAAATAGGTATCACAACAAATGCATTTTGTGGCAATTATATGGTGCTTAAAAAGTATCGTTCACCCCTTGCCCCCCCAAAAAATAAAAATAATAATGAATAATAATAAACTGAATCGGATGCATGAAAGGAATGCCTCTTGTTAGTGGAGTAGATATGACCATATATGTTTAATTCCAGAAACAAATGTTAAAGATTAAAAATTCAGTGTACTGCAGGGATGACACTAAAAGTTTCCAACAGCTTTGTAAGATTAGGGAATAACTAAGATTTTTTCCTTCATTTGATTTCCTTATAATATTGCACAACCTTTTGAGGCTGATTTAGGTTTGCTGTATACATTTTGCAACACTTTTTGTACAAGTTACTGGCTATGCTCTTTTACTGTTCTAAAAGTAATGTCCGATTGATTGATCAGTTGGTTTTCACATTGTGCAATTTGTTAATTGTGTTTCAGTTTTTGATGATCGTTCATAACTGTAGATGCAAATGATAGAAATCATTTAAATATTTAAATGTACTAGTAGTGCCCGCCCCTTCTTCAGTACAAACGTATATTTTATTATTATATGGTCAGAATATGATGTAAATATTTTGTATTTTTCTTTTATATTTGTGAAGAAAACGAGTTCAAGGTTAAATTGTAATGAACCATGGAAATATTTTGTACAAATTGAACCCATAGCTATCTATATGTGTGCGAATTCGAGTGTGTGTAGAATAAATGACGCCACGGTGAAACTGCTCTGTTTTTCTTTATTTTGAGTAATTATTGACTTAATATTAATGAAGAATTATTTGTGTGCTTCTGATTTTGAAACAAGTGTATTTGCTATTGGTCTGGTGTGATATTGTGGTAAGATATTTATTTACCTGGACTGTCTGTGTTGAGGTATTCCAATAATTTAAAATCAGGATAAGGAAAGGGATGTTGATCATACTTCTAGATAAATGTTTCTGTGTAGACCTCCGCAATATAAGACTGAATGACGGGAGCTCCAACGTTTTGTATTGTCACGCTTGGAAAAATTATCATTCTTGGTATTTCACAGAAAATAACTGCATAATTTTTCAAAGGACACGAAAATCAAACTTCTATTCAAACAGAAACATTGACACTGACATTAGCTAAAAAATGATCTTCTTGCAGAAATTTGACAGAAAAAATTATACTTTTCCTAAACACATACTTTTAGCAATGACATTGTATGGAGAGCCAAAAGTCCCATCTGCCAATTTATTTCTGTCAAAATTTGGGGTTGGAAGGTAAGAATTTTGTGACACAAGTCAATATGTTTCTTATGGAAAGGTTTTGACTGTTAATTTGGTGAAATAATGCAGTAATTTTCAGTGAGTTACCAAGAACAATAATTTTTCTGAGTGTGCTGCAAAGGCTCATAGCACTGCCAAAAGACCGCCAAACACTAAACCATTCTTAATGTATAAAACCTCTTTTGGCAAAGGCTCATAGCACTGCCAAACACTCAACCATTCTTAATGTTAAAAAGTGACTGTTAAACGTTACAAACAGCAAAGGCTGTAACAGCAATACCAAAGTCTTTTGTTAAGGTCTATAGAAACTAAAAACTACTTTGAATAAAGACTAAAAAAAGAAAAGAAACACTGTTTCTGCATTAATATAAACATTTTATTTACATTCTTCATCAACCTGGTAGATTGAATGTTTCAAGCACCCTCTTTTAATCCATACATTATAGAAGCTTCTTTTTAACCCCAAACTACACTGAAAGCACAGGACTCTAAATACCATCTAATTTTTACTAAATAAATACTAAATTTAACATCCATGCACTTAAAATCCTTCTTTTAATATCAACATCCCAATGCTAGATATCAATCAATATGATCCAAAGTTGATATCGAAAAGGCTTTCACAACTATTTCACCACAAATGATTCACCACAAACCCTAAACATGTTTCAAGGGTTACAGGAAGAAACGAAGACCCTAGTGGCAATGCAATACAAGGGCTAAGAACTACTATACAACCTGGCAATTAAAATATTTCAACTTGCCAAGTACTATCCAGAAAATCTTCCCCATATAACTGGAAGAATGAAATGTCACATTGAGGATCTTTCATTAAGGAGCACTAGACCAAAAAGTGACAAGGCTCGGTTTTTGCAAATTTCACAAATATATTATCCACAACCTATTATCCACAACCGTTTAATAAACTTCATGCCTCCATACTCATAGTGCACAGACAACGTGAGGACAGAGGTCACTTAAATATTTATATTAAACCAGAAAATTACTATACGGTTGCATAACAGATAAGCATTTGATTTTTTGGGGAAAAATAAAAATATGCCCAGGATAAAGATTGGCTGTTGCATGAGACAGATGTTACTTGTTTTTATCCTAAAATTGACACGATTATAGCTTTCATCCAACAACTTAGTATTTGTAATGTTCAAGTGATAAAAAGTAGAGTTTCACTAATGCATGCTGTGTGGCAAGGATTAAGAAAAAAGAATAAATAGCTACATATGTGAGATTAAATACATGAACACAACTATATATTTAAATATAAAACCTAAATGGACCTTGTTTAAGATTAAACAAAATTGAAACCATTAATATTCCGGTTTGGTATGGTACAATATTATTACAATGAAGTAATCTCTTTAAATTGAACTGATATACTGCAGGAAATTGATTGCACCAAAAGTTTCCAAATATCCAACCAAATAGTTAAAAATAACTGAATAAATTCAAATTTAGACAATCATGACTAATACACCATTGTTAACGTGCATTATCATCATGGAAATGTATTAACAGCTTAATGTTAAAGGATTAGTTCAGGGGTTAAGCAAGATTTGAAAAGAAACAAAATGGTGAAGAAAGCATTCAAAATTTTATTCTGTTAAGGAGATATCTAAGTTTAAAATTTGATATCATTTGTGTAGAAATGACTGAAATCAGACTAGTTGTGATGTTATAGCATCAGATTCCTCAAAGACTTTATGTATTTTACATTTTGTCCTACTATTTTGTGGCTCAAAAACCATGGGATAAATCAGAAAAGTAGTAAAACTGAATATAGTAATGGTATTTATAATATACCAACTGAAGGAAAATTATCTAAAAAGTAAACAATTTAAATCAACTCTAACAATTGTTATGAATATGATGATGCCAACTTTCCATAGTAGACTTACCACACCAGTTATTTCTACACATATAAGACAATGCTTTAAACTTGTATATCTCCTTAGAAAAAGGGGAGGGGGGAGGGTGGCAACTAAGCTTTGGATATGACCCCATCTTTTCATTTGATATTATACCATGCAGTACATTAGCAAGGAAATATATTATAGAGCGATATCACCCTGAAAGCTTAAAAATAATATTGAATATCTTCACTCATATTACCCGAATGTTAAAAGATCTATCTATGGGCAAAAGTGAATCTAAGCTGGAATATGTTGGAATATTCTTAGAATCTTGTTCAGGTTTGAAGATACGCACTGGTACTTATATAAGGACACTTGTAAAAAAATTCCTTCATAAGAATACAATTTATAATAAAATCACCCAACATAAGAGCAATGGACTAATTTGATGGAATAAAGTTTAAAAAATATTCCCACTGTTTTTTGTAAAATTTTATTTGAAAGAGCATACTTTTAGAGCCAACTTGGTACAAAAATCAGGTTAATATATCATATTCCATTCAGGAGATATGGATTTTTGAAGATTTCCCAATTGCATTTTAAAGTCTTTGTACAGTATGGTGGATTCATGTTTGATGATGTCATAGAGGCAATTCCATTGCAAATGTTGATGTATTTCTTTGAACATTAATTGGTTGTTTCTGTATGATTAAAAACAATTTTTCAAAAGTTATTGAAGTAGGGTATATTTGGCAATGTACATAAATACCTAACTTTCATCAATTGATTTTTCTAGCAGGTTTTACTAATACAAAAGGATGATAAATTTGAATGAAATACACAAACTTTGATGGAGAATGTGTTGCTGTGATGTCATACTGAGCTTTTTCCTATTCGTTTCTTGACAGCTACAGCAGGCAAGTACTTGCTAATTACACATTTAGTCATTACGATATTATCTTTGAAGAACTTTTGATCCACTCACTATGCCAACAGAAAAATAAGAGCTACAATCTTGACAAAACTGTTGGAACAACTTTTGATTATTTTCTTTCCCCTCCATTTTATAACTCCCAACCCCCTCCTCTCCATTGTTGGATTTTTTGTGCACTTTAAACCTAATTTGGAAGAAAAAAGCCATTAACAATGTCAACATTGATTGGGGTGGGGGAGAAAGGGGAACGGGTAATATAGCAGGGTAAAGTTGGAAACACTGTGGACATCAAGAAATTATGCAAATGTTTAAAGAATAAAGAGATACTAATAAAAAAAATGAGAGAATATGGGTCAAAGAACTACTAAGAAAATAACCATTATTTATGGTGTATGAATGTTGAATAATAAAGTATAGAAAAGCATGTTCATTAAAACAGCACAAAGATTTCCAACAAGTTTTATTCCAAGACTTTCAACAAGTTTTGTTCCAAGATTTTTTATAGCTAATCTATAGCTTCCTATATTACATAAGCTTCAAACAAAAATTTTCAAGTCCATCCTTCTGAAGAATTATCAGATTTTACTACACGCCAAAAGCATTGCTGAATATATCAATATTTTCAAGCACCAAATCAATGAAAGAAAATAATTTTTACAAAAAAAAAAAAAGCTATCAATATCAATTGTTGCTACCCTAAGCACATATTCACAAAGAAAAATTATTTCTAATATTTGACAAAATTCACATAAATATTTTCAAGTACTTAAGCAAAATTAATTTGCATAGATATATTACAGTATATATCGATTCATGTTTATTCTATTTTACATTTGACACACTGTCAAGAATTCAAAAAACAAATTGAAAACTGGAAGATCATGTACATGTATCTGAGAAAAAAATATCAAAAAATAATTTTCAATGTTAAATTCAAACAAAAACATTCACTATATTCTAATTGCACACAAGCCATAATTTCTGTCAAATCTAAATAAATGTGGTTGAAATCAAAATCACCTAATATGGGACATAGCATGCTGATATTGGACAGCACACAGAACATTTGGCCAATCACATATCTTTATTATTTATGTCAAATCTGGGAAACAAATTTAAAGATAGAATTTCACCTGATCTTCTTATCCTCAAAGACTACTTGTGCCAGCAATGGCCACAATTCCATCACACAAAAGTACTATATGAGAGAAGTCACCATCTAAATTAACGTCTCTGAGTTACAAAATAAGCCACACCCACCATAGCAATGCGGTAACTAAATAGGGGCAAACAAACGTCAAATCAGCAATCATGTACGACCAATGTATTGACATTTAGACGTTCGCGAGGCTTGCCACAAGCTTTTAATCATTTATGGCACTTCTCCGGATCTTTAGAGTTTTTAGCAAACGGGATAAAGAAAAATCAGTTTGCTAACTATTATGGGTAACAGCAATCAGATTTACAAATCCCGCAGCGGGCCCGTAGGTGCAATTTTTGTTCACCAATTTGCCATCACACAGTCTGTGTGTGCAGAAATTTGTTTTGTACAGTAAATTGCATTGACTACATGAGCGCACGCCGCTAGCTAGCTGTACTGTACCAGTACCGCATAGGATGTTTGCCCCACTTAGTTACACAGATTTTGTTGCTAGGCAAATTCATGTGGTGATTGGTTGAGAAAGCTGTAAATCATCAAACCCAGAGAGATTAATCACTGTTGTATATCTAAACTATTGGTGCATCATGCAGCCCTTAGTGGCGTTGGATGGACAAGCTCCAGTAGGATCCGTGGAACCTGTGATCGGCAATATTTCAAGAGAGTTTGGAGATTGTTGGTCTTTTCTTTCTCTAAGAAGAAAAGATTTATCACATTTAATTTTCCTCCTAACTCATCAATTGAAAACAGCAAACTATTCCTAAACCTCTTTATCTTTGACAAAAAACAAAAGGAAACCTGACTATATGAGTCGAGATTGTTATCAATAACCTACCTTTGTACTTAGCTTAAGAACTGGGATATCCATCTTGGGAAATATATTGGCATGTTGTTTCCATACAATTGAAAGAACTTGAAGAGATAACTAGGTATAAAAGTTAGCTTGTTCTATAAATGGTGACACAGTCATGGGGAAGCTTAATTCTTTTCTTAAATGATGTTCAGGAAACACCAAAAACAACTAGAAATTTAATTAAAGAAATACAATATTTGTAATGGAAATAAACAAATACTACATGGAAAAATATACTGTTAGAGATATCTAGGTATAAAAGTTAACATGCCCTAAAAATTTGTGACCGAGTTATGCGAAGCTTATTTCTATTCTTAAATGATGTTCAGAAAGTCAACTGGCAATTTCATTCAAGAAATGCAACAATTTCATATATACTGAATGATGCAAATGAACTACATGTGGTATTACATGGCAAAGAATACGTCCCAAGATCTTTTTACTGAGAAGTAAACATTTGCAAACACTAAGTTAAAAAAGCTTGAGCAAAGGAGTTTTCAAAATAATACATATATGTAAATTCCCATGCATAAGATTATATCATAGCATATGCAACAAAAGATCTTTATTCATATTCCTATACAAATATTTCCATGTAAACCTTAAACAACAACATCTAAAGTACTCCACAAACAAAAAGTATTCAAACAAAATCTGATCTTGGAATGACTGATAAGGACAAAAGTTACTGAGAGAACAAGAACGTTCTTAATACAAGGTGTGGGAACAGTGCAGGAGGACGCATCCTGCAGTCTACCTTCCATGCGAGAAAGTACAAAAACAAACGGTGCAGAAATAGACAATTTACCTCCTCTAGTACATAAATCTCAAGTACTGAAATGCTCTCTAAAAGTTATTTTTCTTACAGACTTGTTTCCTCAATTTTTTCATGCAACATGGTTTTCTGTCGAAAACAATATTTTTGCCCCCTAAATGTCAGTGAAAAAAATCTTTACCAGTATGGATGTGTACTACTGCCTGCACATTTTCGTATAAGGAAAGGCTCACAATTCTAACTGCCCAGACATAGCCAGTGATGTCATGCTTCAGTGCACATATACTATGCACTTTTTTGTATATGTACTGAAGCATGACTTCACAGGCCATGTCTGGGCAGTTGGAATTGTGAGCCTTTCCTCATTCAGGAGGTTAACCACTGAAATAACATGAAAGCTCCATCATGCAATTTAACTGGATCATAAGTCCAGTTATTCAAAGAGTTTTTCGGAGCTGTGCAATAGTTATTGAGCTGCACCAAGATAATTAAAATTCTTCATGAAACTTCAAGGGTAAAACAATTTGCAATAATCCCTTTGCATCCATCCAAATCCAGGATATACAATACGATAGTCCCAACCAACCAAGTACTTAATACTTAGACTGATATCATCTTACCGTAGATACTAGAAACACGATACAATCCAACGTGTCTGATTGGTCAAATTGTTTACACAATCACTGACCATGCACGGACAAGTTAATAAATTACTGCTGCGTGAGTGACTTTACTAATATGATCAGATTTATTGGTGAAGGTCAAGGGGTTTCCTTGAGACGAGATTCCATCTTTAACTAACCAATCTTAAACCCATCGCATAGTACCTAACGGCGAGGGCGTCAGAGTAAGCCTTTCTGTCACAAAGTATGATGATGGTAAGAGTAAGGCATTGTTTGAAGTATTTGACACTACAAACACTGATTACAGGTCAGTTATTCACTTGATTGATCAGTAAGTCAGCGCTTCTAACCTCTAGTGTCAAAACATTACAACCCTTTTCACCTGAGAGGTAAAGTAGTTTTTGTTTTTTTACAGTTTGCTTGTATTTTTACCAAGATAAAGGAAGTAGCATATACTTTATAGTCATCAGTAACAATGAAGATTATTATTATATACACAAGGCACATAGCAATCCACCCAATAATAAACACAATTTCCTACATGAAATTTTGTCACCCTAATATTAACACAGAGGTATATCCTTTATTTCATCACAATTATTGACTACATAATACATACAGAATGGTAAAGGTTACTTTCACTATAAATGAATAGGAACTACCCATTAATCACCTTTTACAGGAAGCAGTACAGAGGTCATGACCTCTGACCCTAACTGTTTCTCAAATTAATTATCATTAAAAAGTTGCATATACAGCATACTTTAAATCATTTGATGATAACTCAAAATAAATCATATTGTTATCATGGTTTAAAAAAATGCAATACCAAAATATTGAACTTCTTTCCCATTTCCAGTCAGTTCCCAGCCTCGCAAAAGTCGCTTATTCTCTTCTGTGCATATTCCTTCCACTTGGAATTATGAATATATAATGAGCTGAAACATGCTGTTTTTCTAAGGTGATTACAGCTTTGTTATGGTAGAAAACGGTATCAATACATGAAAATTAGGCAAATAAAGGGTTGAAAATACTATACATTAACATTTTAAGAAATAATTCGAGCAAAAAATAATGAAAATCAAAGCAATTGAAAATCAGAGGTCACAAAACACAGTCTGGTCACAATCTTTGCATACGTGATAGCTTTTTATCTAAATCTATAAAAATCAGAGAAACGGTCAGGAGCTCGCAAGCTTTGCACCGATTTCCAGAGGAATCATGTTGATTTCACTCATATCGTACGATCCATATCATGATTGCACAATGTGCAATCACGTGGTGTTGTTTACATCAGTATCCTAATCTTGCATGTACTAGGTATGGAATGGCATTTGCATGAAATAGCCAAAAGTTACCCTTGTAATTCCCTGATAACTTAATAGTTTTTTCAAAAACAAACAATATATATTTCAGATTACATGAGGAATCTTAATTGTGTATCAAAATCAGAAAAAAATGAATTAGATTTATTAACGACAGAGCTTCTTGAGGCAACTGAATACACTTACTCGGTGTATGCAAGGTTTTGATTAGAACCCTAGTGTATGTAAAGTGGTGTCAATCTGTTAATACTGATTTTCTAAAATTCAACCTATGCAGTAGTATTTTCACTATTCTTTTGCTAAAATTCATAGGGTTAAATACATTTATATTTTTATACTGCTAAAATAATATCACCAGGATTTGCCTAAATAACAAAGATTTAGTACTTTTTCCAGCTTGTAAAACACATTGTTGCAGCCTTTTGAATTTTCATGAATTATGGATTGGACTCTTGCCTCCTCTGAAAAAATGTTAATGTAAGTTGAGATTATTTTGGTAATATACTATATGTTTGTTTGTTTGTTTGATGAGGTCTTAACGGCACCACGAAGTGATTTAATAAATGGCAATTATTATTAAACGATTTAAACATAACAAAAAATATTCAATTTTGTTTTTATGGACCTGGTTCGGATAAATACCTAGCCAATATTCTACATAGCCTATTTATACAATGCGTATATGATTATTATCCACTGTTATGTTTTAGGCTATTTTGTGGTGTAAGAATGACCTCTAAACCGAAACATTGAAAACAAAAATTACCTTATAAAATCACGTAATTCACAAAATAGCCTAAAACATAACAGCAGATAATAAGCATATACGCATTGTATGAATAGGCCTATGTAGAATATTGGCTACTTGTATGGCATAGCATGATATACTACAAAAGGATCACATGTGCACTTCCACTGGTGTTCTATATATCCATGCTTGCACGATGGCATTAACTTGCAACAATTAAAATTGGCAATGCTCTTTCGAGGAGGAAGACACTTTTTCTTCAACAGTTTTTTTACTTAAAATATAAACAGAATACACACATGCAGTACTGTTCTTCAGCTGTTACAGACAATAAAAAAAAAAAATGTTCACAACTTATCTTTTTATTCAAAACAATCCCATGCAAGGTACATATGTATATGAGTAGTGCCACTAGAATTTTTTTAACAGAAATTAAGATTAATGAAACACTCAGTTGGAAAAATGAATTACACACACATAAAACGGAAAAGTTTGAACAACCACTCAAATTGCTAATTTAAGTCTTCAAGCTAAGGATTCAACTAGTAGATAATCTGCAGTCTAGATATCTTGGTCTTGAAGTATTTCCTTATTGTCTAATGCGATATTTCAAGACAATTTTTAAAATACTGCATACCAACACGGCAACACACTAGGTTGACATTGAAAATAACCTGACTGTTAATTTTATCCTGTAAATATAGAACATAGATCCATGGTTGATTTGTAAACATGGACACACTATTCTCATTTTCACAACAGACCTTGCTCACACTTCAACTTAAACAATAATAAAACAAAAAACAACAACTGGTATTTCACTATACAACACCACATTTCAAATATGCTTATGATTAACTATCATTTGGATTTAACACTGCAAAGATTAAAAGAATCAAATTACACATTGACAGCTACGCCCTGGGCTAGGTCAGAGTAAATAAGACTGATGTAAAATAAATCTTATCCTAGCTACCACACCAACTTACTCTTGATTGCGATAAAATCCATGTAAATTCTGTTGCTAATCTCTGTGATGGTGGACAATTTCAACTTCAAAACACTGTCACTAGTCGCCACCGGGCCCATACAAATTTAGTTCTGGCAGAAAGCTTATTGTGTCATTAATGAATAATTGATTAATTTTACCTTAATTTGAAGGAAGCTGGTCAGGAGCTCCGCATAATTTTGGCCAAAAATTAAGCCAATGTTTTAGTACACAAATCCAAACGACAATTATGTAAAAATGGAAGTCGAAAATATGGAAAACTTGGTATCAATGCAAAGAAAAATCAGCGAACTCCCACCTAGCTTAGAAACTTTACTGCTACATCCTTGTCAGATGGCACCCCACGTGATAAAAAATTGTCTTCCAGTGATCGGTTTCGCGAAAACTGTGACATTCCTAAAGTGGCGTGAGTCCTGTGCGAAGCGGATGACGTCAAACCACCACATTAACGCGAGGCTGAGAACTGACTGTTTCAGAAGAACCCACTCAACTTGCTTTGCAAAGGGAAACATATGGCGCTTCTGAGTATTCTCTTGGTTTTAACCCATATATTCTTTGCAGCAATGACCAAATGGCATTTTCATCATTAACAACATGTAGCAAGAATCAAACTTGTTAACACATGCAGGCAAACCACACACACAATGCTGAGAGTGCTGACAGGACAATTTCCACATCTTGACAACAACACAGGGACCACTGAAGCGAGATTAGTATGTCTGTTCATCATCACAATTCTCAGTCCAATGACCAAACGCTGTAAAAGAAAGAAAACAAATTGAAAAAAAAAAAAAAAAAACACTGCAAAATCCAGTAAGAAACACAGACAAAACACAGCAAGACATAAGTACTAAATACTAATTAAAAGATTAGTTTGGTAGTCGAATGCCCATCTTGTTGTATGAAAGAAGACATGAAGACAAACTAAACTGTAAAGAAACTAATACATTATCTTTTACAATTTAAACAATTTTGCTGTTCGAAATATTTTCCCTCAGAACTTTCTTCAGGTGGTAAATTATAATTAACCCTAATCTTAAGATTTTTGAAGGACAAATAAGTGTACAAAGTCTTCTTTAAGAAAGCGTTATCACATTCTAATGATTTGAAAAAGTTCTTATTGCGCTTCTTCCAGAATTGAAACATTTTCAAAATTTCCTCTGTTGAAAATTACTAAAGATTTGTTGTACTTATCTATTTTACTAATCGGCAATCATACCATGTAGTTTTTAAACCACAAAATAAAATAAATACAAATTCAGTTAAAATACACAAAGTTCTGAGGAGTAGTTGGCTGCAATGTCACATCTCATCTGAGTTAATTCTGTTTGAAAAGGTCTATTAGGAGTTTTAAATTTAGGGAAAAATTTTTTTTCTTCTGAATTATGGCTGACTAAATTTACATGAGTTTTCAATATATTTGAAATTATTAAAGGAATATTCCCATGGTATTTTGTAATATTCCCATGGTTTTTTGTACAATTGTATTTGAAAGAACATACTTTTAGCCAATTCGTACAAAAATCAGGATGATACCAAATTCCGTTCAAGAGATGTGGATTTTTAAAAAATTTCCTAATTGCATTTTAAAGTTTTTGTACAGTATGGTGAATTCGTGTATGATGATGTCATAGAGACAGTTCCATTGCAAATGTTGATGTATTTCTTTGAATGTTAATTTGTTGTTTCTGTATGATTCAAAACAATTTTTTATAAGTTATTGAAGTAGGGTATATTTGGCAATGTATATAGTTATCTAAGTTTTATGAATTTATTTTCCTAGAAAGTTTTACTAATAAAAAAAAGGATGATAGATTTTAATGAAATACATCAACTTTGTGGAAGAATGTGTTGCTGTGATGTCATACTGCAGTACTGAGCCTTTTCCAATTTGTTTATTGGCTTTTTTTGTGAACCTTAAAATTTGAATATCTCTGGTAGGAATAACATATCAACATGATTTTTGTACTAAATTGTTCTAAAAATATTCTCTTTCTTATTAAAGATTATGAAAAAACATGTGAATATTCCTTTAATGCATAAATTGGCGGGCGGATGGCTCAAAATCTGTACATAGTCCTTAAATAATTTTATAAATCCCAGTCACAAAAAATGATGACAAAGTCTATTTCTAATTAAATTTGATTGGCAGAATGGTAAAGACCCCAAAAACATTAGGTCAAAATTGCTGCATGTCTTAAAGAATTTCTGATAGACAATTAAAGACAATTGAAATAATTTACATCAGAAAATACCAAGATTGCATAGCCATTACATTACAAATTACCATACAATATGGTGATTGATGCAAGAAAAAGCATGTAATAGCCAATTCCTAACCGGTTTGATAAAAAATTTTGCCTTAAATGTTTACTTTAATCATTTCAAATAATATTTTAAGTAACAAGCAAAACTTCTAATGCAATAGGAGAGCAACATTTTCTTTAAGAAATTGTTTCCGAAATAAAATATGGTTTCACTTACATATTTAAACCGTAATCTATAAAATGCCTCAATAAACAGGTTTCTCAAAGGGAAATGTTCAACTGTGAAATTAAATACACTAAACTTGCTAACAAACAATGTTAAAATATTAACAAGAAGGAGCAGCTCACACCACTCGTCACTTATCAAACTAACGCTGTTACATATACTAACATACCTTCACATATATCACAGTATGATCTCTGTTCACTTCGGTCACCGTGGTACTGGCTTGGTGGAGGGCTGTCTGAGCTGGCCTGTAGTGGGCAGTCTTCGGTATCGTGCAGGTCAAACACGTCACAGATATCACAGAACAGTCTTGGGGGAGGTCCCTGGCTGCTGGGCTCCAGACTGAAATTGAAAGTAAAATTATTAGAAATCACAACAAATGATCAATATATTGATTAGGATTAGTTCAGTGGTCAAGCATGTCCATCTTACATAAAAGAGGACTTAAAAAGAAACACAATGGTGAGTGAAGAAATCGTTCAAAAATGTTATTCTGTTAAGGAGATATTCAAGTTTAAAGTTTGGTATCGTTTGTGTAAAAACGACTGAAATCAGACTAGTTGTGATGTCATTGCCTCAGATTCCTCAGTCTTTTGATATTTTCTATCATATTTTGTCCTGTGATTTTGTGGCTTAAAAACCATGGGATATGTCAAAAAAGTAGTAAAACTGAATCTAGTAATGGTATCTATAATTATCCTTTAAGAACTATTACACATCAATAATTTGAACTGATTGTCAGGGTTATGTATTTTACACATAAGTGAATTACTTCGGAGAATATATTTTTCTTTCTTTTTGAGATATGCATCTCAACTTGCTTGATGATCTGTCACACTGCCTGCTCATAAAGCACTTACAGAAGTTAAAGGAGACTTAAAGTCTGATATGATCATTATTTGATATGATAGAGGATACAAATCTTAACCAACTGCCAAAACAGCAAGTCAAAATCTTATTCCTATCTCAAGTTATTCATGTTTGAAATCGACACATAGGGGCTGCCATTTTGTTTAATTCTGTATTGAAATATTGTGCATGATGACATATTTTCCCTAATAGGCAAATAAGGATTATAATGTATTTCTTTATAAATGTGATTAAAGTTTTCATTCCAAAATGATGTGACACAAAGTTTTAACAGAATGTTTTGATAATTTCATGTGAACACAAAATTGTCCTTCACCCTTACAAAAGGAAAACAATTTTTCATAAGCTAGAAAACTTTAGGTAGATTATAAGAAATACAAAGCATTCCAACATCCTACTGGGCTGATGACATCATATTTTGCATGTTTTGAAATCAAAATGGCAGCTCCCATGGTACTATTAAGCAGTAGTATTAAAGTTTTTAATAATTACAAAAAATGTGTTAGATTTCTTCAGGAGTTATGAAACCTGGTCAGTATATTTGTTATTTTCAATTCTATGATATAATATAAGGATTATGTCAGACTTTATGTCTCCTTTAAATTAAGTTATATCTTTAAAGGAATATTGACATGAGCTTTCATGTTCATAATGGAGGACTATTCAAATCGGTGTAACACCATGTTGATATCCCCACTTAGGAAAAGTTGCACTTCCAAGATTTCACCAGTGTGTTGAAAAGTAACCTTGCAGTGTGAAGTATGATGTCATAATTGGAGATCCAAGATTGTTCTGTGTTTCTATAAAATGGAAATGTATGTTTCTTTCATTTAGAATGTAAGGTGGGCGAAGAATGTTCCTGTAAAGTGCATGTTATACCCCATCACAATAATTAAACAACAAATGTTTCCTGTAATTTAGAAAAGAGACAATTAATTTTGAAAGATAAACAAATGGAATATGATATCAACATGTTTTTTTTTTCTTCATTAATTTGTTTCATTAATGTCTGTTTGTTTGTTTGATAAGGGCTTAACGGCACCACGACAACGAGGGTCAAATTGTGCCTGAGAGGTGAGATCATTCTAGAGGTAGGAAGGAAAGGAAACAGGGGGAGAATGAGAGAAATTCAAGAACAAAAAGTCAGAAAACTGTGATCGAGAAGGGATAACAAATTCATGGGAATATTCCTTTCAATAACAACAAAACAAAAATAACATGTATCCCTGATTGAATGATCCCCTCTTTTTAACATATTTCTCATTCCCTTAAATGTCTTCTGTAGAACATTATTCATGGTTCTCCTGTTTTACAAGTTGATACATCAGAGGTTACTGTTGAAAGATGGAAGATTAAACCAGAACTTACCTGGTTTAAAGTTTCAAATTCATTTGATCAAATAATGGTAAGTGAGAAGTAATGTGAGATCCCATTCGTGCATGCGCACTTAACAGGTCTCAAATTGGTATGGGAAAGTGTTTTATTTCTGATATTTCCAAAAATATTCTAATAGGTTTGTATGCAATCTTTTCTGTTACAAGTCTGTGGCTAACTGCTTGATGTAAAGAACACACTGACTGCACATGCGCAAACGGGATCTCACAACTCCAATGTATAATGAAATAAAATAAACCATAGCTTACTCCAAGTCTGACAGATCGTGATCCATGGTGCCATTCACAGAGTAACCATTCTCCATAACTTCAAGGCGAGCACGCAGGTCGTCATTCTTGCGCTGGATATCCACAATGACTGAATTAAGGAATGATATCTGTTTAGATAAAAAATATCAAAGATTAAATATTTCATAATTGATTCCACATGCAAGATTCAAGAAGGTGAACAAATAGCTCTAAACACACAACAGGTTGGAGGGTAAAAGTATATGATCTTTATGTTTTCCCCCTTCCATCTTTTATTGTTTGGCCAATTTTCATTTGTTAAAAGAAAATAAAAGCTTACTTTCAGAGTTATAATAAGTGAAAATAACATTAAAAAAAAAAAAAAGAATTGAGATAAAATAACTAAAAGGCAGTCTTGGAGTTTTGAAAGTTCAAAGACAAACTTTGTATTTGAGTATGGTCAAGATTCAAATCAATCTTTGCTAAAGCTAAATGGTCATTCTTAAACTTAACCCTTAAATGCCCATGTGGTCGTGACACGACCGATTGGACATGCACTTTTCATTAAAAAAGTTATTTTGCTTCGTCAAATAGGCCCACAGCAGTGATTGTGGGTATCACTTGAAAGAGCTGGAGTATTTCTTTCAGAAAATGTAACATTTTGATGGGAGTTTTTGAAGATTTTTGAAGAAAAAATAGATTAAAATTAAGAAGAAAAAAAAAAAGAGGAAAACTATTTCCCCCAAAAACATGATTTTTTCTTCAAAAGTTTACTTGCCATACTTCCAAAACTAGCTTTTGCTTGAAAAGCTGTGAACAACTGTTCAAGATATCAAAGTATCCAATTCCGGTTGAATTTTGTCTGCCCTTATGACCTTAATTTTTTTTGGCAAAAATTGTGCAAAATTGGATGATCTTTAGCCTTTTTCAGACCAATTTAAAAAAAAAAATCATTACTCTGGATCGCAGTACACCTGCTGCCTGCCAAAAATATTGTTACAAAGCTTACATCATGTACTTTCCATTGAAAACAAAAAACAACTACCCCTTCATATTCATACCATTATTTAAGTTCAAAAACAAACCCATATACCGAAACATATGAAGTTTGGTGTAGCGGATAGATAGTGTGCAAGCTGGCAATATGCATGCCCAGGGTTTCAATACCGGCCATGTGCGTGGCTTTATTTTTCATGATTAATTACAGCGGTGATTATTATTTGTTTTCATTGTTTTTGCATCTTTTGCTTGGAAAACAAAAATTAGACTGGTATCACTGGAAAGAAAATTTCACAAACAATCTAAATATGTAAAACAAAATCCATTTTCATTACAATATGCTCAAAAAATTGGCCTAATTTTGCCCAAAATTTGCAAATTTATGTCAATATTTTCTTTATTAAGACTTTTTAATTGAAAAGTTTAGTCTTAGCATTCATTATACACAAAACCTGTAGTGAAAGAAAAGAAAGGAAAGTTGTGAAAATTAATTTTGGAAAAAAAGAAGAAAAAATTTTTGGTCATGTTTTGAACCCCTGGGGCTTTAAGGTTAAGTGGCAATGGATTAGCAAACTTAACATCTGACATTGATAAATGCAGCAGAGCTGTTCCGCTAAACTTCAATAAAATGACCTAAACATTCCCAAAGCTCAAATGACTCATTTCTAACCATATGTTTAATCTTCATGATTTTCATTTCATTCAAGAATTATTTTAATTATTTTGCTATAATTGCATGTGTCACAATCCCTTCAGTAGTTTATAAACTATTCCGCCAACATAAAATTATGGATTTATAAACCTCCTTGCTTTACAATTTTCAAACAAGAGAGAAAAGTAGGTACCTGGCCTTCAGCCATTTCTTTTTCTTCTCTGAGCTTTGCAACAACTGGATCACCTGATAAAAACAATGTGCACATTTATAATCAGCCGATTCACAACTCTCATGAAAAAAGGTTTTCAAATAGCTCAAAATCTAAATGAAGTGGAATAAAAGAACACAGCTGTCTGTGTAAGTTCCAAATCCCATAACAGCCTTTGCCTTAACAGATGTTTAAAATTGTTACTAAATCATTTCATTCACAATTAATCAATAAATCAAATACATTAAGAATGTGCTCCTCTTAAGTACAAAATAATAACTTTTGATCAATTTTTAATCCGCAATCAGTCAAGAAAGAACTCTCAATGTTTTTAATTTACTTTTGAAACTTCAACGAAATCATAAGTTTCTTGCAAATAATATGCAAGAATATTTGATTTTTTGAAAAATAATTTGTGTGAGAAACATTCAGAATTATTAGGAAATATGATATTTTTTTTAGATGAGAGCTCTAAAATTATGATAGTAAGGTAAGGAACACTGGGGATGTAAGAAAATTATGCACATGTCTTATTAAAAAAAAAAACTTGTTTAAAAACTGACAGAATACAAATCAATGAGCCACTAAGAAGAACAATCACCATTATTTATGATGTATGAATGTTGAATAATAAAGACTAGAAAAGCATGTTCATAAAAAGCAGTTGAATTTTTAAAGCGTTCCAACAGGTTTTGTCCAAGATTATATACCAATGAGAGGAAAATTAAAATAAAGCTGCTTTTACCATCCTCCTCATCAATATCGCTGGATCTAGCTGCTCTCTCTAAGCTCATCTGAGCCTGTGTCTGTGTGTCTTCCAGAGCAACTCTTAACTTGGAAGCATCTTGTTGCAGAATTGCTTTCTCTGCCTCCAGACGTCCAACGGTAGTTTTATAACTTTCCAGTACAAAGCTGTCAGCTCTTAGGTCTGTGATCTGTGGGGAGCAGATTTGAAACTTGTTGATCTTCCTAAAATATATTGTAGGTACACCTTAATATATTGAATGAACAGGTACAATGAACAGAATGTTCAACTTAACTTTTTTTTACCAGTTCCCCATTTCTTAAAATTGTATGTAAAGGTTACAAAGCATCACATCACATAAACAATGCTTTAAATAACAATAGATTTTATGTTCTTTACTTTCAAAATTGCATAGTAAATTATCTAGCTAGTTTTGAATTAGAAATTTTTCCGAAAATTATGCTAAAATGATGTAAGATAAAAGCATGGCCAAGTTGGGCAACTGTATATTCTGATTAATGTTCTTTTTAAATATTTAGAAGCACAAAAAATGGCTATCATTAATTAACCTCTCTGGGTTTGATGATTGACAGATTTTTCAACCAATCACCGTATGAATTTTCCTAGCAACAAAATCTGCGAAACTAAGTGAGGCAAACATCCTAGACAGTAAACTGAATTTTGTTTATCCCCATTTGCTAAAAACTCTAAAGATCCGGAGAAGTGCCATAAATGTTTTCAAAGCTTGGCAGGCCTCGCGAACATATAAATGTCAATGCACTGGTCATACACGATTGCGGAATTGAGGTTTGTTTTCCCCACCTAGTTACAGCATTGTTATGGTGGGTGTGGCTTATTTTGTAACTTATTATTTTTTTATTTTTTTTAACAAAGATCCACACTTTTTCTTTTTACAGACAGATAAGCCTTTTAACACCTACAAGTTAAAACTGTTGTTACTATTATTGTTAAAATTATGACTTAATATAGCATAGTTTTATAATTTTCTAGCTTGATGGTAGATTTGTGCCTTTTTCATACATATGTGGTAAGAATACTCAAATCTCGCCAAAGTGCCATGTGACCACGATTTATCTTTAACACTACATGAAAATTCCAATGTGGCAATTGTTGATGAAAATGATCCTGTACTATTTGTTTCACAAAGAAAATTAATCACTAGGTGATGTGCACTTGACTGCTTTTCCCCACGTCAAAGTTGGAAGTAAGTCGGTAAATTTTCGTCCAAAGGTAAAGTGTCAATATTTTTCTAAAAGTAACAATGTTTCATTTTCGTGGCCATTAGGTGAAATTTTGCAGTAATTTTCAGTAAGGTACCATTTTTTGAAAATGTCCTCCATAAGCTGTATTAGGCTTATGGTTCAGAAGTTTATAGGTCAGCCTTTAATTCAAAACACTGATATGATTGTTCCCCATTACCTGCTGTTCATATTGCTCTGCCTCCTCTGTTGATCTGCGACAAGATCATTTGTATATTCCAGCTGCTGCTGCAACGACACCTTCTCCTCCTCCAGTCTCTGGGTCTCCGTCTCCAATCTGATGGAATGAGAGAATAGCCAATAAATTTTATGTACAGGTATGTAGTCTCAGGAAGTAACTGTCCCATTTGTTTTCATATATATCTTGCACTATCTTTGAAAGTGATTGCTGTGAACCAAAAGGTGGCACAGTTGGTTGAACGTATGACTGGATGCTGGATATTCAAGTCTAAGAGCGATTTGGCATGCAATTTTTTTAATGATATGCAGAATGATACATTGACATCAAGCGTAGATGTTCTGCATTCTTCTCCCCGTTCAGCTTTTGGAAAAAGGCTAATGGCTGGTTGGGTGATGGTCATCATCCATCAGACACTAAATGACATTAAGACAGAAGGGTTTCTCATCCCATGCTTGGTTCTCTGATTACTTCTGGATAAGAGCTGAGTGAAAATCTGGTGGTCTTCCAATTAATCTCTCTAAATTAGTTGATTGACAGCTTTTTCAACCAATCACCACAAGAATTTGCCTACCAACAAAATCTGTGTGGGGCAAAAATCCTACACGTGGTACTGGTACAGTACAGCTAGCTTGTGGTGCACACTCATGCAGTGATATTCAATAACCTGCACAAAACAAATTTCTGTACACACATACTGAGCGAAGACAAGATGGTGAACAAAATTACGCATAAGGGTCCACTACAGGCTTTGTAAATCTGATTCCCGTTTTACCCAAAATAGTTAGCAAATGGAATTTTGTTCATCACTTTTGCTAATATCTCTAAAGATCTGGAAAAATGCCATAAATGGATCAAAGCTTGCAGCAGGCCACATTAACATCTAAATGTCAATGCATTGGTACTGCATGATTGTGGATTTTCAGTTTGTTTGCCCCATCTAAATACTGCGTTGCTAGTGGTAGATGTGGCCTATTTTCTTACTTAGAGAGGATAATTAACCTCACTGATAGCAGCGCGTGCTGATGCACTCAATGCAATATACTGCACAAAACAAATTTCTGCAAACACAGAATGAGTGACAACAAGATAGTGAACAAAAATTGCACCTACACCCCACTACGCGCTTTGTACATCCGATTCTTATTACTCAGAACTGTTAGCAGACACAAATTTTGTTTATTCCTTTTGTTAAAAACTTGAAAGATCCGAAGAAGTGGCATAAATGGATCAAAACTTGCAGCAGGCCACATCTAAACGTTTAAATGTCAATGCGTTGGAGATGCATAGTTGAGGATTTGAGGTTTGTTAGCCCCACCTAGTTACAATGTTGCTATGGTGGGTGTTTCCGTTTTTAATGAGGTCAATTAAGAAATTGACAATGCCACGTTTGTTAACCTAATATGAGATTGCTGCCATGTTTCCACTATATTAGTTTTGGATTCAAATATCAAGGTCTCAATTGCATACTACTCATATTAGGCTCTTGTTTAAACAAATATTTTCTGTACTTTTCTCTCAGAATAAAACAATACACAACCTGCATACATCCTTGATGAGTTAACTTGATATCAAATAGTGCTTTGTATGCCAAAGAACATGGACCAAAATCATATAAGGTCTTTATGTACAAACGTTAAACTAATTATCCTTCCCAAAACTAAGATAACATTGATAAGTGAGAGATTCTTCCAGACTACTACACTAATACCAAAATCACTGATAAAATAATCATCACCACAGAATTTGCAGTTATAATCATCAAAGTACACACAGAGTTGGAAGTAATTAAAACATTTCCTGCAGTTCAGAATAAAGGTGACGGAAATCTTCACACGAAAAATCGCGACAGAGATAATATTAATGTAGTGAATACATTTTATATACTTCCTCTTTGGCAATTTAATGGTCTTTTCATCGCACAATTACATGGGGACATTTTTAGAGCACAAATTTACCACATATACTGTTGTTTACTCAAGAAATCTGTAAAATAACAGACACAGACACACTCTTGTAGATGTTCACTCTATGAAGGCTATAATTTAACTGATCTGATTGATGCATGTGTCAAGACTCTGTGTGCAGTAATTAAATTCATGTTCAATAAAACTTGGTACAAACAAGTTATTATGATACAAAATGTTACAAAAACATGTTTTATTTTATCTTAATCTTCTTCCTGCGAATTCCTGACCGCCGGAACCATGGTCAGGATTTGCCTACCAAAAGTGTGTGTGTGTGAGGGGGAGGGGGGAGAGGAGGGGAGCAAGTGACATTAAAAGTACCACCTGCATACATCCATAAATATACATAAAATTTAAGCATAAAACTCTTGGCGAAAGGGCCTTTGCTTATAAAGGTCCTTGGTTGTGGAATTCACTCCCAACTGAACTCAAATGTATTAATAATGTATCCCTGACCTCCTCCAAAACTAAGCTTAAAACTTTTTTTGTTTAAAAAGACATTAATCTAATGTGCAGCTTGATCCATTGTATTTCTATTTATGTTGCCATTTCTGTCTTCTTATTTTTGTTTTCGTATTTAATTTCCTTGTATGTAAAGCACTTTTGAATGTTTTTACAAAATTAGCTATATAAATTTACGTACTATTATTAAATTGCAAAAGAGGGAAGTAAAGATGTATTCAATCTACTGACTTCCTCCTCAAGGTTTTTCTTTCCTTGTGCATTGATCTGGAAATTAAAACCACAATTATGAAATTATTTTCAATCAAAAGTGCATACTGTTGCAAGCTGTTTTGAAAGTCAAAAGTAGGGGGGGGGGGAGAGGGTGGGGGGAACTGTAGATTTGTTCCAGCTCCGTCTACTAATCTCTATGGAAGCACCCAATAACTAACAAACTACGATGCATCGTTCCAGTTTACTCACTTTTCTCTCAATCTACTGACTTCCTCCTCAAGGTTTTTCTTCTCTTGTGTATTGATCTGGAAAATAAAAACACAATTATAATATTATTTTCAATCAACAACTTTGCCAAAAAAAAAAAAAACCTTAATAACTGAAAACTTTGTTCCAGAAAAGGTTTCAAAATAAAAAGACAACAGCATGCATCCCACCATCCAGTCAAGGAATTGATAGCATATCAGATTACAAAGACCTGGCACATGTCAGAAGCATTGTTCTAAAGTCCAAAGATATTAAAAATCAAAATATAATTCTTCTCATCTGAGGCAAAAATAAACTGACTCGGGGGACTGTTATGATATTAATTTTCTAATCGCCACCAGCATGTTATAACTGCTGCTGACGCCATCAGCATGATTTATTCAAGTTTGACAAAAACTGCTGCTGATCACCAATACATTTTGTGGCATTGAAGGTAGGTGGTTATTTTGCTACAGAAAATATTATTCTGATATATTAAATTTTCGCAACCTCCAGATCACAGAAGTATCTTGTCTCAAAACTTATTTACAGATTGTTTGATGAGGGCTTAACGGCACCACGACAGCGAGGGTCAAATTGTGCCTAAGAGGTTAGATCATTCCAGAGGTGAAATATAGTCATCCAACAAAAGTTTGATAAAAAACACAATCTTTGTCCAGATCATTAAATGCATTTTACTTGTTATGATCACTGAGAGACAAAACTGTTTTACATCTTTTGTGGCATTGAAGGTAGGTGGTTATTTTACTAGAGAAAATATTATTCTGATATATAAAATTTTTGCAACCTCCAGATCACAAAAGTATCTTGTCTCAAAACTTATTCACAAATTGTTTGATGAGGGTTTAACGGCACCAAGGGTCAAATTGTGCCTGAGAGGTTAGATCATTCCAGAGGGTAGAAAGGAAAGAAAACAGGGGGAGATTGAGAGAAACACAAGAAGTAAAAGCCAGAAAGCTGAGATCGAGAGAGGTGCATGGGTGAAAAAAAGAAAGTAGAGAAATACAATTCAACCTTTGCCAGAGTAAAGATTTTACTCTAAACTAACAGGATTACTTGGAGATGGTTGGCTGGTTGATGTGAGTTTAATGGCACCTCAACAGCAATGGTTACATTGTGCCAGGAATATTTCAATTAATTAATTCATTCATTCAATAGTGAAGATATACAAGGATGGTGGAGAGGTAACTACAGGGAGGGGAAAAGGGGGAATGAGGTTGTAAGTAGTAGTGGGTGTATTTACCCGCTGCGTGAGCGGGATATTTCTGAGAGTTATACTTACCTTCCATGCTATAATATGCAATCTGGTCACACGACCTGATTCTAACGCACTTCTAACCGAACCTAAAAACGCAGTAACCAGCCAAGCCCTGACCTCCATAATACCTCTGTACCACCTCACCAACATTCCACGAGGCCTGAACGAGAGGGGGGAGGCGGGCGGGATGCATGGAAGGTAAGTATAACTCGTAAATATCCCGCACGCTTAGCGGTAAATTTACTTCAAGTTATACCTTACCTTCCATGCTATAATATGCAATCAGATTGCAACCGAGGATAGGAAGGAAGGGAGTTCAGATCGCCGCACATTTTTTTAATTTTTTTAATGGCTGGTACGAAAACTCACACGAACCGAATCCCGTTTAAAGGACGAAATTCCTTCACCTCGGAAGGATGAAAGACCTCAAGAGTGGGAAGAACTAAAACATAGGAAACCACGGCGAGGTACAGTCAAACCGAACAAGGCACCATTCGTTGACAGTCACGGAGGGAAAACCTCGAAAGAACCTGAGCGAAAAGCCCAGAAAAACAAGCCAACCGAAGCGTTTGGACACAATTACAGCAAAGTGTCCACAAAAACGCCACAAGCCACACCGGATTCGTCCACGAGACAGAACCGGAGGAAACTACGATTGGGAACGGCGTGTACCAACGTAAAACGAATTGAAGAAATCCCGGACAAGGGAAAAATTTGTTAGCGCATAACCGCGTAAGAGCTAAAGTAAGCGGGGAACACGAACCGAAAAGTGAGTCAGACCAAAAACAAGAGAAAAACCGCAAAAGCGGTTTCTCGAACGGCAATGCACGAGAGATCCCGTGAAAAGAGGTTATGCCCCGAACCCGAGTGCATACCGCGGCCGTTCTATGAACAGTTCAGACTACTTTAAAAGAAAGCCACTGGATGATCTATCGGAGGAAAATGTCACATGACACACTACGAAGAGATCTCCCAGAACTTACCAGTGGTCGCGAGTCAAAGACCGTAGACCCCACTGGAAAAACCCTGGTGGATAGCTGCAAGTTATCCCAGAGCTCATGACGGAACTAAGCTTGAGAGAGGGCCCACCTCCACAACGGGGAGGGGCGACCAACCCTCAGAAAAGCCATGCTACGCCGAGGAAAGGCGGGCCGAGGCCACACCATCAAACGGCGCTCCGGGACTGAGATGCAGTCCGCCGGAGCCGGGAAAGAGACAAAAATCGTCCTGACCCGAGGGCTCGTGACGGGAAGCCTGCAAGGTCTTGAGCAGCCAAAGTTCGCCCCGCGCCGAGCGAAAAAAGGTCAAGTACCCGTCAAGTTTCCGACAGAAGGGGTCACAAGGAAAGTGCCCGACCTTGATCAGAAGCCCCGTCGGCACCGACGGTGATATCGGACGGGTGAAAACGTTTCCTTACACCAGGTGGGAGCACCGCACCACCACCAAAGGGTGTGACCACCGACTGAACGTGTAAAGCGGAGGACTAAGCGACACCATCCGCAGTCCAGAAAAAGCTGCCGACCCTGAGCAAAGGTTGTTGAAACTGACTGACCAAAAATCAAAGGCTAGCGAAACAAAAAGGCAGGCCGTTAATATAAAACGATACAAGAAGGGCTGCCAACCGTGTAAGGCTATGTAGCTGTGAGACGGCATGGGTCGTGAAGATCGCGGAGCCGCATACAACATAGTTGGCGGCACCCAAGCGAGGTCCGAAAACTGCAGCAGTTGCGGGACGCGTAGCTCCAGGCCACGCCTATCAACAGCGAAACTTGTCTAAGAAGTTGACTGGAGAAAGTGTTAACGCACTCACGTATAGTAACAACCTTGAAACCGCGGAGCCTACGGCTCACGGGCGCGAGAAAACGAATACCGTATGTCTGTACGGGCAGTTAAGTAACAGGCCGTAAAACCGCAAGGAAGCAGCTGTAAGGTGTTAAAGTATGGAATGAACCATACGTTCCGTTGTAGGCAATAGCTACCCCAAACGTAAGGTTGTCTATCAAAAGACCACCTATGGTCAAGAAAAATATCCCGTGGAGGTAATATTGACAAGTAGGGGGTAACGTACTCACGTCAACCGTATGAGTCATAAACCCCAACACTGGGGTAGAAATCACGAAAGAGGTGGCGTCCCTGTGTATACTACACGGACCGTTAAACACCCTGCACCACGGAGCGGAAAAGCGGCGTGGCTACTGGGGACTTACGCCGTACAAAGCACGCAACCCGTTAAGTATTATAGATCCGTTATGGGTCTACAAAGGCGTCAGCATGACAAGTAAAAACCACGAGTGCTCCGCTAACGATGTCGCTGTGCACCACGGAGCAAAAAGCTCGCGGGCTACGCGGGGACAACTGGTACTGGATGCGTGTCCCGAACGTAGTAGCTATCAGTACCAAAGGACCGTCTAGGTCCACGATAGCGTGAACGCTACACACCTGTAACGTGAGTCGTTATCTCATTATACCTCTATTCACCACGGGGCCACCGAGTAAGTGGCTACGCGTGGGAAGAAGTACACACGCAGCGTTCCGTTGAGAATAGTTAAAATATATATAAACTGAGGCCGTAAGAAATAACGGAGGAGTTCACGTGCCACGCAAGCTATACGAGTCGTAAACTGAGTTTGTTTCATCACGGAGCTCTGAAACCGGTAGCTGCGTGGGAAGAGGGGACTACCGTCGTTACTCAGTACGTGTCCCGGTAAGAGAAACGGCCGCGGAACTCAGTAGTTCATGGCTACTGGTCCTCTACCACACAGCCGCTGCTGGTATAGGCTGTTAACTCCGTTTGTATAAAATCACTCACGGAGCCGCTGGCCGGGCGGCTACGCGTGGGGACTGCCGTCGAACGCTAAAAACGCCCCAGCAAGAAAAGCGATCGCGGAACACTGCAACACGCTGCTAACGGTCGCAATATCCCGAAGTTCCGTTACCCGGTGTATCGTGACGTTGTGCGTAAAACTGCGTTAATATCTGTAGAATGTGAGCGAAGGTCGTTCGACGCAAGAATCACATTCAGAGTAGTTTGAACGGTGGTGGAACTACGTAACACGGAGGAATAGCTCTCGTGATGGTATGCCTTCCGTAAAGAAGGAAATCTTATCACCCGAGCCCTAGGCCTCGGAAACCCGAGCAAGCGCTAACACGCGACGCATCCTGGGAGCGTGGCGTGCCGACAAACGGGGACTCGTCCTCGTGTCCATGAACTGGTGAAAAACTATGCGGAACCGTGACGTTCAACGCGAAAATCTCACCAAGTCAGCTCACCCGGACGTGGGGATCTCCGAAACTAACGGGTGTGACGTACGTTGTACGTTACCTTGCTGTAGAACTAAGCAGCACTACAGACCCAAGCGTCATCCCATGCCCCGGACGGAGCCGCCAAGTTGTTTGTTTGTTTGTTTGATGAGGTCTTAACGGCACCACGACAACGAAGGTCAAATTGTGCCTGAGAGGTCAGATCATTTTAGAGGTAGTAAGGAAAGAGACCAGGGGAAGAATGAGAGAAATTCAAGAACAAAAGCCAGAAAGCTGTGATCGAGAGAGGAGGTGCATGGGAAAAACTAAAAACAGAGTAGAGAGGGGGTGGAAGAGGAGGATTAAATATGGTTGTAGAGGGATGCATGCTGAAGGAAGGAGACTATTTTATCTGGAGGATTTTTTTGGAAGAACTCAGCAATTGAGTTGTGGGAGCGAGAGAAGCTCTGTGAAGGTTGTACAGGGGCAAGCAAGGAGAGCGTGTTGGATTGTAAGGATGCAGTGGCAATTGTTACAGAGGGGTTGGGGAACCAATAAGGAGGTGGGAGTGAGTGAGGTGGGTGTGACCAATTCTAAGACGGGTAATATGAGCGTTGTCGATCGAGAAAGGTTGTTGATGGTGGATTTGATCGGGATTGTGGGCTGGATAACATGGAGTTTGTTATCAATTTGGAAGTTCCATAAGGTTTGCCAGCGGTCACTAACAAGAGAAGCGATAAGCGGTTTGATGTCAGAGAGGGTTTTGGGAAAAGGGGAAGGGAGGAGGTTAAGGGCAAGCTTAGCGGCTGTATCAGCCCTGTCATTGCCAGGGATGCCAACATGGCTGGGTATCCAGAAGAAAAGAACACTTTTCCTGCAGAGGGTGGGAGAAAAGAGTTTCGGAGGAGGCGCCAAGAAGTTGTGTTACGGACCCTTACGGGGCGTAAAACAAGCCGTGGGGCGTATGGAACCGGGACATCGAGCCGTCACGGACCTAATGGACCCGATGCAAGTAATCCAATGGCTCTACAACGAGCCGTAAAAAGGGGACTAACTCACGTAAGACCCGTGGGCGTGCCGCCTCTTCAGGGCCTACGGTCCCATCGCGGAACCGAGGACCACAGCGGTGTACTGTGGTTTGAACATGTCGATAACACCAAAGCGCAACCTAAGAAGCGTTTACATGCGACGCATTTATCGCAGGACAGTCAAAGCGCGTAACACATCGACACTAGGGACCTGCTCGTCGTCGGCGATGATATAGGCGCAAAACATCGCGGAACTGCGGCGTTCAACGCGAAAATCCTACAGAGGCAGTGCACACGGCCGTGGAACAGCGTAGCTATGACCAAGCAGCGCCCTAGCTAGCGAACTCAACCGGATTCATCGTACAGTGTCACGTTATCCCGTTGCAAAAACTCTGAAGTCGTACAGGCCCGCACGGTCAGAGAAGCGTTTGCACGCTATGCAAAAGCGGGACCTCTGAGGTGCGTAACGCATCGCCGGCACGGAGGCCTGTCCTCCGTGCCTACAATACTGGTGAAAGTAATTGCGGAAATGTAACGTTCAACGCGGATAATCGTATAAATGGTGTTCACATGATCGTGGAACTGCGTAGCTAATGGCCACGGAACCATGAATAGAATAGCTCACGGGCGCTATACTACTTGTGAAGATTATCACTTGACACCTGGCCACATAGCTCGTAGCTAGCTGGTGCATATCCGGGTAAATCGCGATTATGCGATATCCGCTACAAAACACGGAGCCGACGCATCTGAACACCGGAGCCGCACGCGCTCGGTCGCACCTTGAAAATACCGGTCGCGGTGGAGTCTGTGCTCCGACCACGCCGCTTGAACCAATCGCTGCAAAGAGTACCACGAATGGACTCGCAGCATAATCTGCACGCGTAACGCGTGAGATGGATGTGACGGGCGTAAATCAAAGAAGCGTTAGCACGCCACGCCGGGACATCAAGGGTGTGTAGAGCATCGACGCCCGAGGGCCTGTCCTCCATGTCCATGATACTGGTGAAAATAATTACGGAACGGTAATGTTCAACGACAATCTTAATTGCGTTTGCACGAAGTCGTGGAACTGCGTAGCTAATGGCTACGGGACCAAGAAGAAAATAGCTGTCGTAATGCTATACTTCTTGTAAAGAAAGTCATCTGTCACCTGACCACGAGCGTAGTAGCTAGTGGGCGTATAACGGGTGAACTGCATATGTATGCGTTATCCCATTAAAGATAAGTTCCGCTCACTGGAGCCGTCCAATGGAAGCGAAAGGACCCGTAAACGCGGACCGTGGAATCGTATGGAACGTGCACGGACCCGTAAACACGGGCAGCGGAACCGTCAATGGAACCGCACGGACCCGTAAAACACGGACGTGGAACCGCACGGACCCGTAAACATGGGCGTGGAACCGTATAACTGTCGTAGCCGTTGGCTACTGGGACCAGAAGAAAAAATAGCTGTCTCAATGCTATACTTCCGGATTAACCGTACGGTGTCGTCTTTCAGAGGCGCTCCGCTAGGAGTGGGCGGCAGCCCGCCTCCCTGGCTTTGGACCTGGGTGGCGGTGGGGAGACGAAGAGGGCCTATCAGACCGTCGCTTCTCCACTTTCTCCCGCTCTTTGAAAGTACCGATCGCGGTGGAGTCTGTGCTCGACCACGCCGCTAGATCCCAATCGCTGCAAAGAGTACAGGAATTTGACTCGCAGCATAATCTGCACGCGTAACACGTGAGATGGATGTCACCGGAGCGTAATTTAAAGAAGCGTTCGCGCGCCACGCATCACGAGACATCCTGGGTGTGTAAAAACATCGACACTCGGGGACCTGTCCTTTATGTCCATGATACTGGTGAAAATAAATACGGAACTTGTAACGTTCAACGTAGACAGTCTTAATTGTGTTCACGAGCCGTGGAACTGCGTAGCTAATGGCTACAGGACCAAGAAGAAAAATAACTGTCAATGCTATACTTCTTGTCAAGAATGTCACCTGTCACCTGACCACGTAGCTAGTGGGCGTATAATCGGATTAAACCGCACGATGCACGTTAACCGTTAAATACGGACCCGTGTAAACACGGGCGCGGAACCGTCAATGGAACCGTCCGCCCGTAACGGGCGGCGGAACCGTATGGAACCGTCCAATGGAACCGTCCGCCCGTAACACGGGCGCGGAACCGTCCGCCCCCGTAACAACAGGCCGCGGAACCGTATGGATCACGGAACCGCCCAATGGAACCGTCCGCCCGTAACGGGCGGGCGGGGAACCGTATGGACCACGGAACCGTCCGCCCGTAACAACGGGCAGCGGAACTGTATGGATCCCGGAACCCGTATGGATCCGTCCCCCGAACCGCACAATGCCGCACATAGGGCTGCGGAACGTCAGGGGCGGTCCAACGGAACCGTATGGAACCGTCCGCCCGTAACAACGGGCCGCGGAACCGTATGGAACCGCCCAATGGAACCGTCCGCCCGTAACGGGCGCGGAACCGTATGGAACCGTCAATGGAACCGTTCGCCCGTAAACGGGCAGCGGAACCGTATGGACTCACGGAACCGCCCAATGGAACGTTAAGCGTAACAACGGGCGTGGAACGTATGGACTCCCGGAACCGTATGGAACCGTCCCGGACTCGCAGCAGCCAGCGTACTAGGGCTGCGGAATCGCCGGGGACTGTCCAATGGAACCGTTTGGAACCGTGTTTACAACTTAGGCGACGTTCGTTAACGCCCCTAAGAGGTTATATCTCTCTCTCTCTCTCTCTTACCGTTACGCTCTAGGCGCAACGCCTCTAAGAGCGTAACCTTCTCAGTGAATTTCTTTTATATCTGAAAGAGAAGAACATATATCCATGCGTACATACACAAATACGGCAAAGGAAGTATGATCCTACGGACACGCTAAAGAGAGACGAGGCCTAGCAGTCTAAACAGAACATCAAAAATTTCTTAAACAGAAAAGTTCTTCACTGAAAAATAAATTTCTTAAGAGAAGAACATATGTCCATCGCAAAACCTAAACACGGCAAAGTAACTATGATCTTACGGACACGCTAAAGAGAGACGAGGCATAGCATTCTAAACAGAACAACAACACTTGCTTTAACAGAAAAAAATTTTAAAGCGAAAAAATTTTCTATCTGAAAAACTTTAGAAACCGAGAAAACGATCCAACGTAATGACTTTACTAGCGCGGGGGTAGCGTGGGAAACACCAACCACTGTGTACTTGAGGTCTGTAAAGATAAAAAGGAAAGATTATTTTCCCTGTAATTAGGTCTCTCCGACACCCCAATTTCAATCCTGAAAATTAAATATTTTATCTCAAATCTGTGTAAGAAAAATAAAAATATTCATATGCTGTTAACGTGAAAACGAAAATAAGCTCGCTAGTAACAACTGTAGCTCCCTAGAGTTGTTACAGGGCGACCCCACATTTACCCAGCGGTGACTATGACCCAATGCGCATGCGCTAAAATCGGATAAGGAAATTGGCCTAATGCATACGAGAAGGTGTACTGAAATATCCTAACGTGTTAAACACTATACATAGTATAACGCTAGGTCACCTCGAGGCGGGTGGGGCTAAGGGAGAAAAGACTAATTCCCGGGCGAGAGGTCCCTAGACAGGCACAACCTGTGCTCTAGGACCTAAAACACCCACCACGAGAGTAGGGCGCTCTCGAACTAGCCACTCGCTATGTGCGAATGGAGACAAAAACCCGCTATCCTAAGTGTAGGCTACACGGGTAAAGTCGTGTAGGTCGGCCGAAGAAATCTCGGACCCATGGCTATCTCACCCTTCTCTCGGGAAGACTTGAAAGGCGAGCCAGATGAGAACGGGCAGCGTAAAAACCCTTCAGGTAGAAGCTGCGAAGAGAAAAAGAGTTAGAAAGGTTAATTAAAAATAAAATAAAAATGACCAGTTTTCAGCGATGTTAGTGACAACAACGCGCTGAAAAAGAGCGAGGTGGTACAGAGGTATTATGGAGGTCAGGGCTTGGCTGGTTACTGCGTTTTTTAGGTTCGGTTAGAAGTGCGTTAGAATCAGGTCGTGTGACCAGATTGCATATTATAGCATGGAAGGTAAGGTATAACTTGAAGTAAATACTATAATTATCATAGTAAATGTTTTGAAATAAGAGAGTAGTTATGGGGTGGGTCATGCTGAAAAGTTTCTCTTTAAGCCTACCTGCACCCGGCACCTAAGGTAAATCCTAAAAACTCAGGTATGACAATTACCAACCCGACTTCCTGTTCAGTGTATTGTTTCCACTCAAAACAATGATTGTTTATCTGCCATTCCCATGCACGCCACAGCCAAGTAAGCCCAAGGCTATTTGTGTATATAAGATTACACAAAGCCAGAGCTAAAAATCAAAGCACTTGTGTGATTGAAATCAATCATCCGTGTTAAGTGTCTTAGTGGGAGAAGTTTGTTTTCAAACTGGTGATCAAAAATAGCTGTGTAAGATAATGCCTGAGGTAATAATGTGCATTAACTGTAAATGATTGGTTGACCATTTCTCCTAAGGAAAGATATTTTTTCATGGTTGTTGTGGAAGAGGTCTGTGATGATGTTGAAGGTAGGTTTTCAGGAGTAAGGGCAGTCTGTAAAAATGTGTATGACAATGAGCTGCTCAGAGCAATTGTCACAAAGAGGTGACGGTGAGCCACTTTGAAGAAACTTTTCCAAAGACAAACATCATACCTCTGACCCATCTGTCTGTGCTTTCTGTAATGACGAAAGTTGTTCATTCAGCTGATTCCTCTCTGCTTCAAGTGTTTTGACCTTTGACCTTTCAAATGAAATCTCTTGCTGTACCGCTTGTCTGGAAAGGAGAAAACAATTTTGAATATCCATTGATGCTCTATTATATGAGAAAGACGAAAGGGTCATGTGCACAAGGATCTATCAAATATTTAAAGATTAATGTTGAGGCGGAGTGTTAATATATGCATTTAATGCACGGGTCAAAGGACTTTGGCTTAAATGGAATGGCCCGACTTTAAGACAGTCATTCATGAGTGTAAATTTCTTTGAATGCGTTTATAAACACGATGCCAAAACATTAATCTTTCCATAAATTTCTGTCTTAGATTGTTTCAAATGCATGAAAAACAACTAAAAAGCCTGAAAAAACGAGAACAATTTGCAAATATTTTTTTTTATTTAAAAAAAACATTCACTTGTTCTAAATATGGGGGAAAAAACAGTAATGAAGGTCGTGCATTACCAGTATTTAATGCACGGATCCTGATAATGCAAATACTCTACAGAAATTTGATGAAGACTACATATTACGCTCAAACAGAACATGAAGATTTCTCAAAGGATGAACTCAAATCTTGATTTTTGTTTGATCTAGTGATTGTTTGTACCACAATTTTCTATATCTCCAGGAAGCAAACTGGATCAAACAGACTTGTATAGATAGGAACTGGGGTTGGTTTTGGAAAAAATAGAGCATTTGAAAAAAAAAAATTCACTTGCTTCCTTCTACTTCATTTTACTTGAAGGATTAGTTCAGTGGTCAAATTAAAGAGGACTTCAAAAGAAAAAAAATGGTGAAGAAAGCTGTCAAAAATGTTATTCTGTTAAAGGTTTAGTTCAAGGGTCAAGCAAGTCTGTCTTATATGTAAGGGACTTCAAAAGAAACAAAATGGTGAAGAAAGCATTCAAAAATCTTATTCTGTTAAGGAGATATCTAAAGGATTAGTTCACTGGTCAAGTTAGTCCATCTTATATAAAAGAGGACTTCAAAAGAAACAAAATGGTGAAGAGAGCATTCAAAGATCTTATTCCATTAAGGAGATATTTAAAGGATTAGTTCCATGGTCAAGATAGTGCATCTTACATGAAAGAGGACTTCAAAAGATACAAAATGGTGAAGAAATCATTCAAAAAATCTTATTCCGTTTAGGAGATATTGCAGGTTCAAGCTCTATCTTATCTGTGTAGAAATGACTAGTGCAGTAAGTCTACTATGAAAAGTTGTTATTCCTTACATTAATAACAATTGTTAATGTATTTTACAGAAATTAATTTTTTCCCTATTTAAATTATTTTCCCTCAAAACTTTTTCAGGTAGTATATTATAAATACCCTTTCAAAATTCACTTTTACTACTTTTCTGACATATCCCATGGTTTTTACACCACAAAATCGCAAGACAAAATATGATAAAATACATAAAGACTTTGATAAATCTGGGGCTATGACATCACAATTAGTCTGATTTCAGTTGTCTCTATATAGATGATACCAAACTATCAATGTAGGTATCTCTCTAATGGAAAAAATATTTTTGAATGCTTTCTTCACTATTTTGTTTCATTTTCATTTGACGTCCTTCATATAAGATAGACTTGCTTGACCCCTAAACTAATCCTTTAAATATGCAAATGAGTAGGAATGCTTGGGATTGTTCCTGCAATAAAAGAGTCAGCCATAGAAGGGAGGGCGAGTCTGAATATAAGCGGTCCCCATATAAGCATCAGGCTTACGAAGGATACAACTGTAAAACATTCATCAAAACTATCTTGTTATTGTCCCCGATAATTATGAAATCAAGATTAATATCAGAGGGAGACATTGACTTCAAACCTTCACCATCTCATACTATACTTGATGGTCTTGTACACAAAATGGACCTCTGCACTTAAAGAAATATCAAAATAGCTTACAATTGTGTGGCAAACGTTGCTAGTTTGTTCTGACTTTCCTTTGATACATTCTGGAATGTCTGCAAGTGCTGCTTGTAGCTCTGTGCTTGCTGCTTATACTTTTCAGACTCCTCTTGTAATGACTTCAACTGTTCCTCCTTGGCCACCATCTGTTCAGAGAGATCCTTTTGACTCGTCTCAAATTCTTGTAACTTTCCTTGCTTGGTTTCTACCTCAAGTTTGGCTTGGTTGCTGATGGAAGGAATAAGAACAGAGCATAAGATGGATATTGAAGAACAAATCCAGTAATTCCTTTATTAGACAATTCATAATCATAACAAATTTAAATGAATAAGACAATTTATCAAACCAGCTTTCACATCAATATGACCCTTCTCTCTTTCAAATTTTGAGCAGTTCTGTACACAAGAAGCTCTTGGCCAAAAGGTGAGTGTCTTTTTCTACTTCACGGAAAATAACAGGTATCATTTTAATACTCGTGTCATTGAAAAATAATAAAGTATTCATTACAAATAATTACGTTTGATTTGAACATTTCTATCAAATGTTATGAGTAACATCACGTGCATCTGTGTTAAAGCAGCTCTAGGTCAAAAATCTTTTTTTTTGTAATTCATGGGAATTTTGAAATAAGAGAGGTTGTATTCTAATAACATAACATAACAAGATGACAGGCTAAGAAGGGTTAGTCACCCCATAAAAAGCCCAAACTAACACCACCACCAGCACCACAAAAAAAAAAAAAAAATCAAACATGCCCAGTGTTAGTAAAGAACTCATCAATTTTGACTTGAAATTGTAATTGTGAACAAAATAGGAGCTAACTACCCACTCAGGCAAACCATTCCACTCATTAACAACTCTTTGTGAAAAGCTAAACGTTGAATATCTATCCATAAGAACTCTTTGGCTAACTTCAAACTGTTACCACATTACTGCATGTGTCACATGAGGATTAGCTAAAACATGCCAGAAATAACAGAAAGTCAAAGCATCACTACCAGATAGGAATTGAAAAACCTGAATCATATTGCCACGTACTCGTCTTAACTCAAGCAATCTTAAACCAAGAATTCGCAACCTAGATTCATAAAAGAGATTTCTTAGTTCGGGATTAAATCTAGTGGCTCTTTGCTGAACCTGCTCCAAAATGAACTTACCCTTCTCATAAAAGGGACTCCAAGCCTGAAGAGGCCTGGCTAACTGCTTATACAAATTAAGGACAACCTTTCTACCAAGAAAACAAAATTTCTTCTAATCAATCCTATTTGCCCTTGTAGCTGCTAAAGCACACTGTTTAGAAGGCTTTAGATTGCTAGTAATGACAACACCAATACCCCTTTCTTGATTACAAATATTTACATTTCATTTGAACATTCCTATCAAAGGTTTTCAGTGCCATGATGTGCAGGAAAAGTGTATTCTAATATTCTGGAGACTCAAGAATAATACACCCTCATATTTCTGCTGAGGGCTCCTTGTATACATTTTGATAAATGACACACTTACAGCTGATCCTGTAATGTCTGCAAACTAGCCTGGCCTTGCTGAGATGCTTGTTGGAAGGTATCTACATTCTGCTTGGTGCATTCCAGCTGTTTCTGCAGGCTCCCCACCTCCTCCTGTAGTGAACTATTCTGCTTCTGTGCTGTCTCTAGTTGGGACGTCAGGGACTGCTCTGTCTCCTCTAGTCTTTGTACCTTGCTCTGGCTCAGGTCAGGGCCTGCCTGGTGTCCGTTCTGGAAATGGAAGATAATAGATATGTATATATTGATACAACTACAACTGACAAAATATACAGAAAAACAAACTGTAAGTGAAAAAAGATGAAAATTAGGTCACAACTGCACAGAGATGCCAGGGTGGATCTGATCTGGACAAGCAAAGGCAGAAAAGAGCTTGGAAGACCAAAAACAACCTGGAGATGGACAATTGAAAAAGAGAGGGGATTGATATTGTAGAATCACAAGCTGCATGGAGATGCTAAGGTGGATCTGATCTGGACACCCAAAGGCAGAAGAAAGCATGAAAGACCAAAAACAACCTGGAGATGGACAAATGAAAAGGAGAGGGAAATGCTATCGTGGAATCACAAGCTGCACAGAGATGCCAGGGTGGATCTGATCTGGACACCCGAAGGCGGAAAAAAGCATAGCAGACCAAAAACAACCTGGAGATGGACAATTGAAAAGGAGAGGGAAATGCTATCGTGGAATCACAAGCTGCACAGAGATGCCAGGGTGGATCTGATCTGGACAACCAAAGGCAGAAAAGAGCTTGGAAGACCAAAAACAACCTGGAGATGGATAATTGATATCGTGAAATCACAAGCTGCACGGAGATGCCAGGGTGGATCTGATCTGGACACCCGAAGGCAGAAGAAAGCATGGCAGACCAAAAACAACCTGGAGATGGACAATTGAAAAGGAGAGGGAAATGCTATCGTGGAATCACACGCTGCACAGAGATGCCAGGGTGGATCTGATCTGGACACCCGAAGGCAGAAGAAAGCATGAAAGACCAAAAACAATCTGCATATGGACAATTGAAAAGGAGAGGAGAATGATATTGTGGAATCACAAGCTGCAAAGAGATGCCAGGGTGGATCTGATCTGGACACCCGAAGGCGGAAAAAAGCATGGCAGACCAAAAAAACCTGGAGATGGACAATTGAAAAGGAGAAGGAAACACTAGGATGGAAAAGCTGAAACTAAGTTAGGAAAGTGGCCCAAGATAGAGGAAAATGGATTTCTGTACTGCAGGCCTAAATCTCATTAAGGAGAAGAGAGTGGTAAAGTAAGGTAGCGAAACTGCTTTCTTGCTACTAATACAATCACTAATGCACACACACCATTACAAAAACTTACACATATCTTAACCACAATGAATAGGAAAAGTATAGGAAAGAATATCAAGCCAAAGTTGCTTTTTCTGAAGACTTTAAAATCCCACATACACAAGTAAATCCCACATACACAGGTAAATCCCACATACACAAGTAAATCCCACATACACAAGTAAATCCCACATACACAAGTAAATCCCACATACACAAGTAAATCCCACATACACAAGTAAATCCCACATACACAAGTAAATGCCTTCTTTCACCATTCCTGTCGCTTTGCTAGGATTTTTGTGACTTAAGAAAATTCTAATCAAACTCATCTTTAAAACTTTCATTCATCACACTGCTGAGAATCAAAATAATAGACATTGCCAACTTTTTGATAAAAAGTATCATCCTTCATTCTTTTTAAAACACCAGACCAAAGAATAATTCTCAGCTTTAAAACTTTAATCCAAAACACGAATGAAAATCAAAATCGTAGATTTCAGCAAGCTTTGAAGATGATTATCTACTACAAATTAGTGTAAATTATTATATTTTCAACTACTTACAGCTTAGCCTGCGTTGTACCAAAGTTCTCAGCACCTTCTTGAGATGCCTGCTGGGCAGACACCATCTGCTCCCTGTAGCTGTCCACCTGCTTCTTGACGCTGTCTATCTCCTCCTGCAGTTTCACCTTTTCTTGTTGGCTCACTTGTAATTCTGTGGTGAGGGACTTCTGTGATGTTTCAAGCTCTCCGATTCTTACTTGTTTCTGTTCCACCTCTGCCTTAGTTGTGGACCTACAAACCAAATGTGAATTAAGAATTATCAAAAATACCTATCGGAAATTAGGTTGTAAAATCAACAATCTTATGTTTACATGTCAAACCAACTTTGAAAATTGTGATAAACAATCCACAACAATCACAATGCAAGGTTGATATGTAGTTAAGCCATATTAAGGATAATAGTTCAGTGGTCAACTCAAGCAACTTGATCTCACATGAAAGAGGAACTCCAAAAAACAAAATGGTGAAGAAAGCATTCAAAAATCTTATTCCGTTAGGGAGATACTTAAGTTAAAAGTTCTGAACCATTTGTGAAGAAACGACTAAAATCCGACTAATTGTGACATCATATCCTCAGATTTCTCTATGTATTCTATCATATTTGTTTCTAAAATTTTGAGGTTTAAAACAACTGCATATATCAGGACTGTAGTAAAACATAATCTAGTAAGGGTAACTACAATTTACTACCTGAAGAAAAATCATTCAAAAAGTAAAAAAAAAGTTAATCAAATTTTCTTCAAAATACATAAACAATTGTTAAGAATGTGAGGATGAGGGTGCCAACCTTCTACAGTAGACTTACTACACCAGTCATTTCTACATACATCAGAACTTTAAACTTGAATATCTCTTTAACGGAATAAGATCTTGACATAGTTTCTTCACTATTTTGTTTCTTTTGAGTTTTTCTTTCATATACAATGAACTTGTTTAACCACTGAACTAATCCTTTAAGTAATTCAAAACTTTTCCTCTGCACATTGGTCATTTAATAAAATAATTTAATTTGAAGAGTGTTTACTAAAAGAAATATCAACCAGGAAGAAGCTTTTTCACATTTAAAAAAATGTTTTAAAGAAGAAACAAAATCTTGTCAGAATTTCCTTCAGTGTAACTCAAAGTAATTCAAATTTTTCCTCTGCCCATTGGTCATTTAATCAACATAATTTAATTTGAAGAGTGTTTACTTAAAAGAAATATATTTTTTTTTTTAAGGGGGTTGCCCCTAAAAATAATAATAATAGCAACATTTATATGGCCCTTAATCCACACTGTGGAGTATGCTCAAAAAGCTTATACAATAATAATGATAGGTTAATGTAAATAAACGATTAAATTAAATTATAATAAAATATCAATAATACTATTTAAACAAATATGTTTTGAGCTAAGATTTAAATGTATTCAAAAATATAATGTCTTTCATGGATTTCGGAATATCATTCCATTTTCTAATGGCTGCCACTGTGAAAGACCTGTAACCAAAAGATTTGTCTCCACTTTGGTATATCCAGCAATTGCTTGTCACTAGACCTGAGACACCTTTTTGGCCTACCCAGAGATGACCAGGGAGTTTTCTATTTTCAATTCTAAACTTAAGTCTAGAGACGATGAGAAGGTATCTATCTTGCTTGACTTAAAAACCTATAATTTATCGTGTGTTGCAACAGATTAACCACACAAGCTGGGGCGCCGGACACACAAGGCAATAGCAAGTGAATCAAACAATATCTGGTAAACCAGTTCCATCTTCAATCCATGATAACAAACGATTAATTTAGGGTAACCCTACTGATTTATATTTTGAACTTCAAATAATTTAATTGCTGAAGTATGACAAATATACTATAATTTTTTTTTGACTTAAATTACCAATTATTTTAAAAATAAATATTATATTATGACTTCAATCAACAAATGACAGGTACATTTGTATTGCTGTTTAAAGTCAAGGATTAAACATGATTAGCTGAAACCTTTCTGACCAATCAAATTCTATCATTTTTACCACATATACATGAATAGCAGTACATTCATATACTTACACTGTGGTCTCCATCTCAGTGACCTTTGCCTCTATCTTCTTCAGTGCTTCTTGGGATGAAGCATGTGCCTCCTTGGACGTGTTCAGCTGCTGCACAAGACCCTCTGTCTCTTCTTTCTGTTGTGTAATCGTGTCTTTGTATTTTACCAAGTCGTCTGATAATGATTTCTGCTCCTCCTCAATCACTGTCTTTTCAGCGTTTACAAACTCCAGGGAAGATTGGGACTCTTGAGAGCCTTTTGAAGCTATGGTGAAGACAATACAATACAATGATTTGACTTTCTTACAGAAAAATCTTCTTAATGTAAAATGTTTTCTTGGATTTGTGTTTCGGCAATAAATTAACAAATACAGGACCAATTCACTCATGTATTGCTTTAGACCTGTTTCACTCAAGTTGTGTGTTTGACCAATATTTTGCTTAAAAACAATTAACTTTAAATGATGTTACTTCTATACACTTGACAAACAAAGATTTGAAGGATTTGCTCAGTCGTATAGCAATTTACCTGTCTGAGTTAGATGATTGATAGCTTTTTCAATCAATCACCGCATGAATTTGCCTAGCAACAAAATCTGCGTAACTAAATGAGGCAAACACCCTATGTGGTACTGGTACAGTACATTTAGCTAGCTGCGCGTGCTCATGTATTCAATACAATTTACTGTACAAAACAAATTTCTGCACACACAGATTGAGTGATGGCAAAATCAGGATTTGTAAATCTGATTGCTGTTACCCAGAACACTTAGCAAACTTAATTTTGTTTATCCCTTTTGCTATAAACTTTAAAGATCCGGAGAAGTGCCATAAATGGACCAAAGCTTGCGGCAGGCCTAGCAAACATTTAAATGTCAATGCATTGGTAATGCACAATTGCGGATTTGAGGATTGTTTGCCCCCACCTATTAACCGCGTTGCTATGGTGGGTGTGGCTTATTTCATAACTTAGTGACGTTAATTGTATCTTATAAAGGAGAACATTGTATAAAGCAGAAATAAAATGATGAAAAAACTACCTCAATATATTGTTCTGTTTGTCTCATTTGTGTAGAAATGACAAATTTGGAAGGTCTACTGTAGAAGGGTACTGTACCAGTACCGCGTAGGATGTTTGCCCCACTTGATTACACATATTTTGTTGCTAGGCAAATTCCTCAAATTTCTAAAATTCATTAAGTATTTCAAAGATAATTAATTTGCATAACTGGATTTTTTTTCCAAAATTGCTCAAGTGGTAAATTTGACTTATTTAACCAGATTCTGTTTTACTACTTTCCTGACATATCTAATGGTTTTAAGTCAAAAAGCCTCACAAAGCTTCAAGAAAAATACAAAAAATACAAGTATGTTAGGACGAGATGTCACTATCAGTCTGATTTCAGTCATTTCTACACAAATAAGACAAAACTTTAAACTTGAATATATCTTTGATGTAGTAGTTTCTTCACTACTTTGTTTCTGTTTTAAGTCCTCTTTCATATAAAATGAACTTGCACGACAACTTAATTAATCCTTAAGACTTACTGATGTTATCTGTTCGGAATTCTCGGCCTTAAGTATCTGCAACTCACTCTCAAGGTTATATTTGTCACTCTCCAACCCGGATAGCTCAGCCTTCCTTGCACCCACCTCCTGTTTCGCTTCAGCTCTGTGGACAGAAATTAAAAAAAATGTAAAGAACATATCACAAAATAAACATTTGCGTCGGACATATTTCAGTGACCTCAACTAGTCCTAAAAAATACAAAGTAATGTATTATACTGAGAATCACCATTTTCTCAGTGAATAATGCTTACACTACTAGATCAAAGAAATTCAATGTGAAGGCCATTTTGATTATTTCTTTCTCAATCACTCCGGAAATAATCTCTTAAATTTAGCTCAGACACCTTATTCAATAAGAAACTCACAAATTTACTCCTGTTAAACTTTAATTAATGTAAGCTCAATGCCCCTTTTAATACATTTAATTAACCAATTAATTACTATAAATTTTAGTTTCATCTTAATATGTTTTGCTTTGATCACAACTATTTGTGATACTCCTATTTGTTAAAGGGAAACTCATATTCATTAAAGTTAATGTCATGGGGTCACATGGCTTTGTTTACATTGCCATTTTGTCAGTTAAAAACACTGTCATCTGCTGTACACTTAATTAGACTTACATACGTTTGCATGTTGTTAAATTAGAATACTTTTTGTAAAATAATTATGCCTGAACCTTGCTGTGCCATTGGTTGCATTAATAGATGTGTGCGGGGGAATAAAAAGACATGTGATCAATTTCCATCTGATCCTGATCAACGTTTGAAATGGGTTTCTGTTGTACGACGCGACAGCTTTTACCCTAGGGCTCATATGATTTGCAGCGAGTACTTGTAGGCTTTCAAGCTATGTCTCAGTATAACGAACAATCAGCTGGCGTTAACGTTAAAGTTACTTTCGTATACCCAGTGAGTATACAAAACTTAAGGAAATATGAAGTAAAATCGGAAGCGAACAAAAAATTGCACTTAGTAAAATTAGCTGAACTGGTACTGGTAGGTTAGCATGTAGTATGCTTGTTGTACATGTGATGTGACTGGGCCATGTGAAGACGTGTGAAACGCAAAGACGCCGCTGCCCTGCAAAATGGAATCCAGTTGAGTTAGTCACGTGATGAAATCCCTCTATAAACATATAGATATAAATAGTCTTTCACCACCAGCTTATCTTTAAAATTGTCTCTAATAAACATCAGTTTAAGTTTAGTACTAACTTGAATCAATTATCTTCATGTACTGTACATATCAATTTGTGCTCATACAAGTTTGGTTAATAATTTTTTTTTTTTGAAATCTTATAGAAATCCTTTTGTATTAATCAACATAAATATTCTTTACCACCTGCTTATGTCTTTATACTTCCATCTAATAAACATCTGTTTAAAGGAAAAGTTCAGTGGTCAAGCATGTTTATCTGATATGAAAGAGGACTTTAAAAGAAACAAAATAGTGGAGAAAGCATTCAAAAATTGTATTCCGTTAAGGAGATATTTAAGTTTAAAGTTTGCTATTATTTGTGTAGAAACAACTGAAATCAGACTCAAAAGTTTAAGGGGAAAATAATTTAAATAGTGAAAAAGTTAAATAAACTTTTTTTTTAAATATATAAAGACTTTGAGGAATCTGAGGTTGTGACATCACAACTAGTCTGATTTCAGTCGTTTCTACAGAAATGATACCAAACTTTAAACATATATCTCCTTAACGGAATAAGATTTTTGAATACTTTCTTCACCATTTTGTTTCTTTTGAAGTCCTCTTTCATATAAGATGAACAGCTTGACCACCTAGCTAATCCTTAAGTTAGAAAAAGTCTGACATAATCCTTATTTTGTGTGATAGAATTAAAAATAACAGATCTTATGACTAAGTTTCATACCACCTGAAGCAATTAGGACATTTTTGTAATTATCAAAATATTTCATGTTACCACTACGGGAGTTGCCATTTTGATTTTGAAACATGCAGAAAATGATGTCATCAACCCAGGAGGATCTAAGAATGCCTTGTATTTCTTTATAATCTATTTTAAGTTTTCTAGCTTATTAGATTGTTTTCCTTTTGTAAGGGTTGCACACATAAAATTATCAAAACATGCTGTTAAAAGGTTACATCATTTTGAAATCAAAACTTTCATAAAATTGATAAAAAATACATTATAATCCATATGTCCCAGTTAGAGAAAGAGTCATCATGTACAAAATATCAATACAGAATTGAACAAAATGGCAGACTCCATGTGTTGACTTTAAAGATGAATAACTTGAGATAGGAATAAGATTTTGACTTGCTGTGTTTGTTAGTTGGTTTAGATTATACTCTCTATCATATGAAATAAGGATTGTATCAGATTTGATGTCTCCTTTAACACATTGAGTCCCAGCATCGCGTATGAAAGTCCATATTTTTTCCTTACATGTACCAGCATCAATTACGTGATGGATATTTATTCATCAATTACATGGAATTGATTCAAATTGGTGGGGTACTTCCTTTTTTGTTTTGTAAAATTAATGTAAACAAACATTTGTCTACCTATTTTCAAGTGTAGGGGTCAGTCATACTTCCTGTTTTTGTAAGAAAAGGGTCAAACACAGGACAAAATTCATTAATCAAGCAACGAAGACTTATATAGGCAATTTAAACACAAAATGGCGTCACCAGTTGGGCATCCTCCGCCATTAGATAGTGACGATGAGTCTGATTTGGAGCCAGATTTCTTAGATTTTAAAACAAACAGTGATAGCGAGAGTGATTTTGACAGTGATGAAGAGGAATTGACTATAAATAATGGTGATTTTTGAATCAACTTCGACATAGACAATGCAGATAAAAAAGCTAAGTGGAGTAATGACAAATTAAGAAAAACCTTTTGGGCCCTAAGGAAATTACAGACTAAAACCTAGTGGGACTCAAATGTGTTGAGTTTTGTATTGATGTGAATCAATAATATTGTGCGCTAGTACATTATACACAGTAATTAACCTTTCCAGGTTACCAAATAGGCCATGCCTACCATAGCAATGCGGTAACTATGTGGGACAAACAAACCATACTTCAAATCCGCAATCGTGCATTACCAATGTGTTGACATTTAGGTGTTCGTGAGGCCTGCCACAAACTTTGATCCATTAATGGTACTTCCATGGATTTTTAGAGTTTTTAGCAAATAGGATAAACAAAGCTTGCTATTTGTTCTGGGTAACAGCAATCAAATTTGTTTTTACAGTTGTAAGCTAGCTGTTACTGCACCAGTACCGCATAGGATGTTACACAGATTTTGTTGCTAGGCAAATTCGTGCGGTGATTGGTTAAAACAAGCTGTCACTCATTAAACCCCAAAAGGTTAATTGCACTCCTAAAGGAATACAATTTTAAGAAATAATTTAGTACAAAAATCATGTTGATCTGTTATTCCTACCAGAAGATATTCAAATTTTAAGGTTCACAAAAAATACCAATAAACGAATAGGAAAAGGCACAGTATGACATACCGGCAACAAAATATTATGTATTTCATTCAGATCTATCATTCTTTTTTAAGAGTAAAACCTGCTAGAAAAATCAATTAATGAAGTTTAGGTATTTATATGCATTGCCAAATATACCCTACTTCAATTACTTTTGGAAAAGTGTTTCCAATCATACAGAAACTACCAATAAACATTTAAAGAAATACATAAACATTTGCAATGAAACTGTCTCTATGACATCATCAAACACTGTACAAAAACTTTGAAATGCAATTGGGAAATCTTTAAAAATCCATATCTCCTGAATGGAATATGATATCAACCTGATTTTTGTACCAAATAGGCTCTAAAAGTATGCTCTTTCAAATAACCATTACAAAAAAACCATGGGAATATTGTAAAAAACATGGGAATATTACAACAAAAAAAACATGGAAATATTCCTTTAAAGGTTGTTTAGAGGTATATGGACACGTAGAGAATTCTAATTTACATGAGGGAGCATACAAATTTAAGCAGGTAAGTCTTTAAATGCTTAAAATAGCATTTAAATTATGACAAATTAAATTTTGAAGAATTGTTCAGCATGTGTAAAAGTTATGCTGTATGGGCAAGAACACAGTCACAAAATCTTTAATGTATTCCATTGTATTTCTCCTAGATTTCATGTACTGCTAATTATGGTTCAAGGCTATAGCAAAATTTTAAAATTAGCCAACTGCTGCATCTCATACAATTTTGAAAAAGGGTTGAAAAACAATTAAGATAACATAAGCAAATTGCTATGGTGTTCTTGTTGTGAGATGTCACAAACTTTTGAGCAATTTATCTGAATACTGTACCAAAATTTTCAAAATGCTGTAAAATGGTCAATTTGTAACTAATTTTTGCTATCTTTATGGTTTGTAGTATATTTCAAGCCATTTTAGGCCATGCTCTTGCTACTTGTCCATGTACCTTTAGAATAACAAAAATAACATTATCCTTACAGCTGAGCTTTCAATTGTTCCACGGCATCATCTTCACTCTTGGAGTTCTCTATCAGCTTCTCCATCTGCGTCTTTTGCTTCTCCAAGTCATTTTTGATATTTTCAACCTCTTGCTCCCTGGCGGCCAGCTTCATCTGGTTCTCCTGAGCTTGTGCAATGGCTTGTGTTCTGTCTCTCAAGGCTGTGTCTTTTTCTTGCGTCAACTTTGCAAGTTTTTCTTTTAGTTCTTCTGATGTTTTAAGAACCTTGATATAAAATTATTGTAAAATATTGTCTATTTGACTGAGAAAAATGCAACAAAATATAGGAAAATTGTTAAAAACCTTCCTTTCTTTTAAGATATTTTTCCAAAGCAATATAAAACCTTGACTAAAGAAATCTGAAAAAAATGTAAAATATTGCTGAAACCTTTCATTCCTTTTACAGCATTCCTTTAAAGCCATGTAAGCACTTCACTCAAAAGTTAACTGCATTAATTTTGTTCTTAACCATTCAACAAAAAATTATCCAACACAAAAATGTCGATAAATTTTAGGAATCAATTGTCATTTCATATTCCTTATACATCCAGTTTCATTCCACAATAAGCTTTAATCACTAATAAGCATCAAGAAAAAAAAATTTTTTCTTTCCTCAAAATATTCCAATAAATAATCATTACACAGAACCTTGAAGCTTGATTTCAAAAGGGGTAGGGTGCTAGACTTGTCGAGGGCAACATTAATGCATGTGTGAAGCGCTGCGTCTTTTCAGCGTGGAGTCCAGGAGCCTCCTGAAGGCTCAATCCCATGATGAAGAAGCTCTGGGATTTTACCTATAATTATACCTCAGAATGAAACTATTGTGACTGATATTGATAAGGGCTATTCATGAGCCAAACAAGACAATTGCTTACTATGCTATCATTCTGTGTTCTGTATCCATGTTAAGGTATTCATTTATGAGGTTAACATTATTAAGTTAAGAAAAAAATTAAATCTTAAAACAAATCTCATGATGGACAGGGTAGACCCCAATGGAGCAGGGCGAGACCACGGAGGGGCGGGGCAGGCCCATGGAGGGGCAGGGCGGGCTGACCATGTAAAACAGCAAAGCTAGGGTCTGGTTACATGGGATTCAATCTGAAAATTTAATTCCAAGTAAAACACAATATAGAAATATCTATTACTAGGGTACTGACACCCACCATGAAAAACAGGCACTAAAATGATCATCCCTTACCTCCTCCTTGGCATGTGTCTCCTTCTCCAGCTGGTCCGTCAGTGTCTTCTGCTTGAGATGCACCTCCTCCTGCCTCAAGCTCAGCTCAGTTTTATCTGACAGGAGCTGCTGCTTCTCGACCAAGGCGTGGTCTCTTTCTTCTCTCAGCTTCTCACTTGAATGTAAAATCTCCTTTTGGCTTTCTTCCATCTTCCGTTTTTCTGCCTATTTAAGAAATTGTAGGTTATTTAACTGTCATTGCATACTTCATGTTGCCTTATGTTCCTTCAAGTGTAACAGATTTATTCTATTCTTACTTTGCTATGCGCACTCAAAACTTAACTAAAAGTTTCCAAAACTTGACTTTTTCAAGCGCAAAACCTTTTTTCAAGTTTGTCATTTTGTACCAACAACTGAATAGCAAAATATTCATCTTTTTCTGTAGAGCTGAATTTGAGCAAAATTTGTCAAGTTTCTCATTTTGCTAGTACCAACATCTTTTCTGTGGAGCTGAATATTTGTGCAAAACCTTTTTGTCAAGTTTGTCATTTTGCTAGTACCGACATCTTTTTCTGTAGAGCTGAATATTTGAGCAAAATCTTTTTGTCAAGTTTGTCATTTTGCTAGTACCAACATCTTTTTCTGTGAAGCTGAATATTTAAGCAAAATCTTTTTGTCACGTTTGTCATTTTGCTAGTACCAACATCTTTTTCTGTGGAGCTGAATATTTGAGCAAAACCCTTTTGTCAAGTTTGTCATTTTGCTAGTACCAACATCTTTTTCTGTGGAGCTGAATATTTGTGCAAAACCTTTTTGTCAAGTTTGTCATTTTGCTAGTACCAACATTTTTTCTGTAGAGCTGAATATTTGAGCAAAACCTTTTTGTCAAGTTTGTCATTTTGTTAGTACCAACATCCTCAACCTGGATTTTAAATAACTAAAGTACACATTTCCGGTTCCCTTGATAACACTGGTGTGAGGTTACTAAGGCAAGCATTTGCTAGATCTTAATGACATCACTGGTCATGCAGTATCAAAAAAAAAAAAAGACTGGACTCTTATGAATTACTAAACACATAAGCACCTCATTTCAAATTGCTTATAAAAATAAAAAATTTAATATCCTTTCCACAATGTCTCTGAAGAAATCAACTGAAACTGCTTAATAAATGGTAGGGAAAATCCTTGAAACATTACTGGATGATTTCAAAATAAAATGTGAAAGAACATTATAAAATTAATGTGATCTTACTCCTCAAGCATTGGATACAATCATAATAATGTACATAATGCCATTTTCAAATAATTGATTGGTAATAATTTGCACACCCTCCTACAAACCTGGGTTGGAAAAATTTAAAATGAGTCACTCGCCAAACTTGGCGAGGCTTTTAAATTAAGTGTGGAGAGTACCACAGGATATCATAATATTTGTACTCGCCACGGACAAGTTTTTCCAACTCTGATACAAACTTTAGGGAATTTAATACTCATTTCAATGTTATTGGTTGGTTTATAATGTCCCGACAGACCTCCCATTGGAGTATTTACGTCAACACACACATCGCCTGTTTTATTGACCAGTCGTGGAGCACTGCTTGGGGCTAGACCACCTCACGAAACAATCAAACAAGAGTTTCATGTGTGCAAAAAAAATACTAAATGCAAAACTTTCTTTGAGATGGGGAAGGGAAGGGTAAATATAGTCCTATACTTCTGAATGTTTGGCCGAGATATATAAATACAATTCTTCCTCACATTCGTCTGCTCCAATTCCTTTTCCATCTCCTCCATCTTATGCTCGGCCGCCTCTTTCTCCTGCCGCTGCATCTCATTGGTCGCATTTTTTGTTGTTATCTCCTTCTGCAGAGCCTGAATTTGTTGGTTGAACTTTGACTTCAGTTCCTCCCGAGTAGCTTTGGATGTAGTTTCTAAGCTTTGAGCATGATTTTGACTTTCTTCGAGCTGTGCTTGCTAGTGAGATTGAAAGATGAGCATGCCCAATGAAAAGAAATGGAGTAGGAGGGAATGAAATAAAAATTGTAAAAACTGAACAAGAAACAGCACATTAACAACATAACATAAAAAGATGGTGTGTGGATTCACCAACAGAAAGCTTCAGAAACATTGCGCTATGTAAAGTAAAATGGGATGAAGAAAGTGGGTCAAATTAAAGGTACTGCCTTAAAAAGGAAAAGACTTTATAAGCATAAATGCTAAACCATTTTTTTTTGTTTATTGTAAGAGTAATCTTGTGTTTTGCATGGATAAAACAGTTTTGAACTTGTGAATTTAGACTGAAATGCTGAAAACATAAGGGTGTGGATACCTATGGGCAAAATTGCTCAATTGTTTTAAAGAGATGAATACAAAACAAAACAAAACAGAAAACTACCATAATAGGTTGAAAATGAGCCAGTTTAAAACTGAATTTCCAGAGTTTAGGTCTACAATCTTGAACAAAACGGTTGGGACACTTACCAGCTAACTGCAAAGTTTGCATGTTATTTCAAATATTTATGTACATCTATTTTTAGCCCCTCCCCCCTCCCCCTTTCAATGTTGTCAAAATATTTCACTAGGAAATACAGAGACATGGAAAGCAATTATCAACAATTTCCACTCATTTCACCAACATTGAATGGGGGAACGGGGGTGTCCCAACAAGTTTTGTCCAAGATTGTCTGAAGAAAAAAAAGTGGCAAACACAGGCGTTTTTCGCTGAACATTTGAGATACTTTTTTTTAAAGTATGTAGATAGTATTTCATTTTAGTTATGAAAGTTCAGGTATGTCGGTAAGGGGGAGGCAAGGTGAGATTTTGGCACCTGAAAGTTAATATAAAGCTGAATTATTTCTTTAAACCAGCACCACCCAACATTCTACCATGAAAATCAAGTAAAGATCACTGTACTTAATGAGACTTTTTCTAATCTATGGTAAAACATTCGACGACAATTTTTATCTTAAGAAGAAATTCGTTTTAAATTTGTGTGTGGACTTTATCTGACTACTCTTACTTTGTCAATTTCTAATCACTACATATTCAACATGGGAAACGTTTATTTCCCTTTATCTTGTTCAATTAAAAGACAAAATTACCAACTACAAATTTGGTAAATCGGCTAGCAAGGCGAGAGTGTGGCACATGTCTAATTTTAACATGGAATCTAACAGTTTTTTTATTTATGAAATCATGTCATACTTCTTTATTTCATCAAATTTGATTGAACTGTTAAATTTTCATCAATGCCGTCCTGGCTTCCCTCTATTATTTTACGGTATTTTTCATAACAAGATTAGAAAAGCTATAGGAGCATGTCAAAACTGCTTTTTTGTCTACACGCTACAATCTGATTAAAAAAAAAATTAAAATACCCTTCACCTAACTGCCATCATTTCAGTCTCCATCTCAGCCACTTCTCTCCTCCCCACACCCCACCCCTTAACTGCCCCCATTCCCACCCCTTAAGTGTCATCACTTCCCTTTTAATCCAAAATGCACAGAAAAATGCAGTGGTAAAGAATAAAGCATTCCGACATTCTGAAAAAATGGGTTGCATACAAAAGGTTTTTTGCCGAAATAAAGAATAAAACACACATTTCCTATCTATTTAAGATAGCAAGGTCCAAAAGAAGCTAATTGTCCTGAAATTTGAAATTTAGAAACAATCGAATGTCTGTTATTTCGAAAAATATCATGACTTCCCTACATCTACTCCCCCCCCCCCTCCCCTCCCACCCCTCTCAATGTTGTCAAAATATTTCACTAGGAAATACAGAGACATGGAGAGCAATTCTCAACATTTTCCACTCATTTCACCAACAATGAACGGGGGAACGGGGGTGTCCCAACAAGTTTTGTGCAAAATTGTAGTTAATTAATTGAGGAATAACACAAGATCTTGATGTTCAAGAAAAATTTTTTGTGGCGTCAATCCATAGCTTAAAATGCTGACATGAAATATGAATGAAATTGGACTGAGATTCTGAATAAAGGACTTTAAATTTGACAACACCTGGATAAGGCACTTTTAAAGCCATATATAAACACAATATTGATATTAACATTCTGAATTGTCTTACTTCTTCAAAATAAAAAAAAAATCATTACATACTAAAAGCTTTCTGATTCTTATTGACCAAAATTTTGAAGCTTGTGGCAAAATCTAAGATCTATGATATACTTTAGAAGTCTTTCAGAAAACCAACAACATAATTCTCCGAGGTGTCCATAAACTTATGATGCATCTAGGGTGCAATAGTGAATTCCAAAATAACTAAGACGATTTCTTCTTGTTGGCATGATATAAAGCAATAAAACGACTGGATACTTCCAAACGGAATTTTTGCAAAGTAAATTATACGACTTTACTACAAAAAGAAAGCAAACTATATTATGTTGAGTTTGGAAATGCCTAATCTTGTAATGAGACACCCATACCTCCTAAAACATTTTATAAATATTACAAGAGAAGGAAGGTGGCATATTCTAAAGTACAAATCATATTTTTCATTAGCAGGTATTTTTCTATGGTGGGGAGGGGATGTCCTTATTAAACTGGTTGATATTTTCAATCAATATCAGATTCTCATAAAGGAAAAATTACCAAAACTATTTGTTGCCCAAGGTGATTCACGATTAATTTGTTTAAAGTTACTTAATACTTTTTTGGCAAACTACAAATGGTGTATAATTCTTAAAAACTTTACAGCAGGAGTGCAAGATCAAGGTTATATACGCTACCAAAAGTGGATCCTAAAAGACAACAATTTAAGGACTTAAGGTAATCTCTCAGACCCCTAGCTTGATTTAAAAAGGGGCAGGGTACTAGACTTGTTGAGGGACGCATTAATGCACGTGCAGCACTGCGTCTTTTCGGCATGGAGTCCAAGGGCCCCCTTAAGTAAGGCTCAATCCCCTGGTGAAGAAGCTATGGGATTTTAGCTATAATCATACTGTACATCTCAGAATGAAGCTATTCTGACTGATAAGGACCAGTCATTAGCCAAACAGGACAATTGCTTACTATGCTATCATTGTGTGTTCTGTAGCCATGTAAGATATTGCATTTATGAGGCTAATTAAGATTATTAAGTTTAACAAAAAATATTTCTTTTTTTCTCATGAGGGGTAGGCTGGCCCCAGGGGGCAAGGCAGACCCCAGTGGGCAGCACGGGCCCACAGAGGGGCCGGCAGGCCACCCCTGTGAAACAGCAAAGCTAGGGGTCTGTAACTCTGGCAGAGGAAGAGGAAAATAATCCATTTTGTGACTTGTGTAAGTATAAGAATTTTAGAACACAAAAATGTATGTCGCATTGGAAGAATTTATACTAATATCAATGCTGGCAATCCTTCCAATAAGAAAAACAACTTCGGCTCTGCTCCATTTTTTTCTTATTATTATTTTTCGATTCATATGATTAGAGTTATACTTCACACAGGATGTCTTCATTTTCATTTCTTGCAAACAAATTTTCCCTATAACTTTGCCAAAGCCAAGAGTGATTACTATCTAAAACAAAAAAGTTAAAAATGTTTTCTTTCTTTCTTGATTATGACAGCAGCAATGGAATTAAATAGCAAGCAAGATTATTGATCACTTTTCTAGTGTCAGTAATGCAAATGAAGAAGAATAAATGGCAAATGCCAATAAGAAAAAAACGAATTTGGAATGAAAATGCAGTGCAGAACATAGAAAGACCCCAGCACAGTCAAAATACAAATGAACACATGAATTTCCTCAAGTTGACAACATTTATTCCACAATACACAGTTCTTATCAATCTTCAAGAAGTAAAATGCTCTTCAAATAATCTTACAGAATTAATAAATTACTGTTAACTGCCCATAAAAATCAAAGAAAAACCGAAAGAACATCAAAACTTTTGGCATCTCACATTTGAGGAATTACCTGAGCTGATTGGATAAGGACATTCTTTGGTGGTTTTTATTCTTTGGGAATAAACCTTACCCGATTATTTAGAAAGACGCCCCAAGATTTATGAAAACGAAAACTAACAATATGACATAGTGGGGAACCTCTTTGGATTTTGTAACCTCTTAGTACTTAAATGCTACTAAACTCTCTCACACTAAACAACACCAACGAACAAGATTATACAATTTCAATGGAGTATTTGCATTGGCATGACCAGCACATTAAATTCACATAATGCACAACCTTCAGTATTTGGTTTAGTCCATTTTTACAACATGTAAAGTGGCACTAGTCTTAGGTATTCAGTCTGAATACAATCCACCCGAAAAATTAAATGATGGTTTCAAGCTGACCGCTTCACAACCACTGACTGCCAAACATTCAAACTCTTCAACAGGATATAGAAAGATATTCAATGCCAACATCCAGACAATTTCACACAAATATTTCCTCCATGAAAAAAAAAATCCTTCTGAAGATTTACTGGAAAAACCGTGAGAACATCAAAACTTTTGGCATCTCACATTTAAGGAATTACCTGAGCTGATTGGCTAAGGACATTCTTTGGTGGTTTTTAATCTTTGGGAATAAACCTTACCCGATTATTAAGAAAGACGCCCCAAGGTTTATGAAAACAAAAACTCACAATATGAAATAGTGGGGAACCTCTTCAGAGAAGTGATTTGAAACCAATTTGATGAGGATGATGTTAATTTCAACCTCAAGAGATTTCACAAAAGTAAAACATTACAAAAACTGCTTGATAACCAATTTTCTGCAATTATAGTATGATTCACTACATATTTACCCTTTTTTTTATCAATATTACTGGCCAGAATTGCCCATAAATTATTTCCCTTCACTTTGGGACTTGGGATAAATTCAGTACGCTTATTTAACCTTGTGAATCATACTTCTGGTATTTATTACACCTCGTTTAGGTTAGGCTTCATGTTTTTATTGTAGAACATACCACTCTGGATTTTATGTTGTTGTATTTGTATTCCTTGTACTGTGTTCAGTGTATAGAATCTTTAACTCTTATTTTCTAAACTCAATTTATACTTTAAACAGTATCTTTTATTCTATTTCATCACCCTATTTATTAAACCAACTTCTTCCTAAATACCATCTTTATTTTATGTCATTAGTATACCAGAATCTCAAAACGATCAATTCTGACCAAGTTTTCTTTGTAAGAATTTCAAATCTCAACATCTTTCAAATATTTTCACTGACAATTTTTAAACTCATTACTTAAGTGATTTTCATCAAGCAAATGTATCAAGATGACTCTCACAAAGCAATCCTTTAACTTCAAATCGATTGAATTTTGTTGACTTCCAGCATCACACAATAAAAGTTCATCTTTGGGTTTATTGCATTTAAACTCTCCGCCATCCGTAAAAGATATTTCAATAAAACAAAACCAAAAACCTGTATTGAAGCACTAAGGAACACTCCAATGAAAATTGGCACTATGTTACCGACATCAATAAAAAAGTATTGAAAAGTTATTCCATAGTAATTGTCCCTGAGAAGCACAGTTTACCTTTTTAGCAAAGGCTATCGTAAAGTAAATAGAAATTCATCAAAGCTATTGCAGATTTCTTCACCTTCTATTGTTTAAACATTTCTTTATTTCTAATACTTTTAGCTATCAGATCTTTGACTACAGCTATTTGTTTATTTTAAATGTATTTTCTTTGCATGAAAATTGCATTTTGGGAGATTTAAGCATGAAAACCTTTGATGAAACTAAGACCTAGATATACTAATTTTGAGTGTCGAATAAGAAAGAGTATTCTATCATGTCATTTCACTGCCCACTTAGTTATGCATGCACTTGCATGCTGAATACTGCACTCCTTAACAAGCCATACTCCTTGCATATGCTGATTTAGTTATACATGCAGGGTAAAATTTACATTACAGGGAGAAAATGACGACTGCATCAACTTAGCCCTAAATGAGAATAATGGTTTTCTCTTTAGTTTTCCAGCATGGTACCCTTACAACATGGTAGTCATGACATAATTATTTGACAATCTGCTAAACTGAAAACAGTTTTTTCAAACTTTTACAGGATTGTATTCATTAGTATAAAGATGGTACATCTTCCATTAAAGTTAGTATAGATAACATTCAAATATTATTTGATTGAGGTAAACCTGGTACAAAAATGTTAACTCATTCCCTTAATCACTGACAGTCTTAGACAAGTGTTTCATTGCAAAGGATTCACAATCTTTCAAATGGAAAAAGAAAAGCCTACTCTTCAACTCGCTGCAATACACCCTTACACAGTTTTGTCCACCATTTTGAGTTGTAAGTAAACAACAAAATTACCATTGTTCTCGCACAATGTACAATGTGTGTATTTCTAAACAACGCGCAATAATACTGCACAAACCAAGAGCGTATTTTGCTGTGCGCTTGTTGTATTAGTTTGTTTACTTGCAACTTAAATTTACACGTTCTTGTGCGCATTAGCAGACTGGAATTGTGAACATTCTTTCACAGTTCTGTCCACCATTTTAAGTTGTGAGTAAACAAACAAGATTTCCATTGTTCTCGCGTGATATACAATGTACATATTTCTAAACAACGCACGATAATACTATGCAAACCAAGGGCGTATTTAGCTGTGCGCTCAAGCTGTATGGTTTGTTTACTCACAACTTGAATTTACATGTCCTTGTACGCATGAGCAGACTGCAACTGCGAAAGGGTATATCCTCAAAGACCTTACTCTGTTTACGATTGCACTTTTATTTTGGCATTACTACAAAATTGGCAAACAGTATTAACTAGAAAAGAAAAGTTTGATGAATTGTTTTTCACGAGAGAACACAGAAGAAGCGTTTCACTGAGTCTTATTTCCACATCATGTTTGCAAACATTTAACAAATGCTTTCAATTCATCAGAAACAGAAAAATAACTGAAAATTGGGACAACAGAAACTTAAAAAGCAGAAATGAAAACTGGCAGGGGGTTATTTAGCCTGGGCAACAAGCAGGAATGAGAAAAAGAGAAAAGACAAAAAAAAAAGAAAACTTGTGTAAATGACATTTTCAAATCTTCCATCAATATATAAAAAAAAGAAAAAAGAAGCTGTTTCCATGCATTGAACTCAAAGATGAAAAAAGATTAAATGAGAGCAAGTCATTCCACAAGCAAACTAGTATGAACCTTAAAAACAGATATCGTATATTCCCTAATAAACGCCCCTCCTCTAATAAGCACCATACTCTAATAAGCGCCCCCTTCTCTAATAAACGCCCCTACCCCCCCATATTTTTTTTTTTCGATGGCAGTCACAAAGTCACACATAAATTGATTGGTAACATTGTAATATCAAATACAAAGTGTGATTTAACACTAGGCTTTAGCCAAAACTCGTTAAAAACTGTAAAACTGCCCAAAAAATACAGTCAAAAGAGTTAAACTTGCTATGTGCACAAGAATGGACTGAAAAATTACTTAATGAGCAAAATTAATCATGCAAAAAAAGGGGAACTCAGAAAATAAAGTGAAGAAAATGTGTCAAAAGAGGTGAAGTTTAGTGTATATACTTACAAACCGATTGTGACCATTTCGAAGAGGAAGGTGATGGCATACTTTCAAAATTTCTTACAGTCAGAATGAAGCTCCAGTTCTGGCTTATGGCAAAATATGCCGAGAGAGGTGAGTTTAATCATAATGAAAGTGTACCATTCCTTTACTTCTAGACAATGATTCTTTGCATTTTTTTATGAAAATGATCAATCGTACTAAAGAAATAATTTTTCATGGTTTAGAAAGCCAAATTGAAGCATTTCAGCCACTTCATATACTAGTTCCACGATTTTTTGATATTTTACCCCTGTTCCGTATGTACATTTAAAATCTAAAATCAAATAAATGCCCCCCTTTTTTAAAATGTAATGCCCCCCTGCCACCCAGGGTGTTTATTAGGAATATACGTAGTCCAAAATAAATTTGGTTTTGTGCATCACATCATTATTAAAATGGGAACCTTCAGGCTTAGACTTGATATGAAAATGGTGCATGATAGGTAATGATGTTATTATATAAGATTACTTTTGTAAGTAGTATGCCAGACTCTTGCTGTGCTGTTAGTGCACTAAGTAATTTTCGTGCTTGGAATCCACTGATTAAGATTACTTTAAATACTTGGAGGATAATTTTTTCTTTAAAATAATATTTTATATTACAAAATTAATAATTCGTCTGGCCAGTTCATTTTAACCAGCGCGTGTTTATATGCCCAGGTCATATTTACATGCCTAGCACGTGTTTTCATCACCAGCACATGCTAGCGCGTTTTAGACCGAGACTCATTTGTTTTACGTGTGATGTGACTGAGCTGTGTGATGCATGAAATACTCAGCGTGCAAAAGCTCTTTCCATACAAAATGGCTCCCAGTTGATTTAAGAGTCACATGATGAAATCCCTCTATACAGTCTTGACTGTATGTGTGCCAATACATCAGCAATAAAGAATTTCTTTGGTTCATATAGATCTGCCAATTGTAATATTCAAATGTAGGATCAAAACGTCCATGATTCTGCTTAAATTTTGGATTCATTGGAAGAGAATACAAAGGAATTAATAAAGAAAGACTGCCATGCAGGAGGTTAACGGAATAATGACCTCTTGAAGCAAAATTATCGCTTAAAAACTACAGCAAAGAGGAAAAGATCCAACGTTTTTTGTTAGTTACAGATATAAAATTTTATTAAGGTCTAATTGGAAAAAATTGATCTTGTTGTGGATGTACTATTGTAAGGCAAGAGGGTACTATTTTAAAAGCAACCATCAAACTATTTCAAAAGATTCTTTAGCCATAGAACCATGATCAATTTTGAGGTTGTACCATAAAATACTAATAAACTCCAATAAGCAATGAAAAATTTGCAACTAAAAAAACAGACTATACACAGATGAGAGTATTTTGTGCATGCATACAATCATATGAAGGAAGATGAAATGGTATTAACACATCAAACCATATGCATCACTACATCCCCCAAAAAATGTCTAGTGAGAATAAAAAGGAAAGCTATTTAAAAAAAATAGATTTAAAATAAACATAGGAACCCACAATTACATATGAAAATATACTAAATACTTTGTTTATGGTTATAATCTACTTATTATATTAATACAAAAGTTGATGTCAAAAAATTAAACACACAGCCCAATTGTGGCTTTACACACAGGTTAGTGCCTGTTACATACAATTTAATGAAACTATTCCATTGAAATTTTGACCTCTTATAAATCTTCAAATTGGTTTCCCTAGCCTAGCAGTTCAGTCATAACACTATAGTTTACAATCTAAGTGTCTTCATGTAAACTTCAATTGTTGAATGATGGATGCCATTGTAACTTAAAAAAGACTAAAAAGATTAGTCACTAAAAAAAAACAATTTATTTCCGAAGAGACAAAACATGTGATTTCAGTGGTGGAAAAGTTTTCTGATCGCAAGAGATGAAATCTCAAGGTGACTTGATTTACGTACAGTTAAGCTAGTGAGTGTGTTTAAGCCGGTCAAGAAGTAGGATAATTCTTCTGACAAATTAGCAATCTGTAAGTGGGCCCCTTCTATGAGTATCAATCTTTTACAGTAAACTACAAGGACGCATCAGTAAAATGCATTTAGTCTTTTATACTTCTAATGTGCATCAACTAGAAGTGTTTAATTTGGGCTTTAAATCAAGAAACAAGAAAATTGATGAGAATAAATGTAGAATAAAATTTACTAAAGCAGGGCAAGCTTGTGTCATCCAAATTATTACAACATTTTTAAAATTGTTGATTTAAGCTAAATTACATTATTCGCTCCCGACAGATGCCACTTAAAGCAACTTTATATTCCAAAATCTTCACAATCTGTACTTTTGACATTCATAAGATAATCAACTTTTTTTTTTCTTCTTCAATTTAACGTAAACAGAGTTACTTACCAGTGACTGCATCTTCTTCTCCTGTTGCGCTTGTTCCTCCTGGTAGACCTGCTTTATCTTCTCCATCTCCTCTTGTGACTGTTCTTTATTCTGATTCACCAAGTCTGTCAATCTGGACACGTTTTGATTGGCATCTGAAAGTTGTTCTTGTACTTCTTCTATCCTCCTGGAGATGCAAAAATGAAAATTGTTAAATTATGTATAAACAAATCATAATCAACTTGTGTACTTGTGAAACAATAGAAAAACTCCAAGATGAATTTTTCTGGAATTAAAAGATTTGAACAATTTGTAGGCTCTATAAACCTTTTCAAACCGAGAGTAGCCGAACGTGATTTGTTCAGTACTTCGACCAATCAAATGCTGGAGAAACTTTTCCTTTGTTGGTGGGCAGCAATACGCCTGTGTATTTCCTTCATGTAAAAAGCACTTATGATACGTGCGCTTTAAAACATTTTGTCATACGCTTGCTCCCATACAGTGCATGAGCATGAATTGTGCAGATGGTCAAGAGATCTCCAGTATTTGATTGGTCAATAAGATTCCTCCAGTATACGATTGGTTTAATATGGACACATGAATCTCAGCCATGTGACATTATTGAAATTATTATCCAGAAATTGCTGATTCAGATTTGAAAAGTTCTATATGGCATCATTTGGAACATGGATGGTTAAAGAACTTTAAAGTAGTCACTTCACAAGGCCTCTAAAACTGTTCGGAATAATTTTATCTCCAAATAGTCATTGCAATTTATTTCCTTCTTACTGCTTTTTCACATTGCCTATAAATAACCTTGCTTAATTTCTATTTTAGTTTTAGAACCAAGTGATAAGAATGGCTTAAGTCCAAAATAAATGTAGGTTTCTGTCATATTTGTCCTCCAGGTCATCTCACCTGTCTTTGACCCTGAGTTCATCATTCATCTTGCTTAGTTGTTCTGAGCTGCTACCTGAATTGTTGAGAGCCTCAGCAATCTCTGCTTCCTGTTGCACAAGATCAGAAGAAAAGAAACCTCAATAAAAAAGGAAATGCATGTTGTGTACAGGACATCCTTACACACATAAGTTACACCCTTTGAAGACTGGCAGTTATCAACAATTTTTCCTGCAAATGACTCTCCCTGGATGAGGTCACCAGTACATAGCAGGTTAATTCTCCAGCAGTGTTGGTACTCATATACAGCCACTGGCAGGAAAATTGAAGAAAGGGCATTAAAGAATCTTGCTCAATTAAGGACACAACACAGTACTTGCACCAGGAATTAAACCCAGTACTTCTGGAATACGAGTTTGTTGCTACCACCGAGCCACTATGATTACCATGATAGACAAATAAGAAACCTTTAAAGACACTAGAAGGGTTTTCCAATATTCCTCCGGCCATCTAGAAATGGCCAATAAAAGTCAAATCTCAAAGTCATCAATAACAAGAGGGTTCTCCAATATTTTACTGGCCATCTAGAAATGGCCACTAAAAGTCAAACCTCGAAAGTCATCAATAACAAGAGGGTTCTTTAATATTTCTCCGGACATCTAGAAATGGCCAATAAAAGTCGAACCTCAAAAGTATTCAATAACAAGAGGGTTCTCCAATATTTCTCCGGCCATCTAGAAATGGCCAATAAAAGTCAAAACTTTAAAGTCATTAGTAAAAAAGAGGGTTCTTTAACATTTTCTCTGGCCATGGTCAGAGAAATGTATTACTATAAAACAAAAACAAATAATGTTCTTCTTTGCCTACAGTGTAAGGTTCATGAGCAGATGGGCAAAGCATGTTCTAATAAAGTGTATGTTATACCCCATCTCAATAAATAAACAAAAAATGCTTCCAGTAATTTAGGAAGAGGCAAAGTTTTAAAGAAATAAACAAAAATTGTGTTGGATTTGCCGTTATGACATCACACTGTACACTGTGAGGTCACTTTTCAACACTCTCATGCAATCTTTGAAATGCAATATCTCCTAAACGGTATAAGATATCAAAATGATTTTTACACCAAAATGTTTCTTTCCTAGTCCTCTATCAAATCCATGAATATGAATCCATGGGTGTATCTTTTTTTGGCTATATGTAAAACAAAAAGTAGAAATGTTGGCCAAGTATTTAGCTTCTGCTGGAAAACATATCAAGAACTAGCTGCTAAAGAGGGTCGGTATGGACATGCACGTTATTTTGTGAAAACATATTTAACCTCAGTCAAACAAATGCCTATATTAATGTTTTACTATAGAGCTTGTTTGTTTGGTTGGTGAGGCTTAACATCACCATGACAACGATTGTCAAATTACGCCCGAGAGATTAGAATATGTCAGAGATGAAAAGAGAATGGAGAAGTTGGGTAGAGTGCAGTAGGTAGGTAGAGTGCAGTAGGTAGGTAGAGTGCAGTAGGTAGGTAGAGTGCCGTAGGTAGGTAGAGTGCAGTATGTAGGTGGAGTGCAGTAGGTGGGTAGAGTGCAGTAGGTAGGTAAAAGTCTGGAGAGGTTAGGACAAGATAAGTTAAATATAATTATAGTAGCAGGTATGGTGAGGGAAGGAGATGATTTTATCTAGGGAGTTTGTGTAAAAGAGCTCCACAATGGAGTTGAAGGCATTATGGGAAGCTCTGGGGTTGGTGAAGTGAGGACAGTCAATGAGGACGTGTCTGACTGTAAGGGGCTCATGACAGTTATTGCAGAGGTGGGTTTGGTGAAGTGAGGACAGTCAATAAGGATGTGTCTGACTGTAAGGGGCTCATGACAGTTATTGCAGAGGTGGCGGGGAGGGGCGGTGAGCATTAGAGTTTAAGGGATTGAGGGAGCTCAGGGGCTGGTGAAAGAGGACAGTCAATGAGAATGTGTTTGACTGTAAGGGGCTCATGACAGTTATGGCAGAGGTGGCGGGGGTGAGCAATTGAGTTGAAGGGATTGAGGAAGCTCTGGGGTTGGTGAAGAAAGGACAGTCAATGAGAATGTGTTTGACTGTAGGGGCTCATGACAGTTATTGCAGAGGTGCAGGGGGGGTGAGCAATGGAGTTTAAGGGATTGAGGGAAGCTCTGGGGTTGGTGAAGAGAGGACAGTCAATGAGGATGTGTTTGACTGTTTTACTATGGAGATGTGCAAGAAGGGGTGGATGTCAAAGTTGGAGAAAGAAGTGATGTTGATGAGGGAAGGATAGTATCTTCATTTCTGATCTTTAATCATTCTTTAAACCTTGCCAAAACAAACCTTAGGACCTATATCTGGGCTGAGTACCAGTCAATTGCAAGAAAAACCAAACCACGTACCAACTTTTTCTTATCCTCCAACAGCTGCTCACACCTTTCATCACTTGATTGGAGTTTCCTCTCTAAATCTGGAAAGGGGAAAAAATGAAATAGTTTTGTTAAAATGGCAAGAATCCAGGTATGTGGTAAATCATCCATCTGATTGTATTCATTGAAAGAAGTGCTGTCATCATATGGGATATTTAGATGTTTATTATCATGCACAATAAGCATATCTTAAATATCACAATAAAGTGATATTTTGCAATATCATTTCCTGCATGGCAGGTTAGATTGATAAGTTTTTCCTAAAACATAATGATTATTTTAGGAACATTGCTCAAAACTGAATAAAGGGTTCAACATTAAAATTTCATTTCTTCATTAATATTACAATTTGAGAAATAAAAGTATAAAACCTTCCTCCATTGATGTGTTCAAAAATCATCTGAGGACTTTTTTCTTCGAGAAACATGTATAGTAACTGTTTTGTGTTCATCTCTTTTATTTTCGTGTTTTTACCTTATTGTTGGATTATTTGTGTTTGGACTTTTTGTTTTGTTATGTAAAGTGCAGAAAACCTTGTAATTCTGCACTATATTAAGCAATGAAGAAGTAAGAAAGTGAAACAATTTCTTTTGTAATGTTTCTAAAATTCATTATTCAAAATAAGGCATTAAAATGCGTGTAACTTGTCATACTGACATATGATATGTTGGCCAGGGTTTTTGCTATTACAGAAAAAACAATATCATCATTTCACAACAGGGTTGGAAAAATACAAAAAAAGTAAATTCGCCAATCATTTATACAACTTGGCAAATTTTTAATCAAGTGTGGCGAGCACCACAATATATTATAATAATTCTAAGCGCACTAATTTTTTTTTTAACGCTAGCCTATGGCGAGCAGGTAAATAGTTTTTTCCAACCCTCTTTCATGATAATTGACATATTGTGACAGCATTATTGAAAGTGTTGAAAAATGATAAACTTACCTCCAAAGCTATTCTTTAGTTCTTGCATAGAAGTGGATACACTGTTTAATGAATTTTCCCTCTCCCAAGTTTGTGTTTTAATTCTATCATGGATAAAAATGGAGAATGGCTCTATGTCATATGTAAATAAAAAACAGTGATTCCAAAAATCTTAATTATTGATAAATACCTGATCTTTTAGTGGTATGTTTATAACATTTTATGATAGAGAAATTACTATGTTGGTCCACAACAGAAAGTCCTAAATTAAATACCAAGAAGCTTTCTTAAACGATTAATTCAATGGTCAGCAAGTCTATCTTTTATGAAAGAGGACTTCAAAAGAAACAAAATAGTGAAGAAAACATTCCGTTAAGGAGATGTCTAAGTTTATAGTTTGGTATCGTTTGTGTAGAAATGACTGAAATCAGACTAGTTGTGATGTCATCGCCTCAGATTCTGCTAAAGTCTTTATGTATTCTTTCATATTTTGTCCTAAGATTTTGTGGTTTAAAAACAATGGGATATGTCAGAAAAGTAGTAAAACTAATCTAGGAAGGGTATTTATAATGTACCACCTGCAGAAAGTTTAAGGGAAAATAATCTAAATAGTGAAAAATTTATTAAGTTTTTTTTAAAATACATTAACAATTGTTAAGAATGTGAGAATGAAGACACCAACTTTCTATAATAGACTTACTAAACCAGTTATTTCTACACAGATAAGTCAGAGCTTTAAACTTGAATATCTCCTGAACGGAATAAGATTTTTGAAACCTTTCTTCACCATTCTCTTTCTTTTTAGATTCTCTTTAATATTCATAAGATGGACATACTTGACCACTGAAATAATCCTTAAAAACTTGGTTGTTTTAAAACTGTTTTTGTTTTCATTTTGGAGCAAATAATTTTCCCTTGTGCAGAGAAGAAATATTTTTCCATCATATACAATTATTACACACTTTCTTTTCTATAACTCTTTAAGTATGACTAAGAAACATTAAAACACAAATTCATTAACATGATTGTATTCCTTGATAAGAGGAAATAATCTTTGACAATCAAAAATAATGTCAAAAAATTCCTAAAGCTTGACATTTAACCATTTATTGGAGATTTTTTTTTTTTTTGACTTCATAGTTCCAAACAGCACTGAAGTCTAAACTCACACACTGTCTTGAAAACAGAAAATGAAATGACCCACAACGATCCCAAAAATGCTTGAAGATTGAAATCAGAATTAACCAGACATCACAAAGGATACAAATCTTCTCACAGCTAATAACATGCTTTCCAGTTTCTGTCACACCTGCCTTCCCACTCTCATGTTCCACATGCCATACCATACTACTTCCCTCCCTACTGGAAATAATACATGAAAATCCAGATGACCCATATGTCATCACACCTGCAATCAAGATGACATCCTACAATAAGACTTGCCACCCTGTTCCATATACCATGCCACCCTGTCCCACATGCCATCCCTCCCTGTACCATTTGCCATACCACATGCCATCCCACCATGTCCCACATGCTATCCCTACTTGTACCAAGTGCCATCCCACCCTGTCCCACAGGCCCTTTCATGCTATCCCACCATTCCACATGCCATCCCACCTAAAATCCAGTTGACTTCCATTACATGCCATCCTTTCCAACATCCCATGCCACTCTGTCCCACATGTCATATCACCTTGCCACCATGCCATGGCATCCTGTCCCATATTCCTTGGCAACCGTTTCACATGCCAACCTATCCCACATGTTACCCTGTCCCTTATGCCATCTCATCCTGTCCCCTATTTCATCCCATCCTGTCCCCCATACCATTCAAATTCCTACATCTGTACCTATTATTCTACCACCTTCCACCCAACATTCTTTCCTCTGAACTCCCACCCCATCACTATTATCAACTCAACATACCCCATTCACCTACCATCCCTTATTCACCTAACATTTACCTACTACCCCAACACACCTTTTGCCATCCACTTATCTCCCAAATAAACTCTTAACTAACTCATCATTCCATCCTTTACTATAACCTTCCTGATCTATCTTCCACATTGGAATAAAAATTAAAAACAGATTAATTTGCAGATTACCATAAGTCTATGTGTCCACTTTATTCAAGTGAAGACTTTTTTGTTGCTATTCAATCGCAAGACACTTCATTATAAATTCCATTCAGTTGTCAGATCTATTATTCAACTTTTGTTTTTTTGCTATTCATTCACAAGACACTTCATTATAAATTCCATTCAGTCCTCGCATCTATTATTCAACTTTTTTCATCCCAGAACAAATTTTTTTAATTTGCTGCTATTGAAGTCTGGAATGCATTTGTTCTCCTTTATATTAATTTATTTTTATGAAAATAGTTGGAATTCCTTTCCCAGGGCAGCAATCATTTGTTCTATAGTAGCTGAGCAATGCAGGAGGCCGGACGGACAATAGATGTGGACAGACTGATGGACGGACAATAGATGTGGATACGACTGACAAACGGACAGACAAACATGTCAATGGAAGGACGGATGGCAAGATGCTATATCCCCTTTTCACCAACTTTGCTGGCAATGGGGATAATAAAATACTAAATTGATATTTCTCTCTTTTTCTGAAAGTAATAACACAGAATAATTTTAACAACAATGATGTGAAATCCAATAAAACTGTAAATGCATTTAGTAAAGAAAAAATATTTATCTAAATAGAAACTCCTTCATGAAAAAGTGAACTTAAATGGTAAAATAGTGAGTCTTTAAAGGATTAGTTCAGAGGTCAAGCAAATCTATTTTACATAAAAGAAGATTTCAAAAATAAACAAAATGGTGAAGAAAGTGTTCAGTGTTATTGTTACGGAGATATCTAAGTTTAAAGTTTGGTATCATTTGTGTAGAAACGACTGAAATCAAACTAGTTGTGATGTCATTGCCTCAGATTCCTCAAAGTCTTTATGGCTTCTATCATATTTTGTCCCACCATTTTGTGGCTAAAAAATCATGGGATATGTCTAAAAAGTAGTAAAACTGAATCTAGGATGGGTATTTAATATACCACCTGAAGGCAGTTTGAGGAAAAATAATTTAAATAGCGAACTATTTTAATAAAATTTCTTTAAAATACAATGACAATTGCTAAGAATGTAAGGATGAAGACACCACCTTTTCATAGTAGATTTACTACACCACTCATTTCTACACAGATAAGACAGAGCTTTTAACTTGAATATCTCCCTAATGGAATAAGATTTTTGAACACTTTTCCACCATTTTGTTTCTTTTAAAGTCCTCTTTCATGTGAGATGGACATGCATCATCACTGAACTAATCCTTTAACAGCTAGAGTTCCTAAAATCAACCTCATGTATGCTAGCAACCATTCCTGTTTTACCTCACCTGCTACTGATGCTTCTAAATCTTTCTTTGACGAAGCTTCTTGCTGTAAACTTTGTTCCTGAAAGAAAAAGGTGAGAAATTAAGAACTGCTATACAAAGGAATAAAATAACAAAATCAACTGTCATCTTACAAGACCATAAAAGAATAAATTATGTTTATCTTAACTAACATGAAGGGGACAAAAATCATTATATACAAATTCAGCCAAGAGGTAAATTCATGTTTTTTGGGGGGTCAAGATCTTGTGGTATTTTAATGGTCTTTATGCACATTTTAAATGCATCAGAAGGGTAACAAATGAAAGGGTATACTTTAAAGAGAAAGTATATTCACTTTATCAAAACTACAATACTATGGAATATGTCCCAGAAGTCTGTGGATAGAACAATATTGAAATACTTGAGACATGTTTTTGTTTTATCAGTTTGAAGGAGAAAAATAAAAGGAAAGACAATCTTATCATTTTTGAAAAGAAGACGAATTGGTATCCTTATCCAATGCACGCATAGAAGAATAAACGTTAAGAACATAAGGGACATCAATTTACACTTGAGCATCAATGAAATGCAGAAAATATTTGTTTCGCCACATTTGTGATAAATAATATATTTGGTCTGTAACATTTTGTTTGTTTCTTCGTTTGTTTGATGAGAGCTTAACGGCACCAAAACAGTGAGAGTCAAATTGTGCCTGAGAGGTTAGATCATTCCAGAGGTAGGAAGAAGAAAAATAGGAGTGAGAGAAGTACGGGTACTAAGAGTCAGGAAGCTAGGATCAAAAGAGGAAATGCAGGGATGTAAAAAAGGGGTAAAAGTAGGCAGAGGGGGTGGGAGAGGAGGACTAAATATGGTTGTAGAGGGAGGCATGATGAAGAAAGGAGATACCTTTATCCAGTTTTTTTTTGTTCTTTTCTGGAAGAGTTGGCTATAGAGTTGTGAGGGGTGAGGGAGGCTCTGGGGAGGTTGTACAGGGGGCAGGCAAGGAGGATGGCATCTACTCCTTTGTAGTTTCTCATCCCCTCTAATAAGACAGAAATGGAATGAAAGCGGTGCAAGAGCTGCAGTGGCTCAGTGGTTAAGGAGTCATGCTTGTATTTGAAAGGTCCTGGGTTCAATTCCCATCGTGTGCGCTGCATTGTGTCCTTGAGGAAGACACTTTACTCTACTTGCTTCAGTCCACTCAGCTGTAAAATGAGTACCAGCACTGCTGGGGAGTTAATCTGCGATGGAATGGCATCCTGTCCAGGGGGAATCATGTACTCTCATCCGCTTGTTTCATTGAAACTGGAGATAAACACTGGCTCTTTGAGCCTAATGGCTCGGATAGATTTAGCTTTAGAATGAAAGAAACAGGAGACCATTCACAGAAAAAATTAACTTCTATTAAATATCTATAGAATTCATCCCGATCAATGAAACTCACCAATTTTTGTAATTCTTCATTTTGTTTTTCTTTCTCCTCCTCTAGCCTCCCATTAGACATCTCTAATGCCACTATTCTGGCCACTTTTCCTCTAATTCACTGGCGGTCCGGTCACTGGATTGCAAGGACTTCTCCAAATTAGTGACCTGAGCTTTGGATTCATCTAGCTGTTTCTTTAGAGCATCAATCTGGTCAGTGTAAGTGGACATTTCCGCCTCCAACTCGGCGATTTTGAATTCCTTATTTTCATTATGGTTCTAAGTAAAAGAATCAATCCACAATATGCAGTTTATTTGTATAAGTGTAACACTGCGGTGCAGTTGCTTGTAGGCAATGACAAGTGACAACATGCTTAATCTACTATGTGCCTTATCATCATTCCAAATGACTTTTATGACAGCACTTCTCTAATTTGATTAACTTATCGACAAGCCGTTGAAATTCTTAAACACATAATTTATATGGAGACATCAATTAATGAAATGTTTGTGATATTATGCCACTGTACATATGCTAATTTGTTTGGTTTGGTGGTGTTTAAATAAAGGATTAGTTCAGGGGTCAAGCAAGTCTTATCTTATATGAACGAGGACTTCAAAAGAAAAAAAATGATGAAGAAAGCTTTAAAAATCTAATTCCATTACAGAGATGTCTAAGTTTATAGTTTGCTATCATTTGTGCACAAAAGACTAAAATCAGACTAGCTGTGATTGTCATAGCCTCAGAATCCTCAGAGTCCTTATGTATTCCATCATATTTTGTCCTGCGATTTTGTGGCTTAAAAACCATGAGATATGTCAAAAAAAAGTATGAAAATGGAATCTAGGAAGGGTACCTTTCTTGTTTGAGAAAAATAATTATAATAGTGAAAAAATAAAATAATCTTTATTTAAAATGCATTCACAATTGTTAAGAATGTGAGGATAAAGATGTAGACTTACATAGTAGATTTACTACACATCATTTCTACACAGATAAGACAGATCTTTAAACTTAAATATCTCGTTAACGGAATAAGATTTTTGAATGCTTTTATCACCATTTTGTTTCTCTTGAAGTCTTCTTTCATTCAAGATGGACATAATTGACCTGTTATAATCCTTTAACAGCACATTAACTGCATGGTTATTAGTGTCAGAGAGGGTTAATTTAAATCAATAGTTATGTAACCTACTGTAAGGTAACAGAAAAACAAATGGTGAATTTAGGAAGAATTGAGATGGGTGTTTTGGGGATTTAGTTTTTATGTTAATTTTTGACTCAATGATACCTGAAAAATTATGTCAAGTAATTACAACAAACAAAAAATAATTGCAACAAATAATAAAATTACTAACGGGAGAAGACTGTATCAGAATCTTGAAATTCATGTAAATGACAATGGTCTATACACCTTTTAGATCTCACACACAATCATTATTTTTATTTTTTTTGGTTTTCAAGACCAAGGATAATCTTTAGATATTCAATTGTAAGATAAGCATATTCTATATTTCAGATTGAAAATACTTTGGACAAGCTGACTGCATTAATCACATAACTATAAAGGCAAAACACTGACTTGGGATCAATTTTACCTTGCAATTCTTTTTGGCATAATTTATGATTACAATTACAAATGATCACTCCTTGATTACAATTTACATAGATGTACAAATATCATGCAGAATGTTTCCTGGGATAAAATTAACATTCTCTGCCATTCTAGATTTTGACTATCTTGATGGCACTCTGAGATTCTTTGGTAACATACTTAGGATGCCAGAAGATGAGCCGGTATGAAAATACGCCCAATATGTTCAATCACATGGCAAAAGGAAACCTGGCCATTAATGGACATCCTACTTGACATATACCCAACACCTACTAGGAATGATTTTCTCAATCCAAACAATATTGCTGAGCTTGCACAGGATCAAAGTAATTGGAAAAATTTGTGGTCTCTGCACAACAGCTGATTGAGGATGATGATGATGTCACCCTGCAATCGTTCCTCCATTCAGAACTATAACATTGCATCTACAATATTACCAGAGTTTTAATCTTTGAAATTGGCTTGAAAAATTGGGATGTGTCTTCTTCCTTCAACTTCTCTTGATTACAAAACACTTTCTTGTACTTATCTTCATATCATTGATGTCTTGATGAAATTCTTCTTCATGTGTCTTCCTTCATCTTGTACTTAATCATTGGGGTCAGATTTCTTCTTCATGTGTCTTCATCTTCTCTTGTACTTACCTTCATATCATAGAGGTCTTGAAGAAATTCTTCTTCATGTGTCTTCCTTCATCTTCTCTTGTACTTACCTTCATATCATTGAGGTCTTGAAGAAATTTCTTTGCTCGATCACTCTCAACCTTCACGGAGGCCTGCAGTTCCTTCATCTTCTCCGAGTCTCCTTCAAATTCAGCCTGAAGAAAAGGAAGCGCAGACAGGTGATCATCAATTTTAAGTTACTGTAGTGCACCTCAATTATCAGCTTCACACTAGTTGCACAGAAATATTACACTTAAAATCTTGGGGAAAATTGTTCAGACTCTAAATTGATGTTCTGTGTGTTTTCAAAATAATGCTCTGGCTGCCTATCTTATGCCCCACTCTCCCATTCAACGATCTTCTTCTTGCATGTCTTTTAATATCAAATGATCCGTTCTTGCTAAGGCCCAAGTCAAAAATGTCTTATGCAACCGATGCAAGACCGACAGAGGCTGACCCCAAAACTACAGAGCAGTTTTTTTTTTTTTTTATTGTATCACTGTCAACACAAGAAATTAGCACTCACACATTCCGAGCTGTTTCCCTACAATGCACAATGTTTGTAAACTATGTTTCTGTGTTCATGTTGGAATGAATGGAGATTTACCCCAAAAAGATTCAACAAAGTATAGCCTCTCTTATGTTTTCATGAAAACTATTGAATTAATTTTGACTACTTATGGGTGTAGCTAAGGGGGTTGAATGACTCCCCCCCCCCCTTCCAAATAAAATAAGGTAAAAAAGTCCAGCAAATATGATAATAAAGAGTCCAGATATTTTCCCTCCGCAACCCTCCAATCCACAAGGCTGCCTACACCCCTGACATGGGTTTAGCTAGAAAGTTAAAACGGTCATACGGCCCCCCCCTAAAAAAAAAAAAATATATATATATACAAAAATAAAAAAGTCAAAAAATGATAAAAGGTCCAAATTTTCCATGATAAAAGGTCCATATATTTTCCATTGGCGACCTACCATCTAAAAGGCTGGCTACACCCCTGCATCTGCATCTGTCAAAAGTCATTTTGCCAACATACAGACACCCAGTCCCTCTTAACTGATCAGCATTTTACCCACCAAAATTACTTAAGAAAATACAACCAAATTCATCCTTACCTTCAAATCTGATGAATTAATAGTAGCTTCCTCCAATCTGAACTGGTAGTCTTCAGTTTTTCTATAAATTGAAATGTACATTTTTGTTATATAAAATATGCTTCAAACAGCACGAATTGATCATTGTTGATAAGACATTCTGTTTTCTTTAGAAAAGCCAAAAATACTTCACATTTAAAAAAATATATAGTATTCAGCTGGGATTTGTGGCTTGAAACCTATACTAAAAGTTGTCACTTTTAAAATCAAATTTGTAATTCTACACTAAAGAACACCCAGAGATTCCTGTTTGAATAACCTTTTACCTCTGTGTGAAATAGTATTTGTTCTTGGAATTTGGGAATCAATGATAGACAGCATACCGGACTTTCTAAACCAAACTGTTAAAGGTATACGGACAGAACAAAAGTTTCCTGTTCAGCCACTGACCAAACAGAGTATCAAATTATGAGTCTAATAGTCTTTGAAATTTGGAAATAGCATGAGTAGTGTTCAAGTTATGAGTAATCAAAGTTTGAGTTTTTTTAATATAATACAAAAAAATAATTTGATGTATGAACAGGAAAACACATCAAATTGCTTTGGTTTTTCAATGTATTTTCTTCCCTTAATTGCAGACCTTAAAAATATTTCAAATACCTTATCCAGCTTGAGGTTGGTTGTGGGGTATTGTAACAATCAATTCCTATAATCAGAATTATCTCTGCATTTTCCAGAAGAAATGGCAGAGGGTTCAAAAACAACGGATTTACACAAGAAAATAGAGACCAGTATGTCCTGTTCATACATCACCAAATTGATACAACAAATTGTAAAAAGCTGTAACGTGGCCAATTATTAACCAATTATGATGAAATGTTTTGCTTCCTTGGTATTTTTAAGTGGAATTTTTATCAATTCATTATTATTATCAAATTATGTTTATATAGCACTTATTCTAAAAGAAAGCTCTAAGTGCATTACAAGAGCATGAAAAAATAAAAACTTAATTACGTATCAATACATGAAAGAAACAAAATAAAAATGATTCGACACCTAAAACTCCTTTAATAGGTACAAGCTAAAATATCAGCAGTATACGAATAAAAGAAATAATTTTATTTTAAACATTTCAGTTCAGATACATGAATAAGATCAAACAGTAAATAAAAAAAGTGGTAAAACTACCAATTTTAAACACAAAACACTAAGAGAAATAAAAACTTATCAAACAATTAAAATGCATTAAAAGGTGAAACCTGGGGTGGAAAAAATTTTTAATATAAAGAAAAAAACATTTTAAAATATTAATAAAAACAATTTTTCATCTTTATATAAAACAGTTTTAACCATGGTTAACTATGGGAAAAGTTATTCCTTTCTTGAGATGTCTTATAAAATTGACTCAACCAAAACTAATGGCACTTGCTGAATATGCAAAAACATAGATCCTCAGCATACAAAAATAGGCAGATTTCAATTTTTTAAAGTTTTGTCACCTTTTATGCTTGAAGCCCAAATCTACACTTATCAATTGTAGTAATAATCAAATAATGCAGTAAGAAAAGAGGCTTATCTTATTCAACATAATATCTATAAAAATATGATATTTATACATGATATTTATGAACAAAAATTTCTCCTTTCTCCATAATCCAATATCTACTAACGTCCAGTCGAAAAATTAGATTTTCTCAAAACAATTAAGATGGTAACCCTATGTGCTAAAAAATTAGGTTTTCTTAAAACAATTAGGATGGTAACCCTATGGGCATGCAGTGACAATATTATTTTCATGGTATTAAATCCTATCAGAAACTGTATAAATAACAAACAATATTTCATAAAAACTGGTTGGAAATTGTCAAATTTAAAGCTTTTAAAGTTTTCAAGTCTTAACTCCTTGACTTTACACATCAACCATTGTAAATGCCCACAGCAGTCATGGGTTAAAGTTCAAACCATTTGACTGTGGATACCATAAAAAGCACACTTACAGATGTACTCTTGATATAATCAAAGGGGTTTATATACACTTTTTATGAATAGATATGATGTATGAATACATGGGTAGAATCCTCTTGTTTTGTATGCAAATCCCAGTTTTGTTAATCTTCTGCCGCAATTCCTTAAATGAAAGCAGTAGAATCTGACAAAAAAAAAAGTTTTTGAAACTAAACCATATCGCCCCTCTCACACACCACCTCAAATTAGAGAACTACGTTTAAATTTATCTGCCCTTTCACATGTAATTACAGGTAATTACTTTGAGCAGCCCTAACAGAAACAACAAATGTTATTTTTATGGCAAAGATTGCGTTCTACTCTGAATTTAGAGCTAAGTGACGAAAACATTCAGCAGAAACATTTAATATAAGAAATTTCAAAGATGCATACTTTATAACATGTTGACACATGCATTCCTTTTTCAGACTTCTTACACTAATTACAATATGAGACAATAAATTAGGTCACCCTTACTCAATCACGCAGCAATATAATCACTGTTTTGGGTGCCCCATCTTTGACCCCGCCTCTCATGTGTGTTTTTAAGAAAGTGCTGGTAGAGTAAGGGTTAATCAACCAGCAACAAGTGTGGCAACTCAAAAATATATCCAGCTGGTCCCATAGGGCAGCCCTCTGGGTCACTGAAGCGGAACAAGCCCAACCCTTCAATAATCAGCCTGTGCTTAACCCTTACTCTACCACGCGGCAATAATATCAACGATTTGGGTGCCCCCTTTTGAACCTGCCTCCCAAGCGCGTTTTCAAAAAGTGCTGGTAGAATAAGGGTAAAGGGATTAATTCAGGGATTAGGGTTTCAAAAGAAACAAAATGGTGAAGAAAGCATTAAAAAATCGTATTCTGTCAAGGAGATATTCAAGTTTAAAAGCTCTTGTTTTATCTGTGTAGAAATGACTGGTGTAGTAAGTCTACTATGGAAGGTTTGCACATGCATCCTCGCATTCTCAACAATTGTTAATGTATTTTAATAAAAATTTATTTAGCTTTTTTATTATTTAAATTATTTCACCACAAACTTTCTTCAGGTGGTATAATATAATTACCCTTACCAGATTTCACTGTTTTACTACTTTCCTGACATATCCAATAGTTTTTTATGTAAGACAAAAGTTGATAAAATACATAACAACTTTGAGGAATCTGAGGCTGTGATGTCACAACTAGTCTGATTTCAGTCGTTTATAAATGATACCAAACTTTAAACTTAAATATCTCCTTAACGGGATAAGATTTTTGAATGCTTTCTTCACTATTTTGTTTCCTTTGACAGTCTGGTCTATAAGATAGACTTGAAAAACACAAAATGTTTCTCCAAGGAAAAAACAAAGTAAAATGTATGAATTTTGCAACTACAAATTGAGAAGTTTTTGATACTCTACCTTTTCTCCTCCTCTAGCTGTTGAGTAAGTTGCACCTTATCCCGGTCTGCTGATTCCAGCAATGCTTTGAGATTCTCCAAATTCTCCTCACTGTTCCGTAGATACTAGTAAAAGCAAACAATCATTTCACGATGAAAGGCATATCTTTAATACACTAACAGCACAAATAAACCAGGACTTATCACTCATAAGAAGGTTAGTATACAAGCAGAAGCTCTCTAAATAATCATTATTGCAAAGAAAGCGATTTATCTCCAAAAGTGAAAGACATCCCACTGCACAACAGGTTTCAAGTTACTTTTTTTTGCAAACATTTGCCATTGAAAGGAAACTACTTCCAAGAATATGATACATGGCAATATATATACGAGAAATACGAGAATTTCAAAGAAGCAGCTCTTCAAAAAATATTGAAACACTTTTTTTTACTTTCAGGGTATTATCCCACATAGCTCCTTCATCAATATTACTATTATACATCTTATGACTTGCTGGCTGTTAGAGTAATTCACAAATCAATGCAAGACTTTTTAAAACTTTAACCAAGGAATTTTCTCACCATTAGTTCATTCCATTAGTTCATTATTAGTAGAAAAGACTGTTTTACCTTTTTAGAATTATAAACAAAGAAAAGATATGAAAAACAACAGCATATCAAACAAATTTTCAAAACCTTTTTGAGAAATTAATTTTTGCATTTGGTTGTTTATCTAATATCCCATATTCCTATTTTGTTTACTTGTCTTATTTTTCTTCATAACATTTTCAAAAAGGTTAAATGTTTCTCTATTCCACATCAATATCTAAAGGATTTCATTTTTGACCGAAACACAAATTCATTCCTTTAAATCAATGATGTTTAAGGACTAAAAATTTCTTCCTAAAAATAAAACAGTTTGCTCTATGAAAAAAAGTAGAAACTCAAAAGATATAATAAACCAACCACCATTTCTTTTTTTCCCCATGTTTTTTTGTAACCTTTCATAAGAAAGAGAGCAAATTTATAAAAAAAATTAGTACAAAAATCATGTTGATATGATATTCCTACCAGGAGATATTCAAATTTTAAGGTTCACAAAAAATGTCATTATACAAATAGAGAAAAGCTCAGTATGAAATCACAGCAACACATTCTCCGACAAAGTTGATGTATTTCATTAAAATCTATCATCCTTTTTTTATTAGTAAAACCTGCTAGAAAAATCAATTGATGAAAATTAGGTATTTATATACATTCCCAAATATACCCTACTTTAATAACTTTTGGAACATTGTTTTTAATCATACAGAAACAAGCAATTAACATTTAAAGAAATACATCAACATTTGCAATGGAACTGTCTCTATGACATCATCAAACACGAGTTCATCATACTGTACAAAAACTTTAAAATGCAATTGGGAAATCTTTAAAAATCCATATCTCCTGAACGGAATATGATATCAACCTGATTTTTGTGCCAAATTGGCTCTAAAAGTACGCGCTTTCAAATACAATTTTACAAAAAACCATGAGAATATTACAAAAAACAAAACATGGGAATATTCCTTTAAGCAAACTCATTGTCAAATCATATTCTACAATCAATCTAATATCACTTCAATGTGCAAACAGATGCTGAAAGTGCTAATCAAACTAACAGAAAATGCATGTGAGAGAGAAGATATAATCAAATCTATCCGAAATGATCATGGAATGATAATTTCCTTTAATGAGAAATTCTAATACATCTACCAAACCTCTAAATATGAAAAACAAAGCTAAGAAATGGCTACTTAGAGTGTTAGTGATGTTAGTGCAGCGAAAGCAGTACCTTCACATGCTGTTGTTTAAGTCTGGCAATCTCATGCTCTACCTGTGTGAGTGAAACAAAGGAGGCTAATTTGCATATGAAAAACAAAACGAGCAACCCCAAACAAATGTTGCTTTACATACATAAGTGTTAGTGATTTTCATGAGGGTGTAGTTGATGTCTTCGTTATCAATGTTACCAACATAACTTGGGGTGTTTATGAACCCTCACCCACATACTACTCATGAATGACAATATGACAATATGTAAAAATGAGGTAATGCAATTGAATGAGTTATGATGTACTCATGTGCTTTAAAAGAATAAACATGTTAAACAGGTAAATTTGGATGAATTCAATGTCTGAAAACATCTCTTAATCCATTTTAGGCGTAACAGAAAAGCTACGGCTTAAAAAAAAAAAAGTTATAAGAAAAAAAAATTGTTTTTGTATTGTGTCAGTCTTTTCAAGACATTTTAAAGAATGATGACAAATTTAAACTTCAATTTTAGGATGTATGGTAAAGGAATTGGTAGTTATAGAAAAGATCCAAACATGCCAAAATTCATAACCTTGTATTCAATACAGTACCTTAAAATAATAATATTAATAATAAAATACTTTAAAACAGCGCATTATACCAGCAGTCTCAATGTGTATTACAAATTAAATAACAAAAGCGAAATGGTACCATTGCACAAGAGCTACAAAATTATAGTAATATGGCTGAGCAAGGATTGCATCAATTCATATATTATCATTTGCATGGCTAAGAAAGCAGCACAGATGTTAATACTGTACATCATATGTTAGTATCATTAATGAAATAATACAAAAAATTACACAGATCTTTTTTCCACTCAAGGCCATCCAATGAAAAAATACATTAAAACTACTGAACCTATAAATCATTGCTACAGGCTCTACTAGTTTGTCTCCTGTAACATGACTTGTCTGAAGCAAGTAGTGGCTGGATTTGGATCAACTTTATATGTATAGCAGACCCGATATGCTCATACTCAGGGGTTGAATTTACCACTGTTCCGAGAACAGTGCTTTTTAAGCAGGAACAAGTGAATTTTCAAACATCAGTGTTCCGGTGGAACAGTGTTCTTTCCACAAGCGTTTGGCATGAATGATCGATAACTTTGATTTCTGCTTAAAAAAAAAAAAAAAATGTTGTCAAAACAAAGATTACCAACAAAATAATTTCTTCCAGTTTAGAACAATGTATTTCCTACCTTGCCTAAAATTGCTGATACAATTAATCATGAATACATATATGTAAGACTGCTTCACGTGTATGACTTTCTGCAACGGGATGCTACATCATGTAAACACTTATAACAGACATACATTATTTGCACATATTAACCAATCAAGTATTTGTAAATTATAAAGAAAGAAATTTGTCCTGTTATCACAAAAAAGTTGGAACAGTGAAATCTGATCCAGAACAGTATTATTTGAGAAAGTACTGTTTCGTAGAACAGTAGAGAAACTTTTCAATTTTGACCCCTGATGTTGCATAATCTCATTCATTTGACAAAAATAAAAATATTACAAACTAGCATAATCTCATTCAATCTTTGGATTTGACAAAAATAAAAAATATTACAAACTAGCATAATCTCATTCAATCTTTGGATTTGACAAAAATAGAAAATATTACAAACTAGCATTGTTTCATTCAATCTTTGAATTTGACAAAAATAGAAAATATTACAAATTTCCAACATTTATATTCAATCTTTGGATTTGACAAAAATAGAAAATATTACAAACTAGTAAACATTCTACCCTAAAACATAACTAAAAAATAATATATTACAATCTAGCATAATCTCATGCAATCTTTGGAATTGACCAAAATAAACAATATTACAAACTAGCATAATCTCATTCAATTTTTGGAATTGAATTTTTGTTTAAATATTACAAACAAGCATCATCTAATTCAATCTTTAGAACTGAAATTTCAACTTTCATTCAATTTGCATGAGTATGAAAGAACAACGGCAATCTCCTCATTTCTTTTGTGCGTCATGATGAGTGCAGGTGCTGGAGGCTTGAAGCTGCTGCATCTTTACTGCATTTGCAGACAACTTTGTTTGCATACTTTTTTTATATTAATGTAATATTAATTTTTAATATTAATGCTTGAATATGAAATTTAAAAAAATACTATGAGCCAGAAAACAATATGCAGTATATGAAATTACGTTAACAGTATCTCACTGCAAAGTTGTGACAAATTTTGACTTTGTGATTAATGATAAAAGGACTGGTTAGCAGAAGAACTTCAATTTAACTCTGCAGAATCATTAAGGGGTTGTTTCCACTTATATTTTCCTGTTCGAAATGACTGTAATTTTTTCAAGTAATCCAATTTCCTTTATTTCTCTTGTCAAAACCTTTGATTACTATGTAGAAACATTACCACATGCACTTCGTTTCCTTTAACTTTTACAGGCCGAGTTAGAAAATGAAATTAAAGCTCCTGAATATTCAGATCTACTTTAATATGAGATAAAAACCCTTCATCAACCTAAGAGTGTTTTCCTGTAAATCCTTGATGATGCTGATACAGTGTGGTTATTTTGTTTGTTTGTTTGATGAGGGCTTAATAGCACCACAGCAGCGAGGGTCAAATTGTGCCTGAGAGGTTAGATCATTCCAGAGGTATGAAGAAAAGAAAAATAGAAGTCCGAGAGAAGTATGGGGACTAATAGCCAGGAAGCTAAGTAGGCAGAGGGGGGTGAGAAAGGAGAACTAAATATGGTTGTAGAGGGAGGCATGATGAAGGAAGGAGATAATTTTATCCAGGAGGTTTTTCTAGAAGACCTCAGCTATGGAGTTGTGAGGGGTGAGGGAAGCTCTGGGAAGGTTGTACAGGGGGCAGGCAAGGAGAATGTGGTGGACTGTGAGGGGGCAACAGCAATTGTTGCAGAGGGAAGGGGGTAGCCAGTAAGGAGGTGGGATTGAGTGAGGTGGGTGTGACCTATTCTAACCTAAAGTAGGTAATGTGGAACGTTGTTGACACAAGAGAGATTGTGAATGGTGGGTTTGGTCAGAATGGTGGTCTGGATGTCGTGGAGTTTGTTGTCAATTTGGGAGTCCCATAAGGTTTGCCAGTGGTCACAAACAAGGGAATCAATAAGCGGTTTGATGTCAGAAAGGGTTCTGGGAAAGGGAGTAGGTTGATGGCAAGCTTAGTGGCTGAATCAGCCCTTTCATTGCTGGAGGTGGCAACATGGCTGGGTATCCAGAAGAAAAGAGTACTTTTCCTGCAAGGGTGGAGGGGTGGGGGGAGGGCGAAAGGAGTTTTCGGAGGAGGTGGAACGTGAGGTTATCCCACCTACAATTGAGTAAAGAAGGACAGATTTGGAGTCTGAGAAGATGGCAAAGTGGCTGAGCGGGGACTACTCAATATAGTTGAGGGCAAGTAGGATGGCCTTGGCCTCGGCCGAAAAGATGGACGAGTGGTTGGGAAGCCTGCTACTGAGGGTGATATTTTGGATGACAGCAGCAGCTGCTGTCTTGTTGCCTTCCTTGGAGCCATCGATATAGATGGAGGTGTAATTCAGAGTTGGTCTTTGATTTGATTGTGAAGGTTGATGAATAGGTTGGGGTGGGTTTGGGTTTTGTGATAAGTGAAGAGGCAGAGGTGGATAAAAGGGAGGGGGTGGCCCAGGGAGGAAAAGTGGAGCCAAGAGAAGGTGCTAAGAGTGGCGGGGTTGATGCCGAAATGGTGGAGGTCAGGTTATTTTGTATAATGATAAACACACATATTACCATATTCCCTACAAACTCTTTATTTCTACTCTTGTGTACAGTTTCCCACAGCACTTATAAGGAACAATATCTACACATTAACCCCATTCCACAATCCTCAAAATACTTTTCTTTTAGTTTCAAAACTGAGATAATATTGACTTTTAAAGTGGAAAATAGAACATTCCAGATGTAATGACCCAAACAATTCACACTTCTTCATATCATAAATTTCAAATTATTTGTTAAGTTAAAATTGCCAAAAAAAAACAAAAAAAAAAAAAACCTGGGACAGCAAGAATCTTGGGATTTCACACTTTTATAATCAATCAAAGACACATTCCTACATGTCCCAACATTAAGATGTCATTTAAGAAATTACTGTCAAACGTTACACAATTTTGGGGTCTTTTAACTCTGGCCAAGAAAGGGCAATGATTCAGTTCTCTGTGTGAAGTCCCACGACTCCACACCTCTACAAAAACATAGTCATTAAGTGAAACATTAGAATAAGCCTTGTTGTGATTCACTTTTTTATTAACCTGGTATCAATTAGGTAAAAAATCCCTTGACAGATGATGAATGGAACATTTTATGTTTCCGAGGAAGAACATGTGATTTATATTTATGTTTGAATTTTATATTTTGCGGAATGAGGAATGAATATAAAATGTGTAGTAACTAATTCTAAATTCAAATTCCATTCTTCGCTGCTGTGTCATATACATATATCTGAAAAGGGAATCAAAACCTAGTTGTTTTTATGTACAAGCGAATTGTATTTGTTGGCAAATGGCACATGTAAACTTCAAAATATATTTTTAATTTCTTAGTATATTATTTTACACGAGTTAAATTCAAAATCCCAATTGAACAAATACTCACATAATTTTTCATAATAAAACCTTCTAAAAGAGGTGGTACAGGGTAGGTAGGCATTCTCACAATCAGAAACCTCCAACTTTTCCAAAACCACACTCTATTTTTCAGAACCCCCACCCTACCTTTTCAGAACCTCCACCCTACCTTTTCAGAACCCCCACCCTACCTTACATAACCCCCACCCTACCTTTTCAGAACACCCACCCTACCTTACATAACCTCCACCCTACCTTACATAACCCCCACCCTACCTTTTCAGAACCCCAACCCTACCTTACATAACCCCCACCCTACCTTACATAACCCCACCCTACCTTTTCAGAACCCCATCCTACCTTACATAATCCCCACCCTACCTTACATAACCCCACCCTACCTTAAATAACCCCACCCTACCTTTTCAGAACCCCACCCTATCTTAAATAATTCCCACCCTACCTTTCAGAACCCCACCCTATCTTACATAACCCCACCCTACCTTACATAACTCCCACCCTACCTTTTCAGAACCTCCACCCTACCTTTTCAGAACCCCCACCCTACCTTACATAACCTGGACCCTACTTTTTTAGAAATTATGTTATCAAGGGACATTGTACCTTTTTGGAACCTGACATCAAAAATCATGGGACTGATTTCAGTTTGAATTGAAGATCAAAGGCTACGCCATACACTAAATCACTTATGAAATTCCAAAGCTATTCTTATATCCCCTGTGTATCTCTTCTTTTCCACAAAGACAGCTAAAAGTACAATCTTTGCAGATGACCAAATCAGAATAAAGGAAGCATGTGCATAAATGACACTGTCCAGTTTCTTCCAAATTAACTTGTTGAACCCATGAACAAGGAAATCAATGTAGAAGAAATGTATCTGTAAATTCCCTGATCAATTAACATAAACCCCTACAGATTATGGCACTACTTGGAAATTCAAACAATTTGAAATAGAGCAGAAAATGAGGATATTAGTCTTTTGTTGAAAAGTATGCACAGAAATCGCATGGATATTTTTAATTGTACGAGTACAGTGCATATTGCTTGAGTGAACTATCATGTAATGTTTAAACTCAAAATTTGAAAGAAAAACTACTCTCAATATAAGATTCCTTCAGATTTTTTCATATGCATTATTTTATTGACAAATTTCCAGGATACTTAATAGATAAAAATAAATAATAACTAATAATTCTAAACCAACAGTCAACATTCATTTCCTCTGAAAGGGAAGATTATTGGTTAAAACTAAAAGGGTCGCTAAGAGTAAATGTGGGCCCAATAAAATCTTCAAAATGGAATCTTAAAACACAGACCCTTTTAACATAAAATGCACATCAACTTTCTTTATTTTATGGGCCCGTAAGAACCATCCCCTACCTAGGGCCTAAAGGCCAGGGCAATGCTCCTCTTATAGCCCCTCCCTCATTTTCGCCGGTACAGATAACTACCATGTGACCCATGGATGAAGCCAAAGAAGCAGGGCAGGGTCAAGAAGTCCAGATAACCTCTAAACAATTTTAATGTCAAGTACAAGATATTAGTGAACTTAAAATGATATAATCATATATTAAACCTGATGACCTTTTCTTTCTTTGTGTTTTAAATCATGGACTTATCATTCATAAAAGATTTCCTTCCATTTCTGAAACCTACCTTTTCTTTCTTGCTATTCAGAAAAAGATCACCTAAACACACTTTTCCTTATTTCTAAAAAGTTTTTAAATCATGGACTTATCATTCTATAAATTTACAGTTACACCTAAACACACCCTTTGAAAAAGTGTTTTAAATCCTCTCTTTTTTTCCTTCATATATTACATTCATCCTGATGACCTTTTCTTTCTTGCCTATTCAGAAAAGATTTCTCTTCTGAAACCTATGCTAAGATCCCCTAAAACACCTTTCCTTCAAAAAGTGTTTTAAAATGGATTTTTTAAATCATGGACTTATCATTCTATAAATTTAAGTCACACCCCCTCCCCCCAGTCATATATTACATTCATCCTGATGACCTTTTCTTTCTTGCCTATTCAAAAAGTTTCTCTTCTAAAACCTATGCTAAGATCCCCCAAACACACCTTTCCTTTCGAAAAGATCTTTTAAATCATGGACTTACCATTCTATAAATTTACAGTTATCCTCCCCCCCCCTCCCCATATGGTATTTAGCTTCACTCATGTTTCTTACTAAGCTCTGGCACAATTTGATCAAACCAAACTCAATATGGCAAACTCGTTCACTATGAAAAATAAAAGATGAAACTACTTTACCTTGCAATACAGCCATACTGAACAACTCCTTTTAAGAATCACTACACGATAATGCACATACAACTGACCAACCTCATTATTCCGTTGCTCAATAATAAGATGGCCACAGTAAAATCACACATGTGTTTATGTAGCTTTGCATATAATATGAATCATACTTCTCCAAAAAAAATCACCCAAAAAATGTTAAAATTCAAATTCCTCATTCATGAATTAACACTTCATACACAATTTGTGACTTTTATATTTTACAGTTATAATCTGCTATACAAAACGATCTCTCCATGGCAGGATTAATCATAATTATAATGAGAGTTTCTCTGCGCTGTTTTTTTTCTTCACGACACATACTTCTGTCCAAAAAATCGTGTAGCTGAAGGCACTTAAATTAGATGAAGATAACGAAGCGTCATTTTATTGCTGGGGATTCAGAAATTGAGTCAAGGCAGCAAATTGTTGTTAGTCATCAGACACAGCTATGAAAAATCAAGTTAACTTCATCAAGCTAGGTAAAGTTTATTGGAATAAGGAGAGATGAGGTGTACAAAAAGTCTAGAACATTGATATAAGTTATTATTGGTGGGAGCGTGAGACTATATTGCAAACATTTAAATGAATATCTCATAAGGGTGTTTAAAGGCAATGAAAGCAGGTTATTATTGAATAAAAAAAAAACAATTTATAGCAATTTCAAATTTGATATTTAGAGTAATTAAAATCAATTTAGTGATTTTATTACTTATTTCTAAGTGGGCTTGAAATGTGATAATATTATTCAATATGTATTGTGAATGTTAAGAACATTTTCTATTTTCAAAATGGATTTCTATTGTCAAAATGGACTGGAATAAAGCCTTTACATTACCATTACACTCATTTGTGGTACTTAATAAACTCTGTACCAGATTGGCAAACAAGAATTTTGACAAGAGAAATCCATTTTGAAAATGGAACCTGTTTACGTTGTTTCCATGACCCAAAACTTGATGATAAAGTCTCCTGGGGATTGCTTCTATGCAGCTACTATGACCTTCGGTTACTATTTTGGTAAATTCTAGTTCATGATTTGACAGCTAAGATAATACATGATTTTAAATGTAAGTAGTAGAGATTTTGACACAGATTGAAGTGCATTAAATTTAAAGCAGAATAGTTTTTAAATAATCACAATAGTATTTAATGATATTAAGTTATGACAAATCAAATTTTGTACAAATTTTAAGCATATTCAAAAGTGATGATGTATAAAAAGAAATACAGCTAAAACTCTTCCAATGTATATCTATACATTAGTCATTCCCAATTTTCACATATCAAAGAATTTCAAATTGTGTTCTAGTGCTAAATCAGGGTCAAGATCATAATAATATCCAATTTCCTCTTCACAATTACCAACATATCCCATTCAAAATATCTGAAGGAAAGGACCAAAAAAACAATTTTACAAATTTGCATATCAAGATCTGAAAATAGATTATGCCACAAAAGTGGTCAAGTTCAAAGCAATTTTTCAAGTGGTTAAGTTTAAAACAAATTTAATATGGTATATGGACAGGTAGAGATTTAAAATGCATTCAATTCTGAGCAGAATAGTCAGTGATCACAATAGCATTTATTGATATTAACCTTTACTCTACCAGCACTTTTTTGAAAATGCCCTTGGGAGGGGGGTACCCAAAACGGCGATAATATCGCCACATGGTAGAGTAAGGGTTAAGCACAGGCTGATTATTGAAGGGTCCTCTGTCTTCAGAGCAGCAGAGTCGGGCTCGATCTGCTTCAGTGAACTAGTGGGCCGCCCACCGGGACCATGCTGCATATATTTTTTGACTTGGCACACTTGTCGCGGGTTGATTGACCCATACTCTACCAGCACTCCAGAAATCCCTCCATTGATCACCTTTAATGTACAGTTCATAATGGTTGTAGTCTGTATGTCAAAGCAATGTAAACATCTTAACATCCCAATACTCCTTTACACAACTAGTGCCCTACACCCTTCTGTACAATTTCTGAATTACTGTCATCTTTTCAATACTGACTGATGTTATTATCCTAGAAATCTCCCGAGGCATATTTTGAAGAAAGAAAAGGTTTCTGTAGCTTGTAACTAGATTCTTAAATGCTTCTCTCTCAAATCGTAGCAATAAAACGAGCTGACAGCTGCAGCTAAATGGCAAAGCAATAAGAATTCCCTTCAGATTTATTTCAGAAACTTACAATTAAAAATAGACAGCTGATTAGTTCCTGTTTGCTAGATAATAATTACTGCTAATTAGTAAATGCTTATTTGGCAATTCAATTATCCATGGTAAATCTAACTTCTGTCAAAAGTCTTACATCCATTTTAGTATCTAATGGATGGGCCTGTCACGTGTCACTGAGAAATATGAAACTTGAGCATAACAGGATTACAGAGAATTTTGTGTTTGAGGGAGGATTAAATTCAAATGAGTCACTGTCATATTTTTATACAAATGGGTAAAATGACAAAGTAATGGAAATATTAAATTTCATGAAACTAATTTATTATACCCTTTATTCAAAGTAAATGTTTATCTTGTAAATATGTTTTTTTTTTTTTAAATGCATTATAATCAAAAAGCTATTACAAAGTTCATCTCCTTTTTTTCAGATAGTGAAGTTCTAAACAACTTTGGTTAAATAAATGTTTGTTTGTTTGATGAGGGCTTAATGGCACCACAACAGCGAGGGACAAATTGTGCCTGAGAGGTTAGATCATTTCCAGAGGTAGGAAGAAAAGAAAACGGGGGAAGATTGAGAGAAATCATGTTAAATAAATAATTGAATCATTTTTTTTATCCTAAAACTGTTTTATTTTATGCTTTATTAAAATGACCAACTATTTGACCGATAAGTTATATGGAACAATGCAATGTGTTATTTGACATCTATTTAAAAAGGTTATTCCAGATGTTATGTTACTCAGTTTCATATCATAAATACATTTCATGATAAGATCGATTGTTTAACAGAATTAACAGAAGAGTGTCATGCTATCTTTCTTTCAGCCCTTATTATGATTTGAGAGATACAATAAAAAAAGAATAGCTATTCAGATGGATCATAATGAGAGTATGGTGTAAATATTACTGTGAGCTAGTTACAATAACAGAAGTTGTACACATATGAGATGAATTAGATTTGGCATTCTTCATACCTGTGCACAGTATAATATCTCTCGTAACACAGTGCAATTTTTTTAATTTTTTTTGAGCCACAAATCTTTGCAGTGTGTAATTAATCTCCTACATTAATGCACAAGGAAATCCCTGATAAAGCTTGAAATTTGTATTGATACAAATAGATTTCTTACATTCCAACCCTTTTATTCTCAAACTGTATTATCTCTGAAAAATAAGAAAATGCATTCTAAACCCATGCATCAATCACTAAGGAGAATTCCTTGACAGATGCTCGGAAATACTAAGAATGCAAACCCACAGAATTTCTTCATAATAGAAACATTTCAGCTTAATTTTTTTTAAACAAAAAATTAGCCCAAATGCTTTGATTGATCTCTTATGTTTTGAATTGTATACTTCCTTTTAAAAATGAAATATTCAGAAAATGTTTTAGCTTTTGCTTTGTATTGGAGATAAACCCATATATTGTATTTGATATATGATAAATGGTTTTAGCAGGACCTTGTTTCTGTAATTGATGGGAAAATGCAGATAAACCCGTAAATGTTGTGTATACAATTGTTGTTGTTGTTGGTAATTAGCTTTAAAGCTGGGATGCAGTTTTAATACTTCTTTTCAGGATGCAATAATTCATGCAAGCTTTGGACAGCAAGGAAAAATCCATGTTAAGTATCAAAACACAGGAATTAATCAGCTTACAAGTCACGGTACCTACAGGCAAGTGTCTCAGGGGCATACAAATTACCCATAATGCACTACTATGCCAGTCACCAATGGGGTTATCATGTAATGACCATGCCACCAGTGGAATACATTTTACCATGCAGAATGGCATTGTTACATACACACCTCACCCTTCTCCATCTCGTTATCCCCCAGACCCGAGGTCGAGTCCGTATCAGACAAGATTGAACTCCGAGACGACGCTCTCGACAGTTTACCTTCCCCCTTGTCCAATCCCTTGCTTTTGAGCAAGTGAATGGACAGGTCTTGAGTAGATCCACGAGGAGAGGCAATCTAAAATGTATTCAATTAAAAACATAAAGGCAAGAAACAAAAGATTGCTGCTGAAAACATGAAGTGCATGCAAAGCTATAAAAGAGAAACAAAAGTGCAAAAACACAAATGACCTGTTTAGTTAAGGCATTACTTAATAGGGAAAAGAAAAAAAAATGCAGCCTTAGTAGCTTTTCTCTGCCAACCATTATGATCCTAGCTATTCTTACAAAGGATAACATTTTACCTAACCAAAGTAATCTGCCTACATTAATGCAGGGATTTGGTAATTCTTTATGCAGAGCCTTGGGCAACGCATATTTTTTTTAACAATTTCACTTCTGAAACCGATCCAATATCAATATTTATAATTTAATAAAAAAGTAAAATCAACTAATATATAGTGAGGTATAAATCTCTACAAATTACCTGATTTGCTTAAAAATAATTGGGAGGAGAAATAGGATCAAAATAAATTTTTTCTTTTCAGATTGCTATATAACAATGGTAGAATTAAAAAGCCTATTCAATTTACAGGTATCTATGCTGAGGAAAAATAATTTCATTTTCATATATCACAATATATGTGCAAATACAAGTAACCAACAATATGGGTTAGTAGTAGGGTAAATGATCTGAGGGGCTTTATATGGTTACGAGCAAATTCAGTCTATGATGAATGAATGCATGCTAAAGGGTCAAAATATATCATGCAATCAATAATACAATTATGAAACTGGAAATTTTATCATTTGTAGGATCGGAAGGGAGCTAACTTAAGAAGGAAGATGAATTTCTTGTGCATAAACCACATTGTCAACAAAGGGTTTAATCGCACTTCCTACCACACAGTGGCCTGTGTATTCCGCACTTACAAAGAGGAAAATCCAGCTTGTTGCACTCACAATGCAATATTCTCCAAAATTTGTTCAACCCATACAAAGTAGTTTAAGTCGTTTGATCGACTTAAACCCATAAAAAGTTATCTTGTACTAAAATTCAAGAAACTACCTAATAGAAAGATTACTTCATAGAAATTTAGTTTCTTTTTACAACTTATTTAATTTTATGTAATTATACACAATGATGTGGGCCTTATCTAACATACAAGAACTTTAGCAAAGTGAGTTTGTCAGTAGCCTTCAACATTAGTGGCCCACAAACTATCCTTCGTTCTCCATTACTTCAAATTAACACACTCAATCCTGCAATATTCTACAAATCATTTGAAAAACTTCAAGAACTCACACCTTAAAACAAAGGTGAAATTGAGGTATAACTGTAATTATCAATCAACAGGAGGCATAGTTTGTTCGGTGGTGTTAAAGGGGCACCGGAACGAAAAGTGAAGGAACAATTTTCAGAGACTCACAAATATTCAGCTAAGCTTTTGACACTCATGGAGAGCATTAAAACTTCCTAAAACCAATATTTATACTAAGTAGTTACCTGCAATTCCTAAACAATAACATTTGATCACTTTGGGAGGCAAAACAGGTCAATGATTATTTGAAAATTTACCAAAAGTTGCCCTCACTCATTGGTCTTGTCCACCTTTAAAGGATTAGTTCAATGGACAAGTAAACCTTACATGAAAAAGGACTTCAAAAGAAACAAAATGGTGAAAAAGCATTTAAAAATCGTTAAGGAGATATTTAAGTTTAAAGTTTAGTATCATTTGTGTATAATCGACTGAAATCAGACTAGTTGTGATATCACAGCCTCAGATTCCTCGAAGTCTTATGTATTCTATCATGTTTTGTGGCTTAAAAACCACTGGATATGTCAAGAAAGTAGCAAACCATTATCTAGTACGGGTAATTAAGATTACCAGTTGAAGAAACTTGAAGGACAAATAATTCAAATAGTTAAACACTTAAATAATTCTTTTTTAAAAATACATTAATAATTGTTAAGAATGGTAATAGTAGACTTACTACACCAGTCATTTCTATGTAAGAAAGACAGAGCTTTAAACTTAAATATCTCCTTAATGGAAATAAGATTATTTAATGCTTTCTTCACCATTTTGTTTCTTTAAAAGTCCTCTTTCATATTAGATGGATTTTCACTGAACTGCACATCAATAGTGAGAGGTTAAGTAATATCAATAATAGACCTTTTGAAATCTGAATCGGCAAATTCGGAAAATAATTTAAATAATGTCACATGGCCAAAAATCCCGTGTCCATAATGGACTAATCATATACTGGGGAAATCTTCTTGACCAATCAAATACTGAGGAAATCTTGATCGTCTGCACAATTCATGCACGGTATGGGATCAAGCATATGAAAAACAAAATAATTCAAGCGCACATATCATACGTGCGTTATACATGAAGGTAATACTTGCGCGTATTGCTGCTTACAATTCCCCTAAAATTCCCAGAGCATTTCAATTATACATTCGTATTCCCCAGCATTTGATTGGTCGAAGTACTAAAGAATTCACATTCGGCTAAACTTGGTTTGAAAAGGTCTACAGAGATGTTGGAATGTCATGAAACAAACAAACACAATAAGGTGGAAAGTGTACACATGAAACGTGCAAGCTGACAACAAGTTCAAAAACAAAAAGATAACAAAAGAAACCAAAAAAAACATGCAAATGTTTAGTACCACACCTCTTCTCTCTCAAGGTCAAGTGGACCAACTGAATCTGCCTCAGACAATAATGAACTCTGGGAAGATGACCGGGACAGTCTCCCGTCAGGTTTCTTTAACTTGCTGGTGGCGCTGGGCCGTCGTATCGAAGAAGGTTTAGCTAATGATGACGTTTTCCTTGTTGAGGATGGGGTCTGATCAGTTTCACGGCAAACAGAAAAGACATGCACATATTTTATCAAACCACAAAACACACAAGATATGCGTCTTTGAAAACGGAAGTAAAAGCAAAAAAAATCTCAAACAAAGATTTACAAAACTTTTCACCAAAAAAAAATGTTTTCACTGTAAACATGAATTTAAGCATTTGAATCTATTTAAATAGTGTTTTTTACAAATTTTATGCAATGAGCAAAATGAAAAATTTGACCAAGCAGCACATAACCCACCCACAGCAATAACAATATTACGGGGACAAAATAAAAATTTCACAACCAAAATATTTACACTTGAAACAGTGAAACAACTTTCAAGCCAAATTCTCATATTGGTTAAATGTCAATTTCTGTAAATCCAAATTTTCTTCACCATTTTTTGTTATGTTTGATAACAATCATGAAAACTTTTACATAGATATAACAAATCACCAATATCAATTTTTGAATAACAAGCATGTTCTCTGTCACACAACAAAATATGACATCATAATTTTGCAGGGATGCAACAATTGGCACAATCACATTTTCCGAATAGTTAAAACAAAAGTTGTTTTAGAACAAAATTAGTGGGACAACACTGACAGACCTAAATGTGGAATAAAACAGGTAATTTTCCATATAAATGGAAAACAAGAGTAATGCAGAATTACATTTGAATGCCACAATTATTACACATTCAGTAGAGAAGATACACGTCACTCACTCAAAACTCATACTGTGCTGGCAAAACATAGTGAAAGACATAATCTAATAAGATATTATTAACCCACAGAAAAAGAAAAAAAAACTTTTGAAATATGACACAAAATTGGTTCTCAAAAAGTATACCATATTATGGATTTGAAAGATACAAATAGTTAAAGGAAGAGACCAAAAGTGTTTTTCGCTTTGCATATATGAAAATGCTAAGTAAGTAGACAGCAGTATAGAATTTGCAATACTATGAACAAACAAAGGTATGACTTCCATCATACTAAAAAAAATCGCTTTAGAGACTGAAATCTTGATACCAAGTAGAATGAGGAAAAAATTTGAGCAGCAAATCAAACTGTTTAGTGGTTCCGATGCATTCTTTCATTGTTGGTTGATTTTTAAGTTTTATACTAACTGGCATTGCATGTATCCTGAAATATGCTAAATAACATATATCAATAAGCCATGCCCACTATGCATATCAATAAAATAGAACCTATTGACAACACTTGTATGATGCACATTCATCACCATATTAAGAATTTTACATAAAGCCCCACCTACATATCTGAGTACCACATACGACATGTGTACAATACAAGTTTTTTTTTTTTTTTAACATCTTCACATGAAGGTACACATATTAGTACTAGAACCTGTTGTCAACATACGCATGTTCACAATCACTCACAAACAACATGCAGGTATGATGCAAATAGATATATGGTTGCTATAAATGTATCACTTTTTCAAGATTATTATATTAATTTTATATTCAGCCACCCCCCCCCTCCCCGAACTTAGCAATGTGCACCACCATGCCATGTATATAAATGTTATTCAACAATTTTATACCATAAATATGTATACACAAGCTAAAAACATAAATATACCAAGTATGAATCAAAACAGACATGTACCGGCATTTGAAGATTTCAACATTAAGCCATGCCTACTCATTGGTATGCGTGACATAGACACCACCAAATGCAATACGTCACATATACGGACCATGTACTATATGTGTACCACCTATGACATGAATCCAGTTTATCATTGTTTAGATACTGTTTACAAGCTCTTTTCAGCAAAATCATATTAAGCCCCGCCCACTATGCATGTTAATGAAATACAATGTCTTTACACCATGAGCATGAACACACCATCTTACACCATAAACAAACCAAATATGAAACATAAAAGACATGTGGTTTCTAATATATGAGCATTTGAAGATTTTTACATTAAGCCCCACCCACTTATTAATATGCAAGATATCACCACCAAAAACAAAAGGCCACATCTACAGACCATTGGCTATCTGTGTACCAAATATCATATGAATCCATTGTATTGTTCATGAGATACCGTGTTAACAAGCTTTTTTCCAGCAAAATCAAATTAAGCCCCGCCCATTACGCATATTGATGAATTTCAAAGTCTTTATACCATGAACACGTACACACTAGCTAACATCATAAATATACCATCAAATATGAATCATATTGAGCTCCGCCCACTATGCATGTTAATGAAATACAATGTCTTTATACCATAAGCATGTACACACTAACTTACACCCATAATTAAACCAAATATGAAACAAAACAGACATGTGATTATTAAAATTATGAGCATTTCAAGATTTTTACATTAGGCACCGCCTACTCATTAATATGCATGACATCCCCACCAAATACAATAGGGCACATCTACAGATCATGGGATATCTGGTACCACATATGATGTGAATCCAGTGTATCGTTCATGAGATATTGTGTTAACAAGCTTGCTGGTACAGACATATGCATACACCCATACATACAGATGCCAGCATGACTGCATAGGTTCCTTATGATATTAGTATCAGAACCAAAAAATGACCCACATCCCCAAAACCTCACACCTATACAATACCTTCCGTAAAAACTGTAAAGTGAAATCAAAGATTCAACGTTCAACAAATTTGAATACTGTCACATATTTTTGCAGGTAACTAACTTCAAGGTTCCAGTGTTAGTGTACCTTAAAGAAGACATAAAGTCTGATACAATCATTATTTCATATGATAAATCTTAACCAAGTGCCAAACACAGCAAGTCAAAACCTTATTTCTATCTCAAGTTATTCATGTTTGAAATCGTCACATGGAAGCTGCCATTTTGTTCAATTCTGTATTGAAATATTGTGCATGATGACATAATTTCCCTAATTGGGAAATAAGGAATTTAATGTATTTCTTTATAAATGTGATTAACCTTTTTATTACAAAATTTGTGACACAAAGTTTTAACAGAATGTTTTGTTAATTTCATGTAAACAAAAATTTCCTTGATCCTTACATCAGAATTTCTTTATTTTTATCATAACCTAGAAATCTTGAGGTAGATTATAAAGAAATATTAAAGCATTCCTACATTCTGCTGGGCTGATGACATCATATTCTGCATGTTTTAAAATCAAAATTTCATAGTACTAGTTAGTGGTAGAATTATTTTTTTAAATAATTACAAAAATTGTGTTAGATTCATTAAGGGGGTATAAAACTTGGTCAGAAATATTTGTCATTTTGAATTCTATCATATGAAATAAGGATGATGTCAGACTTTATGTCTCCTCTAAATGCAATTCACCAATTATTGTTGCATTTCTTAGGTCCTGAAATAATGCTTTTATCGTTTTGTTTCATACCAAATATTAAATAGATATCATCAGGGTTTCACCATTTCAGTAGAGCTTGAATGAAGGCCTTTTATTAGTTATAACACCATTGTTTCATGGATGCAGGGTTACAGGAAAGCTGTAAAATCAGGTTTTGAAACGAAATTTCTTCTTCCTGATATCAAAATTAAATTTATGTACCTTATGTTGTAATTTATATGGAAAACGGATTGAAAAAGCAAGGTTGTTATATCTCTGTTTGGTTTTTTGACAACTTTTTTTTTTTGCACACATTAACTTTTTTTAATGGAATTTTAAAAATCCGAAGATGCTGTCTTAAAGAATCTTAGCAAAATAAAATTTGGGCAACAGCTTATTAGCTTGCATATTGAAAGAAACAAACTGCACATGAAACAAACTGGTCAATTTTGTGCAAGCGTTATTGGTTTGCTTAAGTGATGTTTTCAAACTTCTGTGCATTTGTGAATAAACAGCTGGAGATTATATTGGTTGTGGGTACCTACTGAGGTCCCCCCCCCTCACCACATATAACTTTGACATGTGACCTCAGTGAAACAAACAGTATCACGTCAGTGTCACATACCTCCCACTGTAAGGAGTGGATGCAGAACTAAACCGAGTGGACCTTTTGGAGCTATATTCCTCTCTGCTGGTTATTTACATGTATCTTTCTTAACAACACAAGTCTCCAAGGATTGCCATCCCTCCCTTCTTCAAACTTTTGCTATAGGAGGAAGGGGGCATCTGGTAATCCCAATAAAGCCTTAACAAATAGTTAACTAGAAAGGAACGCCAAGCCTTGCAAACTTAAGTCGTTGACAAAGGAGATTATAAGCAGCAGAGGATAAAAGCTCCCATGATGCACTGTGTAGGTCAACTGTACACCACCCCAAAGGGATCAACACCTATCAAACAAGCAAAAGATCCCACCTCAGAAATAAACATTTTTCATATTATGATTTTTAGCTCATCAATTTTATCCAATGTTTAGAAATGATTTGTCCTCTGGGTATTTATGTATATTTCAATAAAGTTGTGTAAAAATAAGTGACGAACATACCTTTCTGGCGTCTGTTGTTCTCGGCGAAGTCATATCCAAGTTCATTGACTGACTAAGCATACCACGAGATCCAGCAGAACTGACAGAACTGCTGCTGTTGCTTCGTTTTGTACGTGTTGGTGTAGCAGTCGAGGCGGTTGTTACAGAGTTCTTTGTTTGTATTTTAGCAACTTTATGGACAGGTGCAAAAAGACCATATTTTGTTCTACATTGAAAATATCTGTAAAAGGAAGGAATGAAAAGTTAAATGTTTTGGTGAATCATGAAATTTTTTTCTATTCAACTTAAAAAGGAACAACAAGAAAACTCAAACTTGATATTTGCTGTAGAAAATGTATAACCAGAAAGAATAAGGTCAATTTACCCCGCTAAGCTTAGCGGGGATATTTACGAGAGTTATACTTACCTTCCATGCTATTAATATGCAATCTGGTCACATGACCTGATTCTAACGCACTTTTAACCGGCCTTAAAAACGTAGTTACCAACATAGCCCCGACCTCCAAATAACCTCTACTAACCATCCCATAACATTCCACCGAGGCCTGAACGAGAGGGGAGGCGGGCCGGGATGCATGGAAGGCAAGTAAAACTCTCGTAAATATCCCCGCTACGCTAGGCGGGGTAAATTTACCTCACGCTATACCTTACCTTCCATGCTATTAATATGCAATCAGATTGCAACCGAGGATAGGAAGGAAGGGAGTTCAGGTCGCAGCACAATTCTCTAAAGACTGGTACTAAAACTCTCACTAGTTTTATCCTGCTTGAAGGACGAAATTCCTTCTCCTCTTAGGGACGAAAGACCTTAGAGTGGGAAGTACTAAAACATAGTAAACCACTTATAGTTACAATCAAACCGAACAAGGCACTATTCGTTAACAGTAACTGAGGCAAACGTCGCATGAACCTGAGTTAGAAACTCGGAAAACATGCCAACCGGAAGAGCGTTTGGACACGATATGAACATCATAGTAGTGCCTACAATAACGCCACAAAGCGCACCAAGTTCGTCCACGAGACGGAACCGGCTAGTAAAATACTATTGGAAACAAAGCATGTACTAGCTAAAATGAATTGAAGAATTCCCGGAACAGAGAAAACCTGGTAGCGCGTAACTGCATAAGAGCAAAAGTAAGTGGGGTAACACGAACTTCGCAAAGTAAGTCAGGCAAAAACAAGGGAAAAAACCGCGGTATGCATTTTCCAGAATGGCGGCACGAGAAATCTTATGAAAGAAGCCATGCCTCGAACCTGAGTGCATACCCCGGCCGTTCCATGAATAGTGTTGACTACTTTAAAAGATTGCTTCTGGACAATCCATCGGAGGAAAATGTCTTGCGACACAGTACGATGAGATCTCCATGTATCTTCCCTGTGGTCACAAATCATTGACCGTCGATCCAACTGGAAAACCTTGGTGGATGGCTGCAAGCTATCCTAGAGCCCGTGACTGAACAGAGTCTGAGAGAGAGACCCCCCCTCCAAAACGGGGAGGGGGGTGAACAACTCCTTAGAAAAGCCTTGCTACGCCAAGGATCGGCGGACAAAGGCCACACAGTCAAACAAAGTGCTCTGGGACTGTGATGCACTTTGCCGAAGCCCGGGAAAGAGACAAAAGTAGTCCCTGACCAGAGGCTCGTACGGGAAGCCTGCAAAGTCTTGAGCAGCTGAGGGAACCGCAGTAGGCCGGGCCAGCCAAGTGGGCGCTATCGGTCGTACGTCGCATTGCTTAGCATACTCGGTACCAGAGTGAAAGGCGGAAAACGTAACTCACATAGTGAGTCCTTTTGACAAGTAAATGTGTCGATTCCAAAACGCGCGGGTCAGGAGATAGGACACAAAGAATCGATAGCTTGTAATCATCCACAGATGCGGACAGACCTACTTCTGGGAGACTGAATTTAGATCCTAATCGCTCTGGTCACCTATGGGAAGCACGCCCATCCTGTGGGGTTCCACTGCAGCAAGACGATTGATCCGTGATCATGTTTTCGTAGTCCGAGGTGAGCGGCCTTCAGGCTGGCATAGTTCGTCCTGCACCGAGAAAGGAAGGATTCCAGAAACTCTTGGGAGTCCATTCCTCTCTGTCCGAAAAGGAGACCACAAAAGTGGCGTAAAGTTGGCGTGAAATTGAACTGCCTTGCTCAGCACTAGTAGTAAAAGGTGAAAAATGCCCGGCATACTGTCTGTGAAATAGGCCAAGTACATGTCCAAGTTTCTGTCATAGGGGCTCACATGAAATGTGCTCCTACCTCGACCAAGACGCATCCATCAACACTACGGTGAAAGTCTGACGGGTGGAAACTTTGTTCCTCACAACAGGTGGGAGCGTCCGCACCACCACCAAACTGGGGTGGCCACCGACTAAATGTGTAAAGCGGAGGTACTGAATGAGACCATCTTTAGCCCAAAGGTAGACTTCAGCAATATCCTCTCTATGACTCGCCAAGTCTGGGGGTGTCCAATGGTGTGTGGGAGGCAACAGCCTCTCCTCCATGGCCTGTGTGATCCAAGACGGAAGTCTGCATGTAAAGAGGTCCATGAAGGAAGGAAACATCCTCCCATGGATAAAACTAAAATTCTTCCCATTAGAGCTTCCAACTTCTTTCTCTGTCCCTACTCCAGGACCATGTCCCAGACTCGTGAACTCATGTCTTAAGGCTGTATGGACCGGTACAAAGCCGTTCAGAGGGCCCATAAAGTTGTGGTACTCCTGGGGTTACCGTATGTTGTACGTAAAACCGTGCTAATCTTTATAGTTTGAGCGGAAAACACAAACCAATGAGTAGCTTGACGTCTGTGGAGATGAAAAAATTAGATCTCCTGAAAAGAGGGCGTCAGGGAGACCCTCTCAAGGTCTCTCTAACGCCCCAAAATTCAAGCTTGAAAAATAAAAACTTTGTCTTAATTATATGCAAGAAAAACGAACACACGATGTGTACTGGTAACGTTAAATAAAATATAGGCTCTCTTGTAACAACTGTAGCTCCTTGAGCTGTATGAAGCCGACTCATCAAACCCCCTGTGGTGACGTCGACCCAATATGTATGCGCCAACATCGATTAAAGAAATTGGCCTAATGCATACGAGAACCTGTACTGAAGACATCCTAACATGTTAATACACTGCATAATATAACGCTAGGCTCTCCTCGTGGAAGGGCGGGGCCGATGGTCAAAAACACTTAAACCCAAGGGCAAGAGGTCCACTAGACAGGTTCCCTTGGTGCTCCAGTGCCTAAAACACCCGCCGCGAGAGTGAGATTCTCTTGAACTAGCTACCCGCTTTGTACAGATGGAGACAAAATACTCTATCCTACGTGTAGGCTTAACGGGAAAGTCCTGAGTCGGACCAAAGAAATCCTGGTCCCATGGCTACCTTGTCTTACCTCAAAAGACTTGAAAAGGCGAGCCAAATAAGGCCGAACAGCGTAAAAACCTGCCTGGCAGAAGCTGCAAGGGAGAAAATTTCTAAAAGAAAAAGTTCCAGCAATGTTGTGATAACAACATGCTGAAAAGAAGTGAGGGTTAGTAGAGGTTATATGCAGGTCAGGGCTGGGCTGGTAACTACATTTTTAAATTTGGTTAAAGTGCGTTAGAATCAGGTCATGTGACCAGATTGCATATTAATAGCATGGAAGGTAAGGTATAACTCTCGTAAATATAACTCTCGTAAATACCTGCCTTAGTGAAGTGTATGTGGCTCAGTGGTTAAGGAATAATACTCATGTGCAGTGGTGTTGGTCTATATTGAAAATTGGGCAGGATGACGGTTGCAAAAATAAAGATTTAGCCCAAATGCTAGTGTGAAGCACTAACTTTGCGGCATGTGGTCCAAGGTCCTGGTCAAGGTTCAAGCTCTGCGATTTTAGCATTTTCAGGATTTTTAGGATGAAATCTAAGCTGCAAATGGCATGATTTTTGAAATCTTACCAGCTTCCTTGATAAAATTCTCAGCCTTTTCATTTTCCATTCTGCTGTTTGATTTGTTTACGCTACGTGCCCTTTCAAACATTGAAACACTTTCTGCTTTAGATTAGACAACTGATCTTAAGAAAATAACAAAAACATCACACTAAAAGAGACTAAAATTGTGAAATTTTACTCCCTAAAGACAATATTTGAGTTAAATGGCCCTACATTGAATTTTGTCCTGCTGAAAAAGAAATCACATTAGCCTACCTGTATTTTCCCAGCTTATGATTTTGAAAAATACATTTAAAAAAGAATCTTTAAAATGGGGTATCCTGGGAAAAACTTACAATGTGGACCCAGGCCACAGACTGATGTGCCCTCCCCCACCTTCTTTAAAAAGTTCCAAAAGTACCCCTTTATAGAGACAAAACCTGGATGTTCTAATCTTAAAGACCACCCCCTTAATATAACTGATATTTGTACAGATAGATTGAATGAAGTAACACAAACATTGGCTATATGAAATTCAAAATTACTATGCATTGAGAATATTGCTAGGGCAAAAAGTGGAAGGGGGGATAACTGCATATTGCTAGGGCAAAAAGTGGACGGGGGGATAACTGTATATTGCTAGGGAAAAAAGTGGAAACGGGGATAATTGTATTATACCATCACCCCCTCTCAAATAAGAGGAGAGGGTATACCCCAATACCCCAGATTCTACACCAATGCATATGTGAGTACTGGATTCAACTCCTGACAGGAGTGATGCATTGAGTGCTTGATAAAGATATGTTTAATCTATTTGTTCCTGTCTACTCAGATGTAAAATGTACTGCTGGGGAGTTGATCTGTGATGGACTAGCATCATATCCAGGGGGGAGTCATGTGCTCTCATCCACTAACCCCAAGACCACCAAGAATAAGCACTGGCCAGATGGGTCCTCATGGCATAAGTAAGGATTCAACTTGTTTTATTTTATTTATTCCTTAGTAAAGCAGTCACTTCAGTATTACTACCTGGGAACAGGGACAGCTATCTTTAAGGACTGAGTCATAAAGCTGGTTGAATTTTTCGTAAGCTCACCTTGTTCCAGCAACAGCACTGTCATTCTTCCCCTGTTTCTTGTTGGCGAATTCCCCTCCAGTTTTGTAACTGGAAGGAATTTGACCAATCAAATATTCCTTAAAATGTTTATATTGTTCAGTTTCTAATAAGATACAAAATATCTACAATATAAGCTTACCTTGTTCCCACGAACAGCACCGTCATTCTTCCCCTGTTCTTCATCTAAGTTCAAGCCCGGCCCATTCAGCTTTGGCGAATTACCCTCCAGTTTTGGAACTGGAAGCGAATTTGACCAATCAAATTCACCTTAAAATGTTCATATTGTTCAGTTTCTAATAAGATACAAAATATCTACATTATAAGCTTACCTTGTTCCGGCAACAGCACCGTCATTCTTCCCCTGTTCCTCATCAAGTTCAACCCCGGCCCATTCACCTTTGGCGAATTCTGTTGCTCCAATGAATCTCAGTATTCCTAACTTTGTTCCACTCACTAGTACTCGATCACCGACCTGTTAAATGAACAATATCAAAATGGAAATTTGAATAAATTGCATTTTCCTGCCCCTCACTGAGCGGAATTGAATACACAGGACACTATGCATCAAGGAAGTAAGGAGTTAAGGGATAGGTGTTGAAACCAATGTGTAAAGTATATGATCATACACCAGTACTTATTAAATAAGTTTCTAGAGACTCTAATAGCATTCAGCAAAGCTTTTAGACCCATTTGGAGAGCTACAAAGTTCTCTAACATCAATATTTTTACCCAGTTTAAAAAAAAAAAATATCTAAAATTAATACACATTAAAATTGTATCACTTTTGCAGGCAAAACAAGTCAACGAATATTTGACAAAATTCACCAAAAGGACATCCCCAGGCTTATGGGTCTAGCTCATCTTTAATTTGGGTTCCTTTCACCTCGGCATAATTAAGAGAAAATGGGTCTTAACATGAGAAAGCTTCACTAAAAGAATTACTTGCTTCATATCAAATTGGGAGAAGAGGGTGGGAGGGTGGGGTGGGTGAGGGGAGGGTGGGGGTGGGTGAGGGGAGGGTGGGGTGAGGGGAGGGTGGGGGAGGGTGGGGAGGGGAGGGTGAGGGGAGGGTGGGGAGGGGTGGGGGTAGGGTGGGGGTAGGGTGAGGGGAGGGTGCTTTAATATGGAACATACAAACCTAGCCACCTGGATGCAGGGAGGGCTTGATTTAAATACCATAAGCAAATACTGCATCTTTTAAGTTCAAAGGTATATGGACAGGTAGGGATTGTATATTCATTAGAAAGAGCTTTACATTCTAAAAAGAATAGTCATTCAATCACAACAACAGCACCTTTAGTTTTGAAGTTATGTGAAATAAAAGTTTGCAGGATTTTTAAGGTACATGCACATGTTGTCTTGTTCTGTGGTATAGATCTGTACAAAAAAGTAGGGGATATTTCCATTTTTTCCCTTCAAATCTAAGTGTGAAAAAAAAGAAGTTATGTATTTAGGGGTTCACCAAAAAGTGGAGGAATATACCCCCCTCTCCCCAATCTATGCCTATGGTCATGTATAAAAGAGAAGGCACCTCAAAGTCATTTTTGTAATTCTTAAAATTCTGATCTAAATTTCAGTCACTGAAAATCATTACTGTAGATTGTTGCTTATTTTAACTTTGGTGATACAGTAAAAGAGATCCAAAACCTCTTGGTCATATCCAACTGCTCCCATTCAAAAGAAAGTTAGTGGAAGATTGAAAAACAATCAGTTTACATCATGACATTCAGATATTTTCTCTTTCTGATGTCACAAATTTATAAAAGTTTGCATAATTTATTATTATAAGTTCTTAAAATTCAAAATGCTGTAAGCTGGTGAATTTTTAACAGATTTTACCAATACTGATTAATATTGTCATTTTTTTAAAACCTTTATCACATTTTCTTCCAAATAAACTCAAGACATTGCTACCTGTAAATAGACCTTCAAAAGGGAAAAAATCATGGTGTGTCTGTAAATTAAACAAACCAGTAAACACAACTCAAACACTCACTTTCAGGCTAGTACTGTCACTGTTGTTGTCCACAACCAGATTTGAAGTACTTATAGATCTCTTTCCATCCTTTGGCGCTGTTCCCCGAGGAGATGCCACCCTGGTGCCCATCCTGGGAGTGGACGGTACCCCTGCAGGCCTCATCATGGCACCCGATGGTGGTTTGGATGATCCATTTGTAAATAAGGTTTCCAAAACAAGCTTATCAGGGCGGGCAAACACCCCCCTCTTAGCTTCACATTGAAAATATCTGACTCCATTTACCGAGCCATCATTTTTACCAATAGTGTCATCTAGAACAACACCAGCCCAATCACCAGCTGCAAACTGTGTTTGTCCCAAGAACTGAATACGTCCATGTTTGGTCCCACTGACCACTACACGATCCCCTACTACAAAAATGTCTTTGGAGGCATCACCATTTGGAGAGGGGTTTGTTATTTGGAGAGCTCTGTCAGCGTAGTCTGAAGCCTCTGTTGGACTCATTCCTGCTTTCCGTGCTGACTTTACAACTGTGTCTATGAGTGTGGAGAAAATGAAAATATCATGTTAAACTATTATGTACACAGAGAATTCAAATATAATTCATGTTTAAACTGTCAGTAAACTCATGTCAGCTTTATATATATATATTTTTTTTTTTACATTCCATCGTATCAAACTTTTTAAAAGAAAGAACTCATGAATAGTTCTTGCAATCCCTTTCTATCACTAAAAACTCATAAAGAAGAACAAATACAAATATCAATACTTTATTTACAATTTATGAAGGGGTCCAAATTAGTATCGGGTTATTACATTCTTCATTGATGTCTAATTAAGGACCATAAATCCCCCAAACTTCTATAGACTTGGATACCCAAAACTTCTATTGGACTTGGATATCCACAAGCCCAGATACCTGCCCACTGTCACTTGGGTCCAGGTCATCATCTAAAAATTGGTAGGGTTCAGCTGTGGAATAAAAGTGCTTTGAGTACAAGCAGAAGAACACCAGTTCCCCTCCCCCCCCCCTCCCACGCCCCTTTCATCAGTAGGGAGAAGCCTGGACTCACCAAAATTTAGAGCTCCGTATTTATTAAGATCCATGAAGGCCGCCATTTTAATTATGGTGATAACCTTAAGTCAATGGGGATTTTTATTGAGAATGCAGGGGGTATTTTTGGAGGAAAAGCCGATATCAAATGAATATTCATTAGATTTGACTGCAGACTTTTCAATTTCATTGTGGACTTCACGATAAAATAAGAAAATACTTTTATTGACAGGTTGTTGACCTTTTGAACAGCCCTCTCGACACATGATTCTGTGTTGGCTTAATCATCGCTGATACAGTGTACATGCATCATACGTTACATTACACAATTACTACCATTCTCTTAGTAAAAATCCCATTGGTATAACGTTATCGCAAGTTAAAATGGCGGCCTCCATGGATCTAAATGGATACAAAGCTCCAAGTTTTGGTGTATTTTCTTATTACACCAAAAGTTCAGGATTCTCCCTGACTGTCCATGGCCCCTGCATCTATACAAACCACCTTCATTTCCACTAAACCATATCGAAACAAAGAGCAGCTCAACAAATATTATTGATCATCCATCAACACCTTCGTAGTCACGTTTTCAAAAGAATTTTTAGAGTGAGTTTAGAAGCTCTATTAGCATGAAGTGTTTATTAACTTCAATCACGGAAGGTGAACTTTTAAGACCAGATAAATGCACTCTTTTGTTCCTTTTGTCATCTCCCTAAATTTTGTTGGTTTTGTCAACACTTCCTTTGTTGCTACTGTCAGGCTCTTTCTAAGTAAAAGGGCAAGTTACTCTTTACTTCTTTCTGTTTACGACCTTGATTTTAAACCAAGAAGCCTCGAAATGCAGGTAAACAGTATCTCATGAGAAATACTGTACATGAATGGATCCTTGCACTTATAACACAGATTATCTGTCTATCCTTATATTTTTCTTAAAGATAAATTTAATCCTTTAAGTAACTCATTCTGGAGAATGGCTATGAAAGCTGCTATTTGTGCAAAGAAGACTTTTTCACTTATTAGTAATTTAAAAATTGTGATGTATGCATGGGATTTATATCCCAGATCCTTATGTATAATAATACCTATTCTTCTTCTTCTTCTCATTTTTTTAATATTTTTTTAAAGTGTCATCGTTACATCAAATAGTAGATGCTCTGGGTGTTTTGTTAATTTGATTTCAATATAAAGAGACCCCTGGTCAAGGTTTGATACTAATTAATCTGAATAATTATACAGAATTGAAATAAAGCTGATAATCAAGTCCCCATTAGAGTTAGAGAAATGATTACTGACTTCCATACATGTAAATAATGTATGATTAATAGTTGTACTATCGATGTACTGTACATGTGTACAGTACATACAATCTTTACGAAGTTAGCATATTCAACATAAAATTAAAAAATATCAATTTTAGGCTACAATGTCAGAACTACAGTACAAAGTTCGCTGGTTATAATGGAACAGTTAATCAGGGATATAATGAGCTGCATGCACAGGAACAGCAAAATAGTGATACTAAAATATATACATGTGTGTTAGAAAGCATTCAAGGTTATGTTCAGGGTTGTACAAGTTCATCTTATATGAAAAAGGACAATAAAACGGAACAAAACTGTGCAAAAAGTATTCTTAAATAATATTCTGTTCAAGGGATGTTGAAGTTTAAAAGTTCTATCACAAATGATAAGAAACTGAATAAAATCAGATTAGCAGTGGCACCAGATCCATACATCCCCCAATAGGTTTTGTGTATCATACTGAAAATTGTTCAGATATTTTGTGAAAGCCATATTTTCTTACTTTTTGTGACACCCATATTTTGTGACACCTGTATTTTGTGACACCCATATTTTGTGACACTCATATTTTCTGATATATGTGACACCCATATTTTACTTTATATTTTATGCCACCCATATTTTGTAACCCCCATATTTTTTGATATATTGTGACACCCATATTTTCTATTTTATGACACACCTATATTCTGATATTTGGTGATATCCATTGGATATACTAGGATATTGTGTTAAAACTGAGTGAAGTAAAATGATTGTGATATACCACCTGCAAAATTTTATTGACATAATAATTAAAGTTCTATACATTGAATTTTTAAAGGACATGAAGATGTGATGTCACATTTCTGAAACAGATTTTCTCCACCAGACATATCATTGTAGGACAGCTTACCAAATTAATATCTCTTGATGAAACATAATTTTTGAACACTTTCTACATTTCTTGTTCACATGAGATGAATTTGCTTGACCACTGAACTATTATTCCTTTGATATGTTACACTATTATATAAAGGTTAGGCTTGAAATTAGTGTACACAAATGAGTCTACTGTATTAGTCATACTGGAGATTACAATGAAATATAATAATAGATATAATAGATAGATAGATATAATAGATGTAATAGATAGATAGATAGATAGATAGATAGAGATAGATATATATAGAGAGAGATATATAATATTATATATATATATATATATATATATATATATATATATATATATATATATATATATATATATATATATATATTATAAATATATATATATAATATAAATATTGTAATCAAATATGGAATGCCTTGAGACTAAGGTGCTGTACATACATTTAATATAATTGCCATTAAAACATACTAAAGAAGAATGCCATAATTCATACCTATATACCACAAATGTGGACTTACACATTATTTACTACAACAGTAGGCCTAATTCTTACAACAGTCAGAAATTAAATTCATTTTTTCCCTTTTTAATGGTTTGTATACAAAGATACCCGGTCCATGAAGAAAAATGTGAGTCATCACTCTCTATGACACAGAGAACCTGCTTTTTGACAATACCAAAAAAGGAAATTCCACAAGGTTTACAACCAATCTTTGTCTTGACCCACTTTTACTAAATCAAATTGTTTTTGTCCCTGCTTTTTATTTTCCAAAAAAATATAATTCTCCAATTTACTCAATACTGAAACCAACAAACCCTGAACCATTTGTGTTGAATTCCTACTGGAAAGTTGCTTTTAACTGTGCAGAGACTGAAATACAGTAGTTGCACTTTGCATACTGAGACAGATTGTATAGATACTTTGAGATATCAAATTTGACTTAGTCAACGAACCATCTAATAGGGAAACAGAAACAGAGAGGTACTCTTGATAATCAAATTACAACACCAATCAATAAGTCCAAACACATGCATGTACCAGGAAATAAATGAATAAATAAACAACAAATTAATCAAATAATAAACAAATGATGAAATCACAGAATTATGCAGATGAATATGATCAAATTAATGAAATAACAAAAATAAAATAAAACTGAATTTTACAGTACAATTTACATGTGCATCAAAATCAATGTATCATGATGATGTACAACAAGTGAGACATCAACCACACACTGTAAATAGATGCAAGGTATTGAATGCTCTGGGATCACACTACAAAGTGTGAGGAAAGTTCATTGACACGAGCGAAGCAGTCGCGATACATCGCATACGTGGGAGACTGAAGAGTATGATACACGATGACTTTACCTTTAATTTGAGCTCCCTGCTGAGATCCAGCTAATGAATTTATTTAAAGGGGGCAAACAAACAGGGATAGATATCAAAAAGCAAAGTTAGTGGTTAGTTGATGTACTGTAATAACTCTTTAAGCTGTTATTGACAATGTTAGTGAAATACTACATTTACATTTTGGCAAGATAAAGTAAGCTATAGTACTGTACAAATCTATTAATAGCTTTCACTTAATAAACCTATAACTGACAGAATATAAACTTTTAATAAATCATTATCTCTATCAAAATTAAAATGGAAATATACTAAAGAAGAATGCTTTCTATGCAAAATGGTTGTTTGGGGATTCCCAAGCAAATCTCCTCTTGATCCAAATGTCTACCATTTTGAACATGTTGGCAATGTATTTATTCATACAAAAAAAAAAAAAAAAAAAAAATCAACATTAAGAAAGTCATGTATCATTCTAGCCTATAACAACACCAATTGGCAAATTTAATTTGGCGAATTAATAACAGAAAATGTGGACCACTTCAACAAAGAAATACGAGTACATTATTCATCAGTCTTCTTTCAAAAATTGTCAAAATCCTTTCCAATAATATGACATAAAAAACATGGTCCAAAATGTTATAAAAACAAAATACATTCCACATGCACTATATGCACATGTGCAATTCTTTTCAGTATGACCAATAAAACAACAAACTGAAAGACAAACATAAGCAATATTTGCTATATATATATATATATAATATATATATATGTATATATATATATATATATATATATATATATATATATATATATATATATATATATATATATATATATATATATATATATATATATATATATATATATATATATATATATATATATATATATATATATATATATATATATATATATATATATATATATATATATATATATATATATATATATATATATATATATATATATATATATATATATATATATATATATATATATATATATATATATATATATATATATATATATATATATATATATATGTATGGTTAATGAGATTTGCTTTTCACATTTGGAACTTTTTGCTATTTACAACATGATTTTTAAAACTCCATAACAACAGACAATTTACCAGCAATTAACCTAAGTTACAAGATTGACAGCGTTTTTAACCAATCACCGCATAAATTTGCAACAAAATCTGTATAACTCAGTGGGACAAACATCCTATGCGGTACTGGTACAGTAGAGCTAGCTAGCGATGCGCGCTTATGCAGTCAATGCAATATACTGCACTAAACAAATTTCTGCACACACAAGACTGAGTGATGACAAAATGGTGAACAAAACTTGCGCTGACGGACCTGTTGCAGGCTTTGTAAATTAGATTTCTATTACCCAGAATGATTAGCAAACAGAATTTTGTTTATTTCCTTTGTTAAAAACTACAGATCCGTAAAGTGCCATAATGGATCAAAACTTGAACATCTAAATGTTAATGCGTTGGTCATAAATGATTGCGGATTTGAGGTTTGTTTTCCCCATCTAGTTACCACAATGCTATGGTGGGTGTGGCCTATTTCCGTACTTAGGTTAATTGTGAAGGTGATTAACCTGCACAGGGAGCTGTCAGGAGCTCCTTGATCAGCATAACAGCAAACCACCACTAGTTTGTGGTTAACGGTGCTCTTGGCTAAAAAGTGAGGGCATAGTTAGTGTGAGTCTCATACTACATCGAATACCTTTGTGGGAAGGAATATCATAAACATAACTAAATCCCGACCCGAGTACTCAAATTTTTTACGTGTTTTACCATTTAATCTTTGGAATTTGTTCGCTTGCATGCGATGGGTGAAAATTTCTGTAAAAAGCAGACTGTGTAATGTTACTTCTTTTGGTTCAAATCTACATAAATTAGCCACAGATATAAAATTTATCTATGAAATTAGCAAAAATCATCGCTCTCACTTTTCAGCCGAGAGCACCTTCAACAAATAAATTCCCACCATTTATAGTCTACAGTATTTTACCACTTAGTGAAAATTTTCACCTGTTTTAACCAACTGTCAGTCAAATTGTAGTTCAAAAGTTTAGAGACTGTTTAAATAATTTTCTTCAAGTTACAGACATTTCTATCATTGTTAATAATTCAACCTGTAAATATTCCTAAATCAAAATAAAGTACTAAATAAAACAATAAAAAATTCCAACAACTGTTAAGTTACAACTTTGTTATGAACCGGTTCTGTTAATGGCACCCCAGGGAGTGTCCAGGAATGATGATAACATAAACTGAAAAAAAATAAAACATTCCATAATACATCAAAAATGTATCTTTATATCTAATTGACAGCCGATAATATATTTTATGTCAAAGGTTATCTGTGGTTATGCATTGTCTATCAAGTGGTCATGCTAAAACTGAAGTTTATAATTCACAGAGTACGTTATCTTCAGTTTTAAAACTGCTTCTCTTCATTTTAAAATATTTATAACATAGTCCTGTAATTGGTAAATTGTTTCGTAGATACAAACTGAAACAAGGTACCTTGGAATTCAACCAACACTTCTCTTGACTTCAGGATTGTTAACCTGTTCTGATTTGTTATGATGCAAATATTCAATAAAATTTCTCAAAAAATGCAGGTATTGTAGTTTAGGATCCTTGGATAAGGTGTTATTAAGGCAAATTTAATTAAGGAAGTGTCAAGCTTGTACCCAGCATGAAAAGGGATATGTAATTCCCAAACAGAATCACAAAATGAAAGTTATTGAAAGGGTAGAAATAAAATGATAGGAAAGATGTGGTATTGAAATGTAACAAATTTCTTGTCAAAGGTTATCTGAGGTCATGCAATGTCTATCAAAGGGTTGCTAAAAACAAAGTCTAAACTTCACCTAGTAGGCTATCTCAGTTTCTTAGTTTCAAAACTACTTCACTTCATTTTATAATATTTGTAACACATCCTCTCAATTGGTAAATTGAAAAGATTAATAGCTACTGTACACTGTGCAAACACTGTACAAACATTGTACAAACACTGTACAAACATTGTACAAACACTGTACAAACACTGTACAAACACTGTACAAACACTGTACAAACACTGTACAAACACTGTACAAACACTGTACAAACACTGTACAAACAATGTACAAGCACTGTACAAACTGACACAAGGTACATGCATAGATTGCAAATACCTTGGAACTAAAACAACTATTCTGGATTACAGAAATGTTAACCTCTGCTGTTTTATTATGATGCAATCATGCAACAAAAATTCTCCAAAGGTCTTAGAATCCTGGTAATGGTTATTTTATGACAAATTATAACATTATATTAAATAAGGAAGTATATAGCCTAGCATGGAAAAGAGATTTCCCATCAGGCTAGCAAAATGAAAGTAATATAAAAAAAAAAAATGAAATGAGAAAAATGAAATGAGAGGAATAGGGAACGAGATGAGGTGTTAAGCTGTCCTCTACAATGTTCAAAATTCATCTCTGCTTAAAAGCAGAACAGCCAGGAGTGGTCAAGAAACTGCAACTGATGTCATGAGTGGAAAAAGAAAGAAAAATAATAAGAATAAAATGGAAGAATGAAAATGAAAGGAAGAAAATAACAAGAATAGGGAAGACAGTAAAAAAAAAAAAAAGGATTACCAGGGTTAGTCGGGCTGGGTGACTGAGAGGCAGGGCTGCATCACCCCTCTGCTAGGTCCTAATTCTCATAGCAACACTTAAATTTACCCAGGAAGTTGAGGATGTGGGTGGTGTTATAAAGGTTGAATAAATAGGAGGATGATGGGTTATACACAAGGTAAACCCTCAAGGCAACAATAGGAATGCTGTATAGCAGCTATTGCTGGATTTTGGACTTCATGAAATAAAATGTTTATTTTCAAAATATATAAACAATGTAAATATTTTGCAGTTGACCATGCAACTGGCAATATACAGCATACATATTTCTAGCAGTTGCATGAGGGAAGAAATGAATTCATTAAGGGTTTTCTGTATTTCGTAAACTTTGTGATTTAAATTCAACCACCAATGGCTTCTATAACATCTTTCTCAACACATCACATTGTTATGAGAATGAACTTTTTAAAATTCTTAGAGTAAACTGCAATCCTTCCAGTTAATCAGTAGAATATCAAAAACAATAAGATTTACAATAATGATTCAACTAATGACATCATAAAATTGCATTTTCAAGAAGATGTGTCTGGTTAATTTTAATGGACTATAACAGGAGTGTACTTTTTTTGCCTGCTTTCATGATTATTTTTAACAAAATGCAGGATTCTGCAATCTTGGATAAAATTAGTTGTCGCGTTTTTAAGCCTCTTCTATTCCACTTCAATGTTAAAGAGGATTATCCAAGACACTGTCCTTTCAAGCAACATCGAAATGGGTACAAGGGGAAAGTGCGACAACAATTTGTCCAAGATTGTCTCAGTTCATGAATTAGCACAGGTATATTTTTGAAATGGATCAAATAACGCTGAATAGAAGAGTTTTAAGTTTCAGCGTGAAATTAAAATAATGAATGTTGTATTCCAGGAATGTTGGTTGTTGATTATTTGGGTTAATTATCTATATTCTTGTATAATTACCTCTCTTAATTTCATTGTTGAAAAATATAGTGATATGAATTGTCTAAATATACACTTTAACTTTATACAACTGGTATTAATTTTGCATATAATCACTTTTGTAAACTATTTAAATGAATGAATTATGTTTTGGGGAATATTTGTTACCGTGGAAAGAAATTGTATTTATTATATTCACTTATTTGGTGGGAGTTCCTTGTCATTATATGTGGTTTAAAGGGGGAGGGGCGGGAAGGATGGGAATGTTACTAGAAAAAAGGAGGGGTCCAAACAATAAGACATAAGAGAGATGTATGTAAGTTGTTGATGGTTCTAATATTTAGCCATCGCATTAGAATTATGGCTATACTACTGAAATACAATGACATAAAGTATACTACACTTGACTATGTTATCCGCACTTCACATTTGACGGTTTCGGGTTTATGCGAGGTCATTTGTTCCTAATTGTTTGCCAATATTGTATTTATTATTATTATTTTGATGTTTTTTTTATATTTATTTAATTATTATTATTATTTTGATGGAAGGGGGGGTAAGCAGAATAATATAAATTAGTGGAATCTTTGTAATTTGTTATTTAGTAGGTTGTTAAAATGAAGATGTGATACCGATTCAAAGCTGTGGGGTGAGGGTTAGAAATACTACCAAAGATGAATTTCAAGGTAAGGTGTTGAAAGTTTCCAATATCTAACCATTCCAAAAGAAGTATAAGAATTCTAATCATAAACAATAACACAATAACTCGCAGGTGTTTTTAATGATCAATCCGTCTCTCAATCATAAACAATGACATAATTACTTTGATCCTTTAGTCTGCCCCCACCCCTCCCAGCCTTGCAACAACAAAAATGCAGAAAATATAGTTTGTCATAATTCCCCCTACTCTATTTATTTTTTACTTTATTTTATTTTAATTCAAAGCAATATAATATACATTTGATTAACTTTTATTTTATAAACTCAGTCTGACTTAGACAATCTTAGATAAAATTAGTTGATTGTCCAAGATTGTAGCTTCTTTCATCTTCAGATGTTACTAGTTCTTAAGCTCAGCACAAGTGCTGCCTTTCAGCTACAGTACATGTACATGTAGGTGTCGAAAGATCTGCGCCTGTAGACTTGAAGAAATGTATTTCCTTCTTCCTTCCTCAGTATCACAACACCCTTCTGCTTGATTTCATGATTTTTGGCTACAGTACTTCCTCGAACATTAACAACACTGTCACAAGATTTAATTATGTATTTAAAGATTAGAGATCATACCCAAAGAGATGCATACACATTTCATAAGCAATACCTACTTACTGTACCCAACGATATACATTTTTGATTTAAGTACTGTATATACTGCACGTTTGGATTAACACCATGTAGAATCTGTATATATAATTGTTCTAAATGATGACATGGATTAAAATGTATGTGTTAATACAATATATTATTCTTTTGAAGTTAATCATATTAGTAATTTACTTAGGATTTTTTACGACATGGAAGGTTAAATATGAATATTACAGTATATTTTTAGTCATGTGATGAATATAAAGCATTAAATTGCTGAGGGACTAAGATACAGTGAATGGCTCTTACCTCTTATCTGACTAGCCATTCCTCCTGATTTTAAGGTAAAGTTAATAAATGCCAATTACAGATTTGAATGTATAAGGGATGAATATGTACATGTAGTGGCGTAGCCAGGATTTCCATATTGCTGGGGCAAGTAACAAGAATAAACTGACAGGACACAAAATATGGCCCCTGCCGACGAACTGTACTAAGTTTAAACCGATAAAAATTGAATATTGAGAAATATTGATGGGGCGATCACCCACTCTGCCCACCCTTTGGCTATGCCACTGTGTATATGTATATAACGATTGTGAGTACACAACACCATATATGATGCAATACTCCATGCATTTAGCATACATCAAGTCAAAGCTGATAGTGTACATGTACTGTATATAAAGGATCTAGCAAATATCGCAGGAGGATGACTGAGAACTTAAGTGTATTAAAAAAAAACACACAGGTTTAGTGTTAAAACCACTAGCACCTTTAAGTCTCACCATTACAAAACCCATGCAACAGAGAAAAACCAAAATTATATTTTCCAACTCTCCAACCAGAGATATGTTATCAACATATATATATATCCCTCCTCTGACAAAACTGGTACTTTGGCTAGCTTTTGTCAGATAACCACAACAAAAATTACAGCTTCAAAATATCACACTTGAACATCTGACAGTCTACTTAATGTTTATTTAATTCCAGCTTAAATGCTCCCCTGTTCAATACACTTATAGATATTGCTTTGAATAAACAACTATTAAAATTTCTGTAAAATTTGTCAAACCAAAAAAACAAACAGAACGTGATACAAAAGGGATAATTTGTACTCTTTTACGTATGCAAGTTCTAAAGAATCAGCAAACAAAGTCACAGAACACAGACACTTTTGCACTTGCTAATGCCAATTTATCTTGTTCTCCCTTGCTTGCAATGCAGCACTAACCATCAAAATACCCGTATCCCAAATATCCTGCTCTCCCTGCAAAACCCTCCCATCAGACAAAGTTTGGCTCTTAAGTCTTGTTTGTCAAAGTTTCATCAATAAAATACCTGCCATCTTTTGCACCTTCACAAAAAACAAGTCTAAAAATAAGGTGAAAACAACCCGGTGTCTTTCATATTAAACAATACATAGGTATGACAAATGTACAAAACCACTAAAGGCAACAAGGTATAAGAAATTCACTAAAAAGGAATCATTCAACACCATTGAAGGGCGATAAAAAACATCCTGTATTTTTGTTTTGCAATATTTCCCCCCCAATCTACAAAAATGAGTAATATCATACAAAATATGGATATAAAATATATCCCCGAAAATGAAAATGTCACATAAAAATTTCCGAACAATGCAATGGTTATTGACACAGTCCTGCCCTCGACATCCCCAAAGGAACTTCCAACATCGTTCACCTACATAGCCTCTAGCAATCCTTTTCAACTTGACAGCTATCTAACCTTACTGTGCTGAAAGTTTGTTGGTAGGGTAGGAAGTAGGTCATTGAGGAAGGCAAGCTCAGTTCAAATGCAAAATTTCTTTATTTGTACCTGGGATAATAACTTATGAAAATAGGTTGGTCAAGTAACAAATATTGAGCATGCAGTGTCATTTTTTGAGTGACAAGTATTTGTGACAGTGACACGACAAATAAATTACCGCAAAATGAGTCTTTAGCAGTGAATTTCTTCTTTTTTTTTTTTTTTTTTTTTTGAGTTCAGCCATTTTCAGAGTAACTTGTTATTTTTACTGGCTCTTGACAGAAGACATGTCCCTCTTGAGAGGAACCAAACACCTGTACCTACTGTAGCCTCAAAATTTGATTTTCAATTTATTCACTGCCAAAGTGCTTGATCATCACTTTCCTAAGGTATATATTTGTGCCCTAAACTATCCATATAATAATTCTTTTAAGCATGAGGAAAGTGAAGGAATGATTATTGTTCATTTTAGAAATGTTCCCTTCTGTATAGTCAGGTTCACTACAGTAGGTTGTGATTTTACCACTTGTGGGAAAAAAATTTGGATTAGTAAACCCATACATTTTTGGAAAGGTGATAATGCAGTGATTCCGAAAATCAATGTTGCCATTTGCTTAGATACCCATATATCATTCAAAATGGCAGAAAAACAAAATGGCTGCCAAAACTGAAAAAATAAAGATATATATTAAATTAGGGCATTTTAACAAAGGAGTTATCATGAAAGGACAGATCATGGGAACAGGTTTGTTTGCTGACTACTGTTGGTTTCTCTGTGACTTTGGCCTTAATATCGTTGGAATCTAAGTTTTGAGATTTAGCTGTGTAGTTTTTTGATATACTGTAGCTTGAATATATATAGAAGTGAAGCAGCATTAACATAAATATATATATACACATTCCAGACATGATAAAGTACCACATGTACATGAACAAGCAAAATTGGAAAAGAAACAAGGAAGTAAAAACAAACAAAAGTTTTGTGGTTCTGATGCTTTTTTTTCCTTTTTTCGTAAGGTGATTGATTTGCAAAATTTGTACTAACTGTCATGTCATTGCATAGGCCTATCATGAAATATTTGTTCCATGATATTTATTCATAAGCCACACCCACTATGCAGATCAATTAAAATGTTGACAACATTAGCATTTGCACAAGAACTAACAACATTACATGTATATGTAATGCAAAAACAGTTGCTTGTTAATTCTATTCCAAGAATTTGTCAGTAAGCACCACCTATTCATTAATATTCATGACATAACTACTACAACAATAGAAGATATGTACAGACCATGACCCCTGATATAGCATAAATCTGATAGATCATTTATGAGATGCAGTGTGTTTACTTTACATTTAGGACATTCGCTTTAAGCCACACCCACCATGCATATCAATGACATATACTAATAACATATGCATTTACAAAATAACCAACAAAATTATCATGCCCAATATGAGCAATATACTATTGCTCATTTATTACTTTATCAAAATTTTCACTTTACGCCCCGCCCACAACCAAAAACAATTGGGCACATCTATGGACCATGGGCTATCTGTGTACCAAATATGACATACTTCCAGTTTACCGTTCTTGAGATACCGTGTTTACAAGCTTTATTCAGCAACATCATATTAAGCCCTGCCCACAAAACATTTTTAAAATCATGAACATGGACACACCAGCTAACATAATTATCCCATTAAATATGAAACAAAACAGATATGCAGTTGTTAATACATGAACATTTAAAGATTTTTACACCCAAAACAATAGGCACATTTACAGACGACGGGCTATCTGTGTACCAAATATGACATAAATCCAGTGTACCATTCTTAAGAAACCGTGTTTACAGCTAAATAATAAAGCCCCGCCCACTGTGCATATTAATGAAATTCAACTTTTTTACAATATGAACATGGACACATCAGCTAACATCATAATTACACCAAATATGAAACATAACAGACATGGCGGTTGCTACAATATGATCATTTCAAGATCTTTACATTAAGACCCGCCTACTCATTAATATGCATGACATTACCATAAAAAACAACAGAGCACATCATGGGCTATCTGTGTACCACATATGACATGAATCTAGAGTATTGTTCTTAAGATATCATGTTTACGAGCTGGCCGTCATATACATACATACATACATACACACATACATACATACATACATACATACATACACAGACACACACACCCATACATACATACATACATACACACACATACACCCATACTTACATACACACGCCATCATGATCGCAAAGGTTACTGATGCTATCGCATCGGAACGAAAAAACAGTAACTCTTATCACAGGTAGATGTACACAAGATGAGTTATGGTAAAGACAGTGACCAGCGTTAAAAAATACACCCCCAAAAGTAGGTATGTCAGCAATTATGATTTTAAATCTAATTCATAATTTATGCTGTGCTGTAAATACTGTTTTCATACAAAACTATATGCAATGTAGCAAAAGAAAGCAATCATGGTTCATTTTTATCCAACTAACCTTCGACTTTGATCGGTCCTTGGAGTGTGGATGGTCTCTGTATACCACTTGCAGGTTTGGCCAGCTTGGATGGGGGCTTCAGCCCTGATGGCTTGGCCTGGGAAGCCATGATACACGGCTGGTACACCTATCTCCGTGAGAGTCCAATCAAGCTGCTATTGTATTAAACTGTATAGGTTTGAAATGGTGTCTGCCGGTCTGAACTGATACCTGTAAATAATAAATGAAAGATTTCATTAATGTAACCATACTGTACATGTTATTATCTTAACTGAAAATGAATGTTATGATGAATCCTAACATGAAACCCACGTAAACCCCTCTGCACAAATAAAATATGATTATGTATGCAGTGAATAACAGAACATATTTGCCTCTGAATATTAAAATTTGATTTCTAACAGATGATGCCATGCAGTACATCACTGCATGTTGCACATCTACTGTAAAAAGCATTGGAATGACCCTTACAGAGGGCTGAAATAGTGATAAAATTGTAGAATGGCATACTGCAGCTGCTAAGTTGGAAAACGAGCACTGGCCAATAGTATTTAGTAAAGAGTTCAAGTTCCCTTTCAGGATTCTTTGCTGGAACTGAGACTTCCAACAGTCAGTCCAGGAAAGGTCCTATTTTAAGAAACCTGTAAAATACCTGAGCTAATAGACATCCTGCAGCCGTTTTGTTCATACTTTGTGATAAAAATGTATATAAAGATTCAGTGAGAGACCAGTTTGTCATATACATTGTAAAATATTGCAATGTGTAATTTCATTCCGTAGAATCTGCAATCTGAACGACAAAATTATGCTTTTAGAAGTATACAAATTTACAAAATGACTGTTTTGCGCTTTTTTTCCTGATTTTCCTTCATATTTCAAAAACAGCATGGTAGTGGATAATATTTAGCCAAGAAAGCAATGAATGTTTATCAATGAATGAGTTCTAAGTTTCGCCAGGCAAAGAAATTTTTCGCAGAGGTATTTGAAATTTGAAAATTAGATCACTACATAAGGCTTTAACGTTAGTATAGCAAAGCATCATGGGAAATATCACAAAATGGTGATGTCCATGTTGCCGACGACAACGGGTGAACACACAATTACAATGACGGGGTCGTCGCCTGCGTATTCGGTTATGTTAGTAATAATGCTATCACGAAACGCCTAATACGACCCGGACGAGAACACAGGTACGACGTATGGACATACATAACATCGACAACCAAGTCAATGTCCACAGCCTTTGATAACCAGTTGTAGTGCGCTGGCGATGTCCATGTCACGAAAGGTTCCTAAGTTAAGAGTGAATGAACAGTTTGAATAAAATGATTTCTTCAAAGGAAGAGTCTTTGTATTCAGATACTCTTATTGGTCTACGGTCTACAAATAATGATCTTGTACACTGTATCTCCTTGGAATAAGCTCTCTTGGCACAGTAAAACATGCACAAAAAGAAATTCAACAAAACAGTGAAAAGGTGCTTGTCTAAAACCCTGTAAAGTATTATCAACTAATATCCCTGATCAATGCATCATGTTGATGTAGAAGTAAAGTGAATGGGTACGGTACAGTGACATACAGAAGGTCAACATACAGTGTGACATCATTCATGTGTGTGTGAATGCATTTACAAATTCTCAAGTAAACCTTGTTTAGTTTAAGGTATCTTTTTAAGACAGAAACCCAAAACTTTTCCTGTCATAAATTCAAAGGTCATTTTAAAGGAAATACAATGGCTGAAATTAATGTAAGAATAGGTACAAAATCCAGATTTATTCAGCCATTAATGGTTTAATGAGGTGTTTACATGAAATGAATGTTCATAAAGTATTTGTGGCAGAGAAAATCACTACACTCTCTACTGATTGTGACACTACCTGTACACTTAATACAGACCTGCCAACCTTTAGGATCACCAAACTGTATTCTGGAACTACAAAAGTTGTATTTTTGATAAAAAAAAACAAAAAAGAAGGTTTACTGTGGCTGAAAAAAATTACCATCATCAAAGCCATATCTAAACATTAATATCACTCACAAAATTACGCTTAATACAAATTACAACATGCTTGAAACACTGTTAAAACTGTGTGTATTACAATTTACACATGTAACGTTCGTTACCGGACCGCATGTTTCGTTTGTATATAGGCATCGTGACAATATGCAACGTTCTGATTGGCTACACTAGGACGAAAAATTGTTGTTTACATCCCATGCACCAATCACGGATGCCCTAGCTTAAGGTAGGTTGCCTTATGCATAATTAACTTGTAGTCTACACTTTTTGGCGGCAGCCGCAAATGAATCTGAATCAGTTAGGTTGGAAAAAATCCTTAAAGAGGACATGAACGCCAACCAAGCGTAAAAAAAAATATTTTAAAAAAAATTAGTAATAATAATAATAATTAAAATAAAAATGAATAAATCGTATTCTGGTGCCAAAAAACGTACAATCATATTCTCAACATTTTCCTGTACTAAATACAGCAAAATCGTACTAGTTGGCAGGTCTGTTAATAATCTTTTTTGATTAAATTCCACATTGACTTGCACAATTAACTTACTACGGAAAAATATGTACAGCAATCTTTTCCTCTCCTGCACTGAACGTGAACTTTAGCAAAGTTGACAAACAACATTCCAAAGTGAATCAAGTTTCCAAGATTATTTTCTAGTTTTCCTCATAAATCATTGTCAAATTAGTCTTGTTTCTAGCTAAGAATTATATCACAAAAGAAATAAATTAAGAGCAAAAAACAAGACAAGATATACCCATCTATCTCATTCCACAAGCATTCTTAAAATGAATTATATACAACTCGAACATTGGATGACGTTAATAGGCCTAGTGTAATGTATCAATTGGAATTCACTGTCTGGCTACGAAGAGTTATTTATGACTGGAATTGCAGAAACAGCTGGGCTTTCAGAATGAAGTTAAAGACAGATCAAAGAGGCAAGCATACCGTTAAGCATCATCATCCTCTTGATGCAATAACTAATTAGTAAAAATTGCCAGTTCTTTGTTTTATTAATGAGCAGAAAGGCTAAGTAACCCTTTGGGTGAAACAGAGAAGGGTCATCAAAAGAAGAGACAAAGGGGATAATGATTATTGGGCAGACTTATGAACTTAAGATTGATGTGTTACTGATGAGTACTTAAAACAAAGAATGCAGAATCATTGGGAAAAGGATGAATGGTTGGTGACAGCACCACGACAGCGATGGACAAATTGTGCCAGAGCGATTAGATTATGGGAATATAGTAAGTCCATGCATATTGATGCAACAGATTTAATCAAATACCCCATAATTTAAATCTTATTTTCAGTAAGTGTCGCCCATAAAAACCTTATGCCTTCCCCCCCCCCCTCCCTCACTCCTCCAAAAACCGGAAAAGCATTTTTTTTTTTTAACTATAATTAATTTAGCATGATATGGTGTACCCACAAGAACTAAAAGTAAAATCAATAGGAATGTTTTGTTTTTGAAGAAACAATATATGAAATACAGTAGATAAGTTACTAAGAAATGTCTTATCTACAATTATACATTTTGAGCTGCCTTCCCCCTTCTTACTGCAATTTAATGTTTATAAACACAAATTCTCATAAATGGATCATTATGATCATGAAATAGGAAATATAAATATAGGCACCTCTTAACCTCTGAGCCATTAATTTTCATTTTACTTAAAATTTACAAGAGATGGAAAAATCACAATAAAAAATTGAATTATGCAAACTTAAAACATGATGTAGAGATGTGTGGTTTAAATCCTGGCATGATTTGCTTTTAAGTTACAACAGAAACAAAAATAATAGGGCCAAATGGTTTTATTTCACCATAAAAGTTTCTGCCAACTAGAAAGCCAGCATATCATAAAAATATACAACCAATCATACAGGAAGCAGAAAATCAACTCGGTTTGAAAACAAAACCCAACAATGTGATTTCATTCTCATCAACACAAACAAGCTCACCACACTACAATCTGAGCCAAGAATCCAACCCATTACAGTCACTCCTTTTCAAACAAACCATTTTTCAATTTGAGAGCTTTGTTATTCAACCATCTTTTCTCAACCACCTTATCACCTTTTCTTCATGCATACCTGGCTTTGTGGTTCCCATGCTTTTTTTACTCATAAGATGACTGATTTGCAATTTGTTTATTAATTGTCATGTTATTGCATAGGCCTATCATAAAATATTTGTTCCATGATATTTATTCATAAGCCACACCCAGCATGCAGATCAATAAAAATGTTGACAACATTAGTATTTGCACAATAACTAACAACATTATCATAACAAGTATGATGTAAAAACGGTTGCTTGTTCATTTTATTTCCAGAATTTGTCAGTAAGCACCGCCTAGTCATTAATATCCATGGCATCACTACCACAACATTAGAACATATGTACAAACCATGACCCCTGATATAGCATAATATAGCATAAATCTCATATACATGTATCCTTCATGAGATACCATGTTTACATCATTTAGGACTTTCACATTCAGCTACACCCACCATGTACTGTATGTCAATGAAATCTGCTGATAATATAAGCATGTACATAATAACCAACAAAATTATCATGCCCAATATGACACAAAACGGACATACAGTTGCTCACTTATCATTTGTGCAAATTTCTACTTTAGGCCCTGCCCACTTATCAATATACATGATATTACCACCAAAAACAATCGGGCACAATTACAGACCATGGGTTATCTGTGTTTTAAGTATGATATGAATCCAGTTTACCGTTTTTGAGATACCGTGTCTACAAGCTCTATTCAGCAAAATCACAGTAAGCCCCGCCCACTATGCATATCATTAAAATTCAACATTTTTTAAATCATAAACATGGACACACCAGCTAACATCCTAATTATTCCAAATATGAAACAAAACAGACATGTTGATGTTAAAATATGAACATTTAAACATTTTTACATTAAGCCCAGACTACTTATTAATATGCATGACATCACCACCAAAAACATTAGGGCACATATAGAGACCACAGGCTATTTGTGTACCAAATATGACATGAATCCAATTGACCATTCTTAAGATACCATGTTTACAATTTCTTTTCAACAAAATCATATTTAGCCTGCCCACTATGCATATTAATGAAATTTAACATTTTTATATCATGAACATGGACACATCAGCTTACATCATAATTATACCACATATGAGACAAAACAGACATGCAGTTTTTAAATATGAAGATTTCAATATTTTTTATATAAAGCCCCGCCTACTCATTAACCCTTTAATACTCTACCACGGGGCAATAGTATCGCCGTTCTCAAATCACCTTTTTCTGAAAATAAAATTGGGACTCAAACACAATCCTATAGGAGTTATCTTGGTATCATTTTAAAGTACTCGGATATTTCTTTCACAAAATGCATCTTTTTCATGGGGGTCATATTAAAGAATTTTGAGAAAAAGTACATTGAAAAAGAGTAGAACTCAAAAATTGCTACAAAATTTACAAAAAATGTTTTTTTTCTTTCTTTCAAATCTTACAATAACTTCAAGATCACATTTTTGCTTCAAAATCAAACATGCAAGTAATAAGACATAACAGTATTGGTTTCTGGTCTACCTGCAATCTTTTGTTCTGAAGAAATTTCTTCAAAATGTGATGAATTTCTGCCATTTATGACTTGTTTTTTCCTTTAAAAAACAAATGTGTACCCAAACCGTATATCCCACATACTTCGTTGAACTGCCTTTCGAAGGTGCTTAAAATTTTCTTTTATTAATATATAAGTAAAGGCATACCCCCTCTATTTAGAACCTTTCCTAAAAGAATTATATTTCACCTCTCCAATTTAAACGACTACATGGTGCGGAGGAAATGTATGCGGCTAACACCAAGCGGCTAGGTTCAAGTCTCACCGTGACTAGTGTAATAATTTTTCTGCTGCAGCTTTCAGGGGTCATTTGACTACAATCATTTTGGATGATTTTTCATCTTTCCTTTCTTTTTAAAAATGATATGTTAGTATCATTGGAAAGTAAATTTCATAAAAAATCTAAATATGTAAAACAAATCTGTTTTCAATATTGACAATAAGTTATACTTCTGCAAAGATTGACCATTTGTTGACCAAACTTAGCCGAATAATGCTTAATTTGCATATTTTTGTCCAATATTTCCTAAATTGGCTTTCATTACTCAAAAGACAAATATCTTGGCCTCTATTCCAACCAAACTTGTAAAAAAAGAAAACGATAGAAAAGTTGTCAATGCATATGAAAAAAAATGTACGAAAATTGGGCTCGCTTTATTTCAAAGCCCGGGTAGAGTAAGGGTTAATATGCATGACATCACCATCAAACACAATAGGGCACATCTACGGACCAAGGACTATAAGTGTACCACATATGACATGAATCTAGAGTATCATTCTTGAGTTATCATGTTTATGAGCTGGCCGTTACAAACATACATACATATATACATACACACATACATACATACACTCAGACATACACACACATGTTTTCATGACCGCATAGGTTCCTGATGCTATCGCATCAGAACCAAAAAATGATTTTAATGTCACATTCCACACAGAAGTACTGTAGATCATTAATATGATGCTTGTTAATGTACTTTTACTTCTGACAATTCAATGATTCCAAGTACAGAGGTTGTTGCCTGGTGTTTTTAAGTGGAATGCGATGGAAATGATTGGAGACATTTACTATCTATTATCTTCACATTGATGTGTGGTGTATTAAGACAAACAAGCTGTACCGCCATTGTAAAGCTTATCCCTAAGAGATTAAAGGACCATGCAGAGCCAATAAAAGATCTATGGGCAGATAGCAAAAACTTGAGCTGAATTGGAAGAAAATATGGAATAAACCATCAAATTAGCAACATTTGTGGACCATCAAATTCAAAAAGTTTCAAACTAATATCAACAGAATTTTAGTGGCTTTCTAGAGTTTACACAACTTAAAGTCAAGGTACAGGAAGCATCCTTCCAGCATTGATAAAAAATTTCCTTAGTGTTTTTCTGATCTCACATGCTGAATAAGATGGCATTTCCATCTACATTAATCAACACATACATTACACTTGACTGTTTAGCCAGATCCATTTAGGTAATCATAAACTATTGTACCATCCAAATATTGACTTCCTTATAAGGAATTACATCAGCTTCTAATATTATGATTTCAAGTGCTCTCTAAATATTTATCATTTCATTTGAAATAACTACAAGCCTTATGAGAACTGGTGTGTAGTGTTAATAAATAATCAATCATCAGAACATAAAATATATATAATTTTCCAATGACTACAAATGGAAGGAATATCTGAACCCTTTGCAAATAAATAACTGAACAAACGAATTATGCAAGCCTTTTGATGAGGGCAATCACAACTACATGTAGTGTAATTGAATTGGCAAAACCCATCCTGCAAGGCTGCGAGGACTTTGTGATATGTGACAAGAGACTTCACAAAACCTCCCCATAAGATAAACACCAGATATGATATAAAAATCTCCCAAATTACTTGTAATTTTGAATATATATATATATATATATATATATATATTTGGCATTTACAGTAATTAGCACATGCAGTATGTCTAATTATTTATTATCGCTGAAAAATCTGTGTGCCCTAAAAAAAAAATAACAGACCTTCCAGCAAACTCCAGATGCTTCATTTCATAGGGATGCTATCAGCATTTCATAGGGATGTTATCAGCATTTCATAGGGATGCTATCAGCATTTCAAAGGGATGCTATCAGCATTTCATAGGGATGCTATTAGCATTTCATAGGGATGCTATCAGCATTTCATAGGGATGCTATCAGTATTTTATAGGGATGCTATCAGTATTTCATAGGGATGCTATCAGCATTTTATAGGGATGCTATCAGCATTCAAGCACACAGCTAAAAATATTATTTTGTATTCATTCACTCCTTAATCCTAACTCTACCACGCGGCGATATAATCGCCGTTTTGGGTTCCCCATCTTTCACTATGCCTCCCCAGCACATTTTCAAAAATGTGTTGGTAGAGCAAGGGTTAATGAACCCACGACAAGTGCGCCAACTTGAAAATATATGCAGCATGGTCCCGGTGGGCAGCCCAGTGGGTCACTGAAGCAGAACGAGCCAGACTCTGCTGCTTGGAAGACAGAGCACCCTTCAATAATCAGCCCTTGTCCCTTACTCTACCACGCGGCGATATTATAACCATTTTGGGTTCTCCATCTTTGACTCCGCCTCCAGAGCGCATTTTCAAAAAAGTGCTGGTAGAGTAAAGGTTAATAAGTGTGCCAACTCAAAAATTTATGCAGCATGAGGGTTAAAGGAATATTCCCATGTTTTTTCGTAGCCTTACACAAGAAAGAGAATTTTAGAAAAATTTAGTACAAAAATCATATTGATATGTTATTCCTATTTAGGAGATATTCAAATTTTAAAGTTCACAAAAAATGCCAATAAACAAATAGGAAACAGCTTAGTATGAAATCACAGCAATACATTCTCCCACAAAGGTTATGTATTTCATTAAAATCTATCATCCTTTTTTATTAGTAAAACCTGCTGGAAAAACAAATAAATGAAAGTTAGGTATTTATATACACTGCCAAATATACTTCAATTACTTTTGGAAAATTGTTGCTAATCATACAGAAACAACCAATTAACATTAAAAGAAATACATAAACATTTGCAATGGAATTGTCTCTATGACATCATCAAACATGAATTCATCATACTGTACAAAAACTTTAAAATGCAATTGAAAATCTCCTGAACAGAATATGATATCAACCTGATTTTTGTACTAAATTGGCTCTAAAAGTATGCTCTTTCAAATAAATTTTACAAAAACCATGGGAATATTCCTTTAAAAGTTATCCTCAGCTCATAAAGTGAAATAACAACATTTTAATGAGGCACAGTGCAATGTTATTAAGAACTGAATACTTCCAATTCTCATTCTGTCAAATTTGAAGCCTAAAAGTTCTTTGACTCAGAGCAGAAAATGTGAATAATCTTCTCCTCATCAGATAAAGTATGAATATCTACCAAATTAATTTCATATTTGTCTAATTTGGCATTTACAGTAATAAGCACATGCAGTATGTGTAATAAATTAAAATTTCTGAAAAATCTCTCCAGAAAAAAACACCAAAAAAACCAGATCTTCCAGCAAACTCCAGATGTTTGTTTGTTTGTTTGTTTGATGAGGGCTTAACAGCACCACGACAACGAGGGTCAAATTGTGTCTGAGAGGTCAGATCATTCTAGAGGTAGGAAGGAAAAGAAACAGGGAGAGAATGAGAGAAATTCAAGAACAAAAAGTCAGAAAGCTGTGATCGAGAGAGGAGGTGCATGGGTGAAACAAAAAACAAAGTAGAGAGGGGGTGGAAGAGGAGAATTAAATATGGTTGTAGAGAGAAGCATGATGAAGGAAGGAGATAATTTTCATCCGAAGGATTTTTTGGAAGAACTCAGCAATTGAGTTGTAGGGAGCGAGGGAAGCTCTGGGAAGGTTGTACAGGGGGCAAGCAAGGAGAACATGATAGATTGTGAGGGTGCAGTGGAAATTGTTGCAGAGGGGTTGGGGGAGCCAATAAGGAGGTGGGAGTGAGTGAGGTGGGTGTGACCAATTCTAAGACAGGTAATATGAACGTTGTTGATACAAGAGACGTTGTTGATGGTGGATTTGATCGGAATTGTGGGCTGCATCATTTCACAGGGATGCTATTAGCATTCAAGCTGACAGCAAAAAAAACATTTGTTTACTTAAATCATCCTCGGTCCCTAAAGTGAATTAAACAACATTTTAATGAGGTGCATTGCAATTTTATTACACAATTAATACATCCAAATCTCATTTTGAAGCCTTAAAGCTACTTTGTCTCAGAGCAAGAAACTGTGAATGATTTACTCCCTCAGTCTCCCAGTATGACAGAGGAGAGAGCTGCCATCCATTTTTGGATATATATGTCCTGCATATCCAAAACATATTTTCTTTAACATGTCCACACTTCGATTAATCCCTTTCCCCTAACTCTGGATTCTGTCAAATGCTCTGAATAAAGGAGTAAATAAATGTACATAAAATACTTGTTCATCTCGTGATTTGTTTTTAAGTCATAAATGCCAATTACCAGGATTCCATGGTTCATCTGTCATCACATTGAAGAAACATCATGCTTCATTTCAGAAAAAATAAATATTCTAGGACTACAGTAGCTGCATGGAGAAATTTACAGTAAGTAAAAATTAGTTACTTCTTACTTGGAAGCCTTATTCCTTTGTGTGGAGAATGTGCAAAAGACACAATGATGTAAATGGTGAGAAGAGTAAAGGCTGTAACACACGAATGCAACACAATGAGCAATTTTTTAGATAATTATACAGGAAACAAATATTATAAGATGCTTTAACTTTTTGCTTACACACGATGAAATTTACAGTTGAAGTTTTCTGATGATACTTGAAAATTTGTTAGAAATGCTTTTTTGTTTAAACTGTGGAGAAATTCGCTTTACTGGGACGCAATTTTCTGTCGCGACACAAATTTTGCTTTAATGTGTGTAGAAAGGCCTTTCAATCAATTTTTAGTTATCATCTGAATAGTCATGCGATGACGATGCTTCTCTGAAAACAAGGTCAAAATGTTTCTTTTCCTTTGTTTTAATAAATTTTATAAAAAATCGCTCGCCACGTCGAATTCGGTGTGTAACGGCCTTAAGATGAGGAACTTCAGTAACATTTACTCTTATAGGCCAACAGCTTCCAAAGATTTTCATTTTATTTTTGCTAAGTAAAGTAAGAGGTCAGGCAAGTCCATTTTACATGTATATTAAAGATGACGTCAAAAGAAACAAAATGGTGCAGAAAGCATTCAAACATCTTATTCCGTTAGGGAGATACTTTAAAAGTTTTAAGTTCTATATCATTTGTGTAGAAAAGACTAAAATCAGACTAGTTGTGACATCACAACCTCAGATTCCTCAAGTTCTTTATGTATTCTACTGTATTTTGTCCTGCTATTTTGTGGCTTAAAATTCATTGAACAAGAAAAGTAGTAAAACAGAATCTATTAAGGGTAATTTTAATTTACCACCTGAAGAAAGTTCAAGGAAAAATACTTCAAATAGTAAAAAATTTGAATACACTTTCTTTAAAATACATTAACAATTGTTAAGAATGTGAGGAAGAGTACACCTGCCTGCCATAGTAGACTGCAACATTAGTCATTTCTACACACAATTGACAAAGCTTTAAACTTGAATATCTTCATCTCATTATTGGAATTAGCTATTTGAAAGCTTTCTTCGCCCTTTTATTTATTTTTAAGTCCTCTTTCAGACAAGATAAACTTGCTTGACCCCTAAACTAACCCTTTATGGGGTTCCTGGATAATAAGCTTTCCCCATAGTCCCCTTTGCCATGGGATAACATACAGTATGGGCTCCATTAGCAGACCAGGCAATAGCTAGGTCTGCTCGGGAGATCACCTGTACATTATCCCCCAGTAAAGGGATGTAAAGTAGAGCTGTAAGTTCATGAATACAATATATGTCTACCTACTGTATACATAAAAATACATATGCAATTTTGCCGAATATATATCTGAAAATTCAAAAAGCTTTAAACTGTTGAATTTTTAAGTAACTTTGATGATTTTTGTTGACATGTAAACATTTTAGCATGTGTTGCTTCTGCCTAAGCTTACACAGTTTTGTTCCAACTTGAAACCAGTCAGTTATAAAAAAAAACTGAAAAACAGGTTTTTAACATAATAAAAAAAAATTAATAATTATCATTATTATCATTATTATTATTATTATTATTACTATTATTATTTTTAATGAATTAAAATGATGAACCCCTGTATCTAATGGTGTAATTTTTTTGTCTTAAGTTTGTCTACAATCTTGGACAAAACTCATTGAAATACTTAGTGAAAATATGTGATGCTTTTCATGAACCTACTTTTCTATTGTAAATTATTCCACATTTAGAAACCAGAAATGCTAAAATCTTCATCTGTTGCTTCTTTAATCCCTATTCTTTCAATCGTAGTTAATATTTTAGAATTTTAAGAAAATTGTTATCATTTGATTGACGCCGCCAGTATCCCCCTCCATTTCTTCACAATATTTACCGTCCTCCTCTCCCCAATGTTTGCTGTTGTTAGTTTTTCCTGGAAATGACGTTAAGAAAGATAATAAATTCAACATTGAAAAGGGGAGAGGGGGTTACAATTCTCAGAAAAAATATTACAGAAACATAACACTATAACATATGTATTTCCCAAAATGCTGAACTGTTCCAACAGTTTTGTCAAGATTGTAGGTTGGTCTAAAGTTTGTCTAAATTTGTTCAAATTTATCTAAATTGATCAAGATTTATCTAAATTGATCAAGATTTATAAAAATTGATCAAAATTTATAAAAAATCAATATTTATAAATATTTATCAAGATTTATAAAAATGTATCCAGAATTAGAAAGATTTATTACAGATTGATAAATTAGTGACAAATTATATATTTATAATTCTGGAATAAATCTTTATAAAATTGAATAAGTTTGGATAAAATTGTTAATAGATCTGGATAACAGTAAACAGTCAGATGTAGGGTTCATCATTTTGATTCATAAAGAAAAACCCTGCAACCTTTCTTCTGCCTTGAAGTAGAAGTAGAAATGATACTGTACATAACAGTATGCAAGATTGGGAAATGTTAAGATTACAACTAAAGAAATATCATAAATCATGAAGCACTATTTGAAGTACTTTACGTTATACAATCCACCATTTCATCATGAGTTAGTGGGTTCCACTATTTATCTATGATCAAAATACTGTATGTCATCCAGTTTTAGGAATAATGATATCCAATTTATAACTCAAATTTAATGTTATCCTATTTATAATTCATAATATCCCAACAGAATGAACAGGGATGAACAGTTGGTGTGTTTGGGATTATATGCAGTGTAAATACAGCATACACATTTAGGGATGCCTAGAATATAGCCATAATGGAAATAAACCAATGAAGGGAATCATACAGTATAATCATCCAACTAACAAACATCTCTACAAGCATGGACAGCTCACCATAAGCAGTAGCTGCAGGATTTTTTGTCATAGAGAGGGGAAATTTTGTCTCATGAAGGGAGGGGGGAGGGGAAAGCCTATAAATCAGACAAAATATGTCACTTTACAATTATTATTATTATATATTATATATATATATATATATATATTTTTTTGGGGGGGGGAGTTGCAGTGAAGGGAAGCGATCTCGTGGGAGGAAAAGCGATGTTATTGGGGGCCAAATTCCCCCACCCTGTAGCGCCGCCACTAACCATAGGGACAAAGGAGTGTACTTGCCTTCTCAAAAATAAGATTTGCTTATCATTGTGTTTTGTATTAAATTATATGTATAATCAAAAAGATGTTCACTTTTTGTCCCTTACAGCCGTTAGTGTCTACAGGTAACCTTTAGCATTAAGTCACAAGCACTGAATTATTTTTAGGTCATTTGACTGATGAAATGAATGTTAAATGTCAGCACTTGTCATAACACCACAACACTTCAACCTCACTAGCGTGTTCTCACTTGAGTAAGAGCTTGTGATCAGATGCACCGTAGGCAATTATACTTGCACTGAGAGAACGCTCACTGAATCTCATCGCAGTCACTTGATCCTGAACCTAGGCAAGGTAGAAGACCCCTAGCTTTGCTGTTTTACATGGGCGGCCTGCCCTGCCCCTCTGTGGGCTTGCCCTTCCCACTAGGGTCCGCCCTGCCCCTCAAGATTTTTAATTTTTTTAGATTTATTTTAATTTTTTAACTTAATAATCTTAATTAACATCATAAATGAATACCTTACATGGATACAGAACACAAAATGATAGCATAGTAAGCAATTGTCCTGTTTGGCTAATGACTGGTCCTTATCAATCAGAATTAGTTTCATTCTGTGATGTATGATAACAGCTAAAATCCCAGAGCTTCTTCACCATGGGATTGAGCCTTAAGGGGGCCCTAGGACTCCATGCCGAAAATATGCAGCGCTTTGCGTGCGCATTAATGTGCTCCTTAACAAGACTAGCACCCTGCCTCTTTTTAATTCAGGCTAGGGTCTGGGTAGGATCATGATCTAGAGCAGGTGACCCAATCCACTATCCGATGACATTCTAAGAAACGTGTGTAAACTGTGAACGCATATCAGTGACCTGTGATCACATTGGCTACTGTATGCAATATCCTGTTATAACATGTTTATACTTCAATGACCCAACTTTCACTCATGTGATCAGATTGCCCAGAGTGGGTCTGGTCGCAAGCTTGCACTCAAATGAGAGCACATGTCATGTGTAGGAACCTGGGGGGCACAGGAGGCATGTGCCCTCGGAAATTAATTGCGACTTACTGTACATGTGCTTTCCCAGGCATGTGCCTAAGAGTGTAAATAAACAAACAAGCTTTTCCAAAATATGACAAAAGTGCCTCTTTTGAAAAAAAAAAAAAAAAAGTGCCCCTCAATTACTGTCAAAGGTACAAGAACTGGTAGAAGTGCCCACAATTTTTACAAAAATATTAAAAAGTACCCATTTCAAATAGAGTGCCTCTTTATTTCTGACCCAATGGTAGAAAACTGGCAATTATTGTCAATCCCATATGGGTACAGGAGGAATGTGTACATTGAAAAGTGCCCTTTTACTTTACTTTTGTTCTTTTGGACTCACTTATCCAATCTACAAATTGGGATGGGGGACATATGCATATGACTTGGAAAGGTTCCCCCCACCCCCCAGCCCCCCACACTTTTAAAAGCTCCGTACACCCTTGCATGACAGTGTTTTTATCTATAATCATCGAGCAAGGTTATTGTCGGGATCAGGATATAAGTGTTAACATGATCAAAAGTAAGTGTGTACACAGCCTACTGCATAGGTTTCAACCTCTCTTGCTCATTACAATGTGACGATGAGTGTGTATGCAAGCATGCATGACTTATCTTAATCATGACAGCTATTGCAGCTCGAAGTGTGCCACGATTTCCTTCTACCTAAACACTCCTAATGATACGAGTATTGATTTACCGCATGTTAGCTTTCAGCCTTGCTCTGAATTCTGATGTGGACTGCGCACAAGAGGTTGGTTCACTCTTTAATAAAGAAATTGGGTGGGTTGAGAACATCTGCAGTGGGCAATTTTAACTGCATGATCTTGTGTATACTACACACAGGTGTTTGCTGCTAATAAGAAATGCATCAAAGTGCTGTGTGCATACCATGAATTCAATTTGTTATTATACAGGTATAGGGGGACAATATCTTAATTAGTGGAAGAGGGTAGGAGTACAACAATGCCCCTAAATGCCTTCCATTTAAAATTGTACGACCTACATTTCCCCTATTTTGTTTTGGACAGAGGTGTAGCTAGACTTTCCATTTCTAAGGTGGGGAGGGGGGGAGGGGTAGGGGCAGAATATTCATGAGGGATCTTTCACGAAACAGTGATAGCTGAAAATTTGATTAATTTTTGATGATTTTTGAGCCCCCATAAATGAGGCGATATATGTTTATTAGATGATAATAGAGTGCAAGGAAACATTCGCAGTGAGAATAAAAGTAATTTCAAGAGAAATATTTTTGGAAAAATTATTTTTTAATTTTTTTTTTTTTTTTTTTGGGGTATACTAGTCTCCCCAACCCAACCCCACATTTTTTTTTATTTTAAAAGTAATTTTGTCCTCTATTAAATTTCTCAGCTCTGGGTGGTGTTGCTAACTATTTACAAAACCAGAAGCAAAAGGTTTTGTGGTTCCGATGCTTTTTATAATATGCTGATTGATTTACAAGTTCTGATTAACTGTCATGTAATTCATTGCATATCATAAAATATTTGTTCAAGGATATTTATTCATAAGCCAGGACCACCATGCATGATGCAGATCAATAAAATAGAGACATACCTATGTGCACAATAATCAACAACATTATCATAGCAAGTGTGATGCAAAACAGATATACATGTACTGTTGCTCATGTACCATATTTAAAGAATTTTACATTAAGCCCCGCCTAATCATTAATATGCATGCTTATCACCACCAAAAACAATAAGGGACATTCACAGATCATGGGCTGTGTATCACATATGACTTGAATCCAGTTTATCATTTTTTAGATATATCGTGATTACAAGCTCTTTTCAGCAAAATCATATTAAGCCCTGCCCACTATGCATACTAATGAAATTCAGCATTTTTATACCATGAACATGTACACATTAGCAAACATCTAATTGTATCAAATATGAAACAAAACATATACGTGGTTGTTGTTATATGAGCTTTTTAAAATATTTATATTCAGCCCCGCCTACTCATTAATATGCATGACATCACTATTAAAAACAATAGGGCACATCTATGGACCATGGGAAATCTGTGTATGACACATGACTTAAACCCAGTTTATCGTTCTTTAGATATCGTGTTTACAAGCTCTTTTCAACAAAATCATATTAAGCCCCGCCCACTATGCATAATAATGAAATTCAAAGTTTTTGAATTATGAACATGTACACACTAGCAAACATCACAACTGTACCAAATATGAAACAAAACAATTATTGGGTACAGTTGTTAAAATATAGGCTTTCAAGATTTTTAGTCCCACCTACTAATTAATATGCATGACATCACCACTAAAAACAATAAGGCACATCTACAGACCATGAGCTGTGTACCAAATATGACTTGAATCCAGTTTATGGTTCTTAAGATATCATGTTTACAAGCTCTTTTCAGCAAAATCATATTAAGTCCCGCCCACTATTCATACTAATGAAATTTAACGTTTTTATACCATGAATATGTACACATTAGCAAACATCATAATTGTACCAAATATGAAACAAAATAGATATGCAATTGTTGAAATATGAACATTTAATTTTTTACATTAAGCACCGCCTACTCATAAACATACCTGACATCACTACAAAAAATAATAAGGCACATCTATGGACCATGGCCTATATGTACAACACATATGACATGAATCCACTGTACCGTTCTTGAGATATTGTGTTTACAAGCTGGCCATCACATACACATACATACATACATACATGCCATCATGACCGCATAGGTTCCTGATGCTATTGCATCAGAACCAAAAATTGAATCGGACCATACAACAATGGTCTGTGAGACCGGCTTCTGAAAGGGTTACAACTCAAAAGAAAAAAGGGTGTTTTTCATGTGGGCATTCAATGATTTTCTCAAGAGATAAAAAGTTACATTTTACAAAATACATTGATATTTATTCTAAACCACCACTTTTATATATTTATGTCTTTATTCATATATGGGGGGAATTGTGACACCTTTTTGGGGAAAAGCCTCCCACTCTGGGAGAAATTCTCTCCCCTCCCCCCTTCTTCTTACCACCCACAGCTATGCCACTGCTTTTGGAAATGTGTTTCAACCAAGCAGTAGGAAGGATTTATGCAACAGCTTCATTGAAGAAAGATTTAATCATTTCAGCATTGATACTCCCTACCACATGTGGTAACAGCTCTTTGAGGAATTTGAAACAATGCCTTGAGAATTTAAGCCCACTCAGAAATTTGCAAGATTTACTGTATTATATTTCAAGATTTATTGCTAGGCAAATACTGACCACAAAGAGCAAACAGAGAAATGCATACACTCTTCAGTCATGACTTATACTAAGTTCACATTTTATCATAATCTCCCTTCATCTATCAAAACACGTTTCATCTAATATTTCTGACTAGTAATCCACAAATGTTTAAAAATTGTCCCCTCTAGGAATACCAAAATACAATTGAAACAATCACACAACCTGGGTTACAAGTTCGGTTAGAAAAATCATTACACAGAATCAATAATAATACATCAAAAATATGCTTGCCAGGGGCAGATTATTACTTGTTCAAAATTAAATGTAATACCTGATAATATCTTTAGTTGCTGACGAACTATGACCCACCAATTCAATTCATCTTCCTTCTGGTATACCTTCTTTGGTTTGAAAATGTGTCAATATCACTGTGACCTTTGGCCTTACAATGACAGGTTGCATACTCAAATAGAAACCAATTTTCCTCCATGTTATGAATGAAAACCTACTGTAAGGTTGAATTTCAGTCAAAGTCAGATTCATGATTGAAATCTCAGCAAATTCATCTGTCTGCATCTAAAAGTTTCCATTTTTAAACTGATTATACTCACAAACTGAATTTACAAGATACTGTAACCTACTATAAGCTGATATTTGACCAACTTTTGTGAGGGTGAGTACATATAATGTGACGGACTGGCGTTCCCGCTTAGGGGGAGTCATACACTCTCATCCAGCTTGTGCCATGAAAACGGGGATATGAAAAGGCCCTATGGGACCCTTATGTCTCAGATTATTTTAACTAACTAACATATAATTGCATGTCTTGCCTAAATTATTTTTACTTAGTTTAAAACCTTTTAAAAACCATCATAGTAGCAAACAGGTTTTTATCAAAATCAGTTAAACATTGATCGTTTTACCGCGTTTTTAAATTTCAGGCATCAATTTGCATACTTTATGCAAATGTTGTGATGCATTATTTTGTGATGCATTACAGGTCAAGTTGATCAAGCTTGGTATTTTCTTTCTTGTAAATTGTTTTTGTACTTAAAATTCTGATTCTTTAAAATGCAGCTAATTCTTTTGAGTCCTAATCAAATCATTTTTTCAGTGACTAAGGTTTAGAAAAAATATTTTGAGTTAAGTAAGATCACTGAGATAGGTATATTACATAAATATTCATGAGTTTAATCATGGAGGTAAAATACCTCTAGGCCCCATGGTTTAATTTAATTTCTTGGATACTTTTCCTACTGTAACAATGGAAATCTCTTCCAAAGCAGTATACAAAAATAATTTGCAACTTTCTAGCATTCCACATCTTCTTCTGCAATTACCACCATTTTGTGACAATTTAAAAGCATTTTCTTCATGCCATGTGTTCTGATGCATTGAATGCTTGAATATAATAATCCAGGACCTACTAAGCTGTTAAGATTCTGAACAACACCCCTTAGCTTCCCAAGGCTTTATCAGCTGGTTAGAGCACAATCCACTTTTGTCAAGTTTGTCAACAATCAAATAATTGAGTTTGATCTTATCAGCAAGGTTTGACTATATAACTGGCTCAATCTAAATATGAGCTGTGACTACCTTCATTATAGGCATGGCAGCAGGGCTGTAACTAGCACAAAATTTCTAAGGGGGGAAAATGTAAGAAACATGGGCATGGTGGATCTGAGGGGGGAAGGGAGGGCAAAATGTCTTCTATTCCCATGTTATGCATATACCTTAGTGTAGAAATTCACAATCGGCAAAAAATCGGGGGAGGGGGTTTCCATTGCCCAGTGCTAGCTATGGCCCTGCATGGCAGTAGGTTTTCAATGGATGCCCAAATAAATCTTACATTAAATAATTATAATGAAGAATGACAAACAAGCAGAGTACAACAATGGGAACTGATACATACAAATCTTTCTAGAATTTATGACTTTGGAATCTTTGGAATTGGCACTGGTCAAATTTAAATTGTTAAATTACATACTATAGCAATGATCAAAACAAAAGTGTGTGACAAGCGATTGTTCTCCAGCCTGTTATATGTGTGACTGACTGCAGAATGGCCTTAGCAGATCCAGGGGCATTCTATAATCTGTAATCCTGCAGAACCCTGACAGTAGGTCTGCCAGGCTCATTCTCTGGCCAGACACATATCTGACAATCTGCAGAATGGGCCTAGCAGATCCCTGGGACACCAAGGCTTGAGGGCTGCCAGGACAATGCTCTAACCAATGACTGACAGACAGCTCCTCTAACTGGTAGAATGTCTCTGACTGACACATTTGATTGAAAATCTTACCACAAAGCAATTCTATTGAAGTTGCAAATGTTGTCATAACAATGATATTATAAGTTGAATAAGACTCAAATTGATGAGAAATCCATGACTTTTAAAGGCAAGAATTTAAGTTTAAATACTTATTTAGCTAAATAACTTTTCTTGCTGTTGTTATACAGTATACTTTACATATCATAACATAACAAGATGATGGGCTAAGAAGGTAAATCACCCCATAAAAGCCCAAATTAACACCACCACCAAACAAAAAAAAAATCAAATATGTCTCTCTGAATTTAAATGTAATGCATACATGTAGGGAACACTTCCATTACAAGTATGGCAATCAAACAATGACTGTATTACATCTTAATTTCAGATGTTTTAATATGAATAATACATTTGGCTTATTTGTTACAATCACATTGTTTATATATAGCATAGCATAGCAAGGTTTAACATCCCGAAACCATCCAGTGCTGGACATTATATCAAGACAGCCACGGCCTTTGATAACCAGTTGTGAACTCACTGGTTGCAGACCCACCGGGATACGGACCCGGGACATGCAGGTGAGAGGACAAAGCACTAACCACTACACCACGGAGGTCTGTATATATACTGTATCTGCTATAATATTTGAAATGTGTCTCTCTGAACTTAAATGTTAGGCATAGGGAAATTTCCATAGACAGTATGGCAAGGAAACAATGACTGCATTAAATCTTGATTTTAGATTTATAATATAATTGATTAATTTTAACCCACTCGCATTATTTTTCTTAATTTACTCCTATCAGGATTTAGCTTATTCCTTGCAAACCATTTAGCCTACAACCCAAAAAGCTATTGCCAGCACCTATTGCCAGCACCTACAGTATTCCCAGTTTCCATGGTGTATGAGAGTCAACAACTCACTCTGGACTGGACAGCAGTCCTTAAAGGAATATTCCCATGGTTTTCTGTAAAATTCTATTTAAAAGAGCATACATTTAGAGCCAATTTGGTACAAAAACAGGTTGATATCATATTCCGTTCAGAAGATATGGATTTTTAAAGATCTCCCAATTGCATTTTAAAGTTTCTGTACAGTATGATGAATCGTGTTTGATGATGTCATAGAGGCAATTCCATTAAAAATGTTTATGTTTTTCTTTCAATGTTAATTGGTTGTTTCTGTATGTTTAGAAACAATTTTCCAAAAGTGATTGAAGAAGTATAGGGTATTTATGGCAATGTATATAAAAACCTAACTTTCATCAATTTATTTTTCTAGCAGGTTTTACTATTAAAAAAATATGATAGATTTTAATGAAATACATCAACTTTGTAGGAGGATGTGTTGCTGTGATGTCACACTAAGCCTTTTCCTATTCGTTTATTGACATTTTTTGTGAACCTTAAAATTTGAATATCTCCTGGTAGGAATAAACATATCAACATGATTTTTCTACTAAAATTGTTTCTAAAATTGTTCTTTTTTTATAAAAGGCTATGAAAAAACATGGGAAAATTTCTTTAACTGCAAAGCAATGCTGGTACTAATTGACCATTGATTGGATTAAAGAAGCTAAGATTGAATTTAAGCTGTCATGCTCAAGGACACACAAACACACCATGCATGCATGACTTGTTCCAGAAATCAAACCCAGTAATCTATCAATACAAGTTTGCATCTTGTACCACTGCACTTCACAATGTACGAATTGACTTATGCATATTTGATGTGTCTTGGACCAACCCATACAATGGAAATTACATACATTTCAATATGCTTGAAATGTATGTATGTATTTTATATTAAAATAATGTATGCCTATTAATGTTTAAGTAATATGCGGGGCCCTTTGAAAGACCTACCATGTGTTCAATCAGGACACCCTGCCAAAAAAACATTAAAAAGGATTAGTTCTGTGGTCAAGCATACTAATCTTATATGAAAGAGGACTTTAAAAGATACAAAATGGTGAGGAAAACATTCAAAAATCTTATTCCGTGACGAAGTTATTAAAGTTTAAAGCGCTGTCTTATCTGTGTAGAAATGACTGGTGTACTAAGTCTACAATGGAAGGTTGGCGCCCTCATCCTCACATTCTTAACAATTGTTAATGTATTTTAAAGAAAGTTTATTTAACTTTTTTACTATTTGGATTATTTTTCTCTGAACTTTCTTCAGGTGGTAAAATATAATTAACCAGACTAGAATCTGTTTTACTACTTTCCAGACCTATCCAATGCTTTTAAAGCCACAAAATCGCAGAACAAAATATAATAGAATACATAAAGACTGTGAGGAATCTGAGGCTATGAGGCTTGTGAAACATCACAACTAGTTTAATTTCAGTCATTTCTATACAAATGATATTAAACTTTAAACTTGAATATCTCCATTAACGGAAACAGATTTTAAATGCTTTCTTCATCATGTTGCGGCATTTGAAGTCCTCTTTAATATGAGATGGACTTGTCTGACCCCTGAACTAATCCTTGAAGGTACTGCACATATCAATGGTGTTAGTTAAAACTCATAACTTTGTAAATTTAAAGATTCAATATTCAAAAGTGCAAAACTCTTTCTAATATTTCTTCATGTATATTCATATTGAATCCACTCTCAAGCCTTCAAGAGATTACTTCCATTTCTTGTTTGCAAATGTCTGTAAATATCCCATAAACTTAAAATTCACTATACAAGTTAGAATGTGTGTACAGTGGAAATAAATGGGCCAAATAATCATAACTGAATTTTAGCTAGAACAGAGCAGAGTTTCTATCCTATTTTAAAAAGTAGTTCCCTTAAAGTGAAAAAAAAATTATTTCTCAACTTAGTAGCTACCAAGGTCACTTTACATTTCATGACAACTTTTTTTTTTTTTTTTTTTTTTTTTTTTTTTTTGCAACACAATTTGGCATACTGAGCTTTTACATGTGAAAACCACTTGATTTCGATGTTGTAAGCTCTTTTATTTTTTTGTCAGCCTAAAATTTATATCACTGTGTACACCGAAGGAGCAAAATACAAAAATTCTTAGCTTCCGTTTATTTTTGTGTCCGTAAGATACGATATACATTTCATTGTGTCTGTGTCACATTTAAGTTGCTGTGTGTGTGTCACTTTCAAGTTGCTGTGTGTGTGTCACTTTCAAGTTGCTGTGTGTGTGTCACTTTTAAGTTGCTGTGTGTGTGTCACTTTCAAGTTGCTGTGTGTGTCACTTTCAAGCTGCTGTGTGTGTCACTTTCAAGTTGCTGTATGTGTGTCACTTTCAAGTTGCTGTGTGTGTCACTTTCAAGTTGCTGTGTGTGTCACTTTCAAGTTGCTGTTGCTGTGTGTGTCACTTTCAAGTTGCTGTACAAGATACAGATTCCAATGATTTCCAATTCGTCCATTTACGTTTTCCATTTTCAATCAATGCACTCTGCATTCTGAAAGGGCAACTGGGCTACATAATTGAATTATAACATAGTATACAGTAGTTCGAAAAATACTTAAACAGATGGCATTTTCTGTTCCTACAAATAAGTTTCAAACTAATCACCGAAATGTTTCTTGTGTCAAACTTGAAGCGATATTGTTGGTTCAGTATAAGCAAATCAGATATCATTCTATATACTTGTTTGTCTCACACTTTACCCTGCAATGCAATTGCACTTCTGTGAAAGAAACATTCATGTCAAATTCTATGGCAGAATTACACAAATTTGGACCCAATTATGTCCCAGCTAGAACAAGTTTGAGGTACTGTAAATCTCACTTGTAGCAACAGCTGTACAAAGGTCACTTGATCTTGATGTGAGAAAGGATAATCTTTCATGATAACTTATTGAAAGTGTATTCACAATGGGTGATAAGATACCACTTGCATGACAATTATCACTTTCTAACCACTGTTGACTATGCTGTCCTTTTGATTTATTGACATGTAATACAATCTTGCTTTATAGCAACTAAACAGTGCCAAGAGTTTTCTAATCCTGCTATTCATAAACACAAAAACTATTCCCTTTCATCATCAGTTCCCTTTAGTCTGTGGAAACCAATGAGTCCATAGTGCAAATCTTTGCTATGATACTGTACAACATAGTGTACTTGATTTAGAATACTCAAAGCTGCTATTCATTTTGAATAGCAAATAAAATCACATTCCAACTATCACTATAGACCTTTTCAAATCTGAATCGGCAATTTCCAAATAAGTAATTTAAATAATGTCACATGGCCGAGATTCACATGTCGATAATGGACCAATCGTAAACTGGAGGAATCTTAGTGACCAATAAAATACTGGAGGAATTCTTGGCCGTCTGCACAATTCACGCATGGTATGGGACCAAGCGTATGAAGAAAAAAAATTCAAGCGCACGTATCATACGTGTGTTATACATGAAGGAAATACGCGTGCATATTGCTGCTTACATTTTTTTCGTCAAACCTGCACCTGATTGGTTGGGAAACAAAAGAAAAAGTTCCCCCAGCATTTGATTGGTTGAAGTACTGAAGGAATCACATTCGCTAAACTCGTTTTAAAAAAGTCTATACTTGTGTAGTAATTAAAGGGAATTCTGACAGGGTGTTTTTTTTTTTTTTTTGATTTCCCAAAGAACATCCTCTTGAATCATCTAAATTTATACCTATATTCTACTTGTGGAAATACCACATACTGCGGTGTACCATATAAAACAGATATCTGCACATCCGAAAACAATTTAGAGCCAAAAGAGTATTTTTAAAAATTTTGGATGATGCTGTAAGTGCGCAAAAATCACACAAGTAATGAATCAAAATTGTTTTCTGTTCAATAGAAATACTTATAGTCATAGTATCATACACAAAACTGAGTGTCAGGGTTAAACTTCCATACATACAAGTATGTAAATATCACTTTCAGACGGACCAATATATGGATTTAAAAGTATCCATACCAAAACGTTACAGCTTTGAAAGTTTGTAACATTTCCCCCCAGGGTTCAACCCTGGACAGCTTAAATGTACTTAACAAGATCAACTGACCTAAACAGCAGATCCGGCTCTGCAAATTCCAGAATGAATCACTGTCCAATAATCAATATTATCTATACAATGGCATTAAGCAACTATGCTCTAATTATATTTAGAAGCAAATAGTTCCCTGACCTGTGCAAGCCATTTAAATAAACACATGATATAGATATGTTCTGGAATATCGTTTCCCCGAGCAGGTGCCTTTTTTTCATAATTTTCGTAGTGCAGTTCCCAAAAAAATGCGTCAAAATGCAGTTACTATTCGTTATTTTCTTAGTGCTGTTAACATTTTTAAAATAATATTTTCATAGTGCTGTCTACATTTTCCCCCAATAACATGGCAACAAAATTGCATGTTCATCGGGTTGTCTCCTTATTTAAATCTCCAATTTGGGTTCCCCGAGCAGGTGTCTTTTTTCATAATTTTAGTAGTGCACTTGCAAAAAAAGCTTCAAAACGCTGTTACTATTCGTTATTTTTGTAGTGCTGTTGCCATTTTTTAATAATATTTTCATAGTGCTGTCTACATTTCCCCCCAATAACACGGCATTAGATAGAATTACATGTTCATCGGGTTGTTGCCTTATTTAAAACTCTGATTTGGGTTTTCTGTTAATATCCCATTAATCCTGTTTATATCATATCCTGGTATAATACTTACTCTGGCGGTTGATGAAAGATTCTAACCATTTAAAACCTGCAGTGACAGTGTATAAAGCCAAAGCACAAGCCCCTGCACAAGCCAGCCCGCACGAGCCAGCCCGCACGAGCCAGCCCGCACGAGCCAGCCCGCACGAGCCAGCCCGCACGAGCCAGCCCGCACGAGCCAGCCCGCACGAGCCAGCCCGCACGAGCCAGCCCGCGCGAGCCAGCCGCCGCGAGCCAGCCCAAGACGAGCCAGCCGCGAGCCAGCCCGCACGAGCCAGCCCGCGCGAGCCAGCAGCCAGAGCCAGCCCGCACAAGCCAGCCCGCACTTGCTGGAGTTAAGTTAGGCATAAGGCCAACACTGTATTAGACACGTACACCTACGCTTTCAGGCTTACGAGACAAAGACAAAAAGAAACCCGAACTATCAAGCGCCGGACTCTCAACCTCAATGTAATCACCTCACTGTTTATTTTTTTGTTTCTAGTTCAACTTGCGCCGGGCCTGGCCTGTGTTTTGGAAGTAGTTTAGCATGATATCCAACCGGAAGGAAATATTTGAGTGGATAAGGAAACATTTTTATGCTTCTTCATGTATAAATTAAAATTATGTATATATATTTTTTCAAGCTAGACCTAGCCTAGCACTGTTGGTACTTCTGATGATATAAAAATCTTTGTCAGGCTACCAGTGCTATTTGACCTGAGTTTATATAATTAGAGTGAATGGAAAATCCCTCCCCCCCCCTCCCCTCCCTAACCCATAGTGCTGCCAATGATCACATGAATTTTATTTTTCACTTTAGTTTACTTCTAGCATAGAGGTGAGTTTAGTTCCTTCCCCAGAACAAAAAAGTGGTATAGTCCCCTACAAATTTTGTCAAACAAACAAAATTTAATTAATTTAAATATTAAATGAAAATCACAAGAAACATAGCTATTCACAACATGTATACTGTTCCATGTATTTTAAATGTCTTCTTGTCAAATCATTTTGGAAAGAAAATTTTGAAGAGAATTCTCTAGAAATACATTATGTGTGCTATAGCACATCTATAGGGAAAATCATGTTGTCATTGGCATAATTTCAACAACAAAAATTAGACAACATGACAGCGTCCATGTTACAACTTAAAATTTAGAATAAGATTTTATAATGAAGTTTTTGGTAGTTGGTTTATTTTTCAAATCTCTATCACATATCAAGCTAGAATATTTGACTGTACATCTCCTTTAATATTCAAACACGTTCTGTTACTTATAATTAGATATACTGCACAGCTTCAAAATCCAGTCCTGCACAAAATCTTTGTTGAAAATCTTGAATATTTCAAACACTTATACTACTGTATACAGGCATGGACAGGTCCCTACTCAATACCATCAGAAGGAGACAGATGGAATTTTTCTGGCATGTTTACCGAAAGGGTGGGTTGGAACAGCTTGCAGTATGTGGGAAAATTGAGGGCAAAAGAAGCAGAGGAAGGCAGCAAGTTAAATATGTCCAAAGCTTAAACAACTGGGCAACCAACAACAGCCTTAAGTAACAATAAATTTATGCATTAAGCTCTAAACAGAAGTGACTGGAGGGCCATGATCGCCGACGTCTGTTTCAGACTCAGCACCTTGAGAGAGAGAGAGATACTACTGTACATCCATACGTATGGTACAATTCATATGAATAGAATTTCTCGCACACCTAATGTACAACATACCATCATTAGACTGAGAATATTGCTTCCATAGATGCACACAAAACAAGTTATTATGATCTCAAACAAGTAAATGTCGTTTTGTCATGCAGATAAAATATCTCACTTTGCAGCAAAGATAGAACCGGGGAGGGGGTAGGGGACTTCATACTAAAAGTGGTAGGGGTGTGCAGCCCACCAAATGAAAAAATACCCACAGTATGGCAGATTTTTTGGTAACTACAGTATAAAATTATACAATTTTGATACCCACAGTATGAAAAAGAAGTCAACTTTGATACCTGCAGTATGAGTATTCAATGAAAATATTGTAAAAATGGACAAGCAGTACAAAATTAACAAAGTAAAACCTCATTTTGGGGGACCTGCACTACAAAAATGATGGAAAAAAGACAATTCTTTTTAGTAACTTAATTTTTCATTTTTTACTAAAAAGGCACCTGCACTACGAAAATGGTGCAAAAAGGCACCTGCTCTGTGGCACATATATATATATATATATATATATATATATAAATATATATATACATATATATATATATATATATAAATATATATATAAATATATACATATATATATATATATATATATATATATATATATATATATATATATATTTATATATATATATATATATATATATATATATATATATATATATATATATATGTATATATATTTATATATATGTATATATGTATATATATATATATATATATATATATATATATATATATATATATATATATATATATATATATATATATATATATATATATATATATATATATATATATATATATATATATATATATATATATATATATATATATATATATATATATACATATTTCATACACTTGAGTTGGTACAAAAATCAGGTTGATACCATATTCCATTCAGGAGATACAGATTTTTAGAGTCCTCAATTGCATTTTCAAGTTTTTGTACAGTATGGTGAATTCGTGTTTGATAATGTCAGAGAGACAATTCCATTGCAATTGTTTATGTATTTCTTTGCACGTTGATTGGTTGTTTCTGTATGATTAGAAACAATTTTCCAAAAGTTATTGAAGTAGGGTATATTTGGCAATGTATATAAATACCTAACTTTCATCAATTTATTTTGCTAGCTGCTTTTACTAATAAAAAAAAGATGATAAATTTTAATGAAATACATAAACGTTGTGGGAAAATGTGTTGCTGCGATGTCATACTGTGCCTTTTCTTATATGTTTATTGGCATTTTTTAAGAACCTTAAAATTTGAATATCTTTTGGTAGGAATAACATAAAAACATGGGACTATTCCTTTAAAAACATGGGACTATTCCTTTAAAAACATGGGACTATTTCTTTATAACCATGGGAATATTCCTTTAAAACATGGGAATATTCCTTTAAAAACATGGGAATAATCTTTTAAAGACATGGAAATATTCCTTTAAAAACATGGAATATTCCTTTTTTTAAATGGGAATGTTCCTTTAAAAACATGGAATGTTTCTTTAAAAACATGGGAATATTCCTTTATTAAATACATGGAATATTCCTTTAAAAACATGGGAATATTCCTTTAAAAACATGGGAATTTTATTTAAAAACATGGAATATTCCTTTAAAAACTTGGGAATATTCCTCTAAAAACATGGGAATATTTATTTTAAAACATGGAATATTCCTTTAAAAACATGGGAATATTCCTTTAAAAACATGGGAATATCTATTTTAAAACATGGAATATTACTTTAAAAACATGGGAATATTCCTTTAAAAACATGGGAATATTTCTTTAAAAACATGGGAATATTCCTTTAAAAACATGGGAATGATTATTCCTTTAAAAACATGGGAATGATTATTCCTTTAAAAAAATGGGAATATTCCTTTAACAACGTCTCTCTTTTCATCTCGCACAAAGTTGTCACGCCTACAAATTAATTACTCTAAATATCAAGACAGGGTTATACACAGAAGCGAGAGTAGAGTATGAGACTAAACTGGAGTGTCTGTCAACTGCACTGGACCTATTTAGAGTAAAGTGAAACAAAACAAATTCAACTAATAAGCTGCGTTATAAAAAAAAAAAAATCCAGTGGGAAATGTTTATTTTAGGAACTTTTCCTTTTAGCTTCATTTGTAGTTTTGGCTAGTTTACATCCCTTCTGAACAGCTAAGGTTCTATATAAATGTGAATGGGTGTTTGATAAACCAGTTGTAAAGCACTGGTGAATGAATACTGACCAAGAATTAAACCTGGGACTTCTAGCTTTCCAAGCAAATGGTAGGATCGCTGACCAAAAAAACTAAATGTGACACAGTAACTAATTACAAAAACAGTAAATTGTTAATAAATTTGAAGTGATCATCATACCCCTAGCTGATTTAAAAAGGAGTAGGGTGCTAGACTTGTAGAGGGGCACATTAATGCGCACGAGAAGCGCTGCATCTTTTCAATGTGAAGTCCAGGGGCCCTTAAGTAAGGCTCAATCCCCTGGTGAAGAAGCTGTGGGATTTTAGCTTTAATCATACAGTACATCTCAGAATAAAGCTATTCTGACTGATAAGAAACAGTCATTAGCAGTCCGGTAGCATGCCTATTAATGGGAACATATATGTTCCTATTAATAGGAACATTTTGCTACATGGAAGCCGCTATTTTGTGATATTTCCCATGATCCTTTGCTATCCTAACGTTAAAGCCTCATGCAATGTTACATTTTTAAAATTTGAAATACGTCTGGGAAAAATATCTTTGCTAGAGGAAACTTAAAACTTATGAAAATACCTTCATTACTGTCATGGCTACAAATTTTCCACTCCAATTTGATATGTTTAGAATATTATTATATATTATATTATATTTTTGAAATATTAGATAAAATAGACAATAGCTTTTAGGCGTAAAACGGCTATTTTGAAAATTCAAATATTTTTGAACACAATGACTTCTAATACTTCAAGTACACAAATTAGAAACTATGACATTTTATCGCAACATCTGAACAATATGGCTGCATTGACTTCAATATTCTCAGGTGTTACAAATGTTTCTATTAATAGGCACACTTCCGGACTGATTAGCCAAACAGGACAATTGCTTACTATGCTATCATTCTGTGCTCTGTATCCATGTAAGGTATTTCATTTATGAGGCTAATTAAGATGATTATGGGTTTGTTTTTTAATTACATTTTTTCTCATGAGGGGCAGGGCAGACCTTTAGGGGGAAAGGTAGGCCCATGAAGGGGCAGGGCAGGCTGCCCCTATCAAAACAACAAAGCCTAGGGTCTGATTATTGTAACTACATACATGTAGTCAATTCCAAAGATGATGATAACATACTTTGCATTACTGGTTGAGTAATCATGAAGAGTTCTGTCAAGCCTAAATTACTGTACTCTGTATGCTAAGTATCTATTGTGATCCTTCAACAAAAGCATAGGACGATTTGGCTTTGTGTATAAATTTCAAATTAACAGCTTTTTACAACCAACTGGCATTTCTGTAGTTTATTTGTAAATAACTTCTCTATTGTATGTCTCTGATTTCCAAACACTTCAGTTGAATTGTCAATCCTGAAGTCTCATAGCAATGGCTTCCCCTTGTGATGCCCCAAGATTTTAAACATAATGGCATCAACAAGAAAAAGAACCTAATGAGACTGAAGAGTTTGCTAACCTGGATGCCTTTGTAAATATTCTGGAATTCAACTTTCAATAACAATATGGTAGAGCAGTGTTTGAAAGATTGCAATTGAACATTTCCAGTATAGCCTGTTGAAGTACTGTAGAGATCTTTACAGCAAATTCTAAATATTGGCAGTCAGCAATGTAGCTATGCCGATCGGCACTAAAGACGCCACTGTCCAGCACCTACAAAATGTGTCTCATGGTATAAAAAGTAAAGAGCAATCGCAAAAAAAAGATGTAACTAAAAGTATTTATTACATTTTACTTTTTAACATTTGTTTTGCATTTTAGATTGATAATGCATAAAATGAATGCCAACCACTGAACTGTATGTATAACACCATTAAAATCCATGCAATTTTAAGCTTTTTAATGGGTCTAATTATCATGTACAGTACCCCTCTGGCATCCAAACAGGGCCTTTAAGTGGGCCCCTGCATGCCGGCTGAAAATTGTCCAGCACTAATTTCCTGCAACATGTAGCTACATGTACATTCCTGGTGACAGTACTTACCACTTTTACCACATGAATTATTATTATACAAATCAGTGAAATACATCAGAATGTTACTTCATAAATGATGAAGCTACTGTAGACTCAAAACTAAAAAAATGATATAAAATTTCACCCATGTATCTAAAGACAAGAAAATATTACTTCAAAAGTATATATTCTGCATCAAAATCATACAGTACCGCATTTCCATGAAAGTTGCACAGCATGTTCAAAACAAATGAATATCAGTGTAAAAAGACATTCAAGTTTTCCCATGAATAATATTTGAGAATTCACCTGTACAGTACAGACTCCAACAACTCCGGAAAGAAACTGCACTCTGAAATCCCAAATCCTAACTGTCAAGACACACATATAAAACACACAATGATATTGTTGTATAATATTGACTTTGTACAATAGACAAGAGTACAATAGAGGGTACACACTTAGATGTATCAAAATTGTTCACAGCTATTGTACTGTACACCTTTGCAACAATGTCAAACTTGTTGGCCTAATTTCAGTTCCAGTCCACTTCAGCTTCACAATCTGTAATTTTTTGTCAAATAGAGCATAAGATGATTTCAAGTCATTGTCTAAAAAGTGACAACAATTTTGGGATATAGTAAGAAGTTGCAGACAGGTCTGGTGCACTTTCTTAAGAGGCTGACAAATCCGTCCATATCTTTTAGCAAAAACAAATGTAGTGTTAAGCTTATTGCAATTTTGAAGGCACAGAACAAAGGCTACGTTATTTGATAATAGAGCAAAATCTTCAAACTTGACAAATTTATGTGAAAACCAAGAGTACCAAAAAAAAAAACAATGTTTTCCACTGACATTTCATAAACAACAGCTGATTAATTAATTACCATCTACTACCCACTAACTTTTGTACATATTCCCACTTACTCAAAACCAACTCCACAGTACATATGAAAAAAGTGCCCCTTAAAACAAGGACGGGATGCAACTGACAATGTCATTTTCATCCCATTCAAAGGACACTCTCCCAAATAACACATCTCTGGTATTACCAGGGATCTGTTATTTGCCCTTGGTATTACGCAATCATTCGGCCACAAAGGTTGTTGAAACAACCCAACAAAAAATGCTGTAATTTGATAAAACTTAGTATTTGAACATCATAGAGTTCTTACTTGGATCATTTTTACCCTGAAAACTGGTTTATTTCATTTGCTGCAGAAATCGTAAAAATAGCACCATTTTTAGCGGCATAATTCTGAGCGACTTCAAAATCTTGTAAACCATTAGCATAACCTCCTCCCCTTGACACTGTTGATAAACAATCCTGCAATTCACCCATTTCCGTTCATCAGTGCAATATACGCGTAGAGCAAGCATACTTATTACGTAAAGCAAACACGTGCGGTGCTGCAGTGCGAAAAGCATTTTCCAAAGATAATGAATGGTAGGCAATAGCTACTACGAGATATTCATACTGTAAAATCATACACATAAAACGCATGCTTCTTTGAATGACTCAATGAAATTATACATAGGTTACTTATGAATATACAAGAAACACACTTTACAAGTTTCTTTATGTCCAAAACTCCAAAGACATTACACATATTGATGTTATTCAAGTAAACACTCCCCTCGTGTGCCGTTATATGGGGAGCAAGTTTTATTGTTGGAATGCTACTCTTGATTTTTTAACTTCTAAATGATTTTACGTGGAAATACAAAATATGGTGCCAATTTCGATGTTCAAAGATTGAATCTTCTAAAAATTTATCCAAATAAAACAAATTACGTATTTCAACTTTAAGAGGGCAAATTTGGTTAAAACACAAAGTAGAATCATTTGAAAATAAACTGGAAATTGCAAAATGCCACATGCGTTACTGAAATCCCACAGGCACAGAAAATCAGGATAGAGTTCTGTTCAAGGGGCGTGTTCTGTAATGCTACATCTACTGTGCCCATTTCCCCAGCCCACCCATTTAAACATCTTCCACTCATTTAGTCTTCTCATTCTTTTTTTTTTTTTGCCCACCCTTTCCCCCATTTCTTTGCATTTACATACTGTCATTTTATCCACCTTTTACAATACATTTGGGATAATTAATGGTTTTCACCTTTTAATTAATTTGTAAGTATCAAGTTTAAAGTCAGCTGAGAGGATGAAAATACAAGGTCAAAGAAAAATCAGCAAAGTAAATTATAAAGAAAAACAAGTGCAAGAATCCAAGAACAACAAGAATTTTAGCACTCTGTAGAGCACATACCACCCCCTTGATAATTCCAACCTGCCTAAAATGTTGTAAACTTCACCCCCATCCTCAATACAATCTGTCTCAGAAATCCCAGACCCACTAACTTTTATCCCCAATTAATCTCTTCCTCCCTTTAGATTAGTATTTTCCATTTCTATTCTAGACACCTTAGGTTATCTATTTTCATTGTTTTCAGTTTTATTCTGGCTAATCATTCATTGTTTGAGTTCTTTTCAGGCAAGATTCACATTCCATCCCTTTCTATTCATGCCAAAAGCACATCCCTTTCCATTCATTCCAAAAGCAAAATTGTTTGATTTTCTTTGATACCCAAACACTAGATTTTCTTTTCTTTATAGAGTCCAGAAAAGGGATTGTTTGGAAATCCTGTAAGTGTATGAAGTCATTGTTCAGCACATTCCATTGGAAAGTTTAATCTGTAAGTCTTGACAGATCTCATCCAAAAACATCCCCATCCCTCCATTTTTGCCTTTTCGCTGCCGAAGGCTCCAATATGTCCCAAACTTTAACAACCTCTTCCTTAAGCAGTAAACACAACACACGCCAAATTTAATTCAAATCTAATCATCAGTTCTTGAGATATCTTGTTGGCATATAGACAAATAGACAAACGAACACAGAAGGCAAAAACGTAACCTCAGTCCAACTTCGTTGGCGGAGGTAACAAACGAAGGTGAAAACCTTTTTTCTGTCCAACTTCGTTAGCGGAAGTACAGTAATGATGTCATCACTGGCTGCACTTACAAGCCATCAAACCAAATAAAAATATCTCCATAACAAAACAGGAATTTTTGTCTCCTCTCAATAATTTGTTTGTTTGTTTGATGAGAGTTTAACGGCACCACAACAGCAAGGGTCAAATTGTGCCTGAGAGGTTAGATCATTCCAGAGGTAGGAAGGAGAGTAGAAAAGGGGGAGATTGAGAGAAACACGAGAACTAAAAGCCAGAAAGCTGGAATCGAGAGAGGTGTATGGGTGGAAAAATAATGTAGAGAGAGAGAGGGGATGGGGAAGGAGGACTAGATATGATTGTAGAGGGAAGCATGATGAAGGAAGGAGATAATTTCATCCAGAGGGTTTTTTTGGAAGAATAATTTGTTTCTTAACAAAAATCATGTTTGAAAATTTGAGCTTGTGTCTCCTGTATTTGCAGACATTGCTAGCAAATCTTTGTGCTGTGTGAATGAAATTTATCACTACCTTGAATTTTATATCAACCTAAACTAGAAATTAACACTTTATCAGATGTGTAATTTTGTTTCAGAAAGAAGAAAAAAATGGAAACAGGAAGACATTCATAACCAATCCGTCCTGGTGTATGCTATATAAATAATGCACACTGAATACTGTGGAATTTCAAATACAGTACAGTGTATGCTTTATTATTAGCAAGAATTTAAAATGTTGTGGGTGAATATCCTGGTAGAACCATGAAGTAGATAAATCCTATCCATACAAAATGGCTGCCAATTAGTTTGAATGTAAACAATTTCTCATCATTGGACTCTATAGCAACATATGTTTGAAGAAAAAAAAAGAGGAACAATTGTAACTGAGATTTGGGCTGAGGAGGGTTAGAATAAGGGTCAAACAGAAACAGTGTCTTTGTAATGTTATTTACAAGTCAATGAGCAACCAACTGCTGTTTCACTATTGGAGAGTTGAATCTATTTCTTGGGAAGCTAACAAAATGAAGACAATTACTAGAAATTTCGGAAAATAATTGGGACATTACATTGTCAGGTGAAAACAAATCTGTATACCTTATGCTCAAAAATACGATCTAGTGATAACATTTGCAAAGTTCTTAAAACAGCCATGTGAGTTGAGAAAGCCTTCCCCTGGTAGCCCAACTATTGTACTTATTTGAATGTCAGTACTCAACTTCAATTAAGTACAATCAGGGCATCATGATTATTTCTTCTCTTGCTGAAAATGTAATCTACATGTGCAATGTACGGTACACTGTAGCTTACTGTTGTCATGTCAGGTTTGCAAGCACACACTACACAGCAAGATTTGTAATGATATAATAAAGAGTTACAGTACATGAGAATGGAGCAAACCCATCAGGGCTACAGGACATTAACATTACTATACAGTAAATTTACATGAAGCATATCTACTATTTATAATTATGGAGTAACACATAAGCCCATGTGCACTTTCACATTAAAAGATTAGTTCAGGGGTCAAGCAAGTCTATCTTATATGAGAGAGGACTACAAAACAAACAAAATAGTGAAGAAAGCATTTAAAAATCTTATTCCCTTAAAGAGTTATCTAACTTTAAAGTGTGGTATCATTTGTGTAGAAACGACTGAAATCAGACTAGTTGTGATGTCATAGCCTCAGATTCCTCAAAGTCTTTATGTATTCTATCATATTTTGCCATGGGATATGTCAAAAAAGTACTAAAACTTAATTTACTTTAATATACTACCTGGAGAAAGTTTGAGGGAAAATAATTTAAACAGTGTAAAAACTCAAACTTTCTTTAAAATACATGTAAGGATGAAGAAACCAACTTTCCATATTAGGCTTACTACACCAGTCATTTCTACACAGATACATGTAAGACAGAGCTTTAAACTTGAATATCTCCTAAACAGAATAAGATTTTTGAATGCTTTCTTTACCATTTTGTTTGTTTTGAAGTCCTCTTTTGTATGAGATTGACATGTTTGACTCTGAACTAATGCTTTAAAGAGCTACTGTATAAGCCAAGCAGGGAAATCATCTCAGTGGGCCAAGTTCACCTAAAGTGAACAGAAGGAGAAACCTGTCATATGATATACTGTATGTCAATCAAGTAATTAGTTCAAGGGTCAAGCAAGTCCATGTATATAAATATAAAAAAATGGTGAAGAAAGCATTCACATTTCTTATTCTGTTAGGAGATATTTAGGTTTCAAGCTTGGTACATGTATTATTTGTGTAGAACTGACTGAAATTAGACTAGCAGTAACATCACAGTCTTAGATTCCTCAAAGTCTTTATGTATTCTATCATATTTTGTCTTCTGATTTTGTTGCTTAAAACCATTGGATATGCATGCCTTTTAATGGAAATTTGTAAGTTATAGTACTACCTGAAGAAATATTCAGGAAAACAATTTCAAATAATAAAAAAGTTAGATAAATTTTCTTCAAATACATTAAAAATGATTAATGTGAGGATGAGGGCGCCAACCTTCAATAGTAGACATACAACCTCAGTCATTTCTACATAGATAAAACCAAGCTTTAAAATTGAATATCTGTTAAATGAAATAAGATATGGAAGTAGTTTCTTCACCATATTGTTTCTTGTAATGTCCTCTTTCCTATAAGATAAACTTCCTTAACCACTGAACTAAACCTTTAATTTCTACTTATGTCAAACTTCAAGAATTATGGCAAACTACATGTAGGCACACCGTACCATACAAATTACAAAATATGCCATCCATTTTAATTCAGAAACCTAACATTTAGGTTTTGATGATGCTTATCCGTTTAACCATTTACCTGCACGTTTGTTTGAAATCATGCTCCGTGTAAACAAATGTTATTTGAATTTTTATGTTGTTTTTTTAAGTTTGAATAAATTCACGAAACTGTCTTACCAACCTTTTTCTTCTAGTGTCAATCTTTACCCACTAAATTACTGCCTTTACATTTCACCCAAGGTTCATAGGCATAACACTAAACATTTCCACGGTACCTGGGATTGATGGAACGCAGCTAGCTTGCACTCATAAGAGAGGCCTAGGCTAGCGCTCATTATCATAACCCGTCAACTACACACACAACAAATTTCCACCCATATCCATTCACTATCGAATCACAGTACATATCTCCCAACCACTGTATGGCCCATGTGCAAATCTTTCGCTCACAGCCACGTTGCAACTCCTAATAGGGTCATGGGGATTCCGTACTAACTTTTTTATATTCCATTATAGAGTGGGCCATGCAATATTCGTGGGGAATCCCACGTTATATCCGCTCTGCACATGTATTCGACACTTTTGGATATCTCAAGCGCAAGGTAAAATGGACTTGCTGTGTGTGTGAACATGTGCAGTAAATTTTATGGCGGTTTTGGCCAACTTAACTTTGTTGACAGTGCTTCGATTATTATCGAGAGTATTGAAAATAAAGTTTTGTTTTAAACTATTTTGCAGGATTGCTTGATAAAATTTACTGCAGATGTTCACACACACAGTAAGTCCACAATACCTTGCACATGAGATATCCCAGGGTGTCTAAGACATGCGCAGTTCTCATTCAACGTGGCATTCCCTTATTTTGCAGGATTTTGCAGGTATGTTCTTTACATATTTTTTCAATGAAAAACTAGGTTTGTTAGTGTGCAGTATTGTGATTTTTGTGGTTGTTTTCATTCTCTTGAAGACATTCCATCATGTGTAATAAAAAAGATTTGTGGTGTCACTGTGCAGTCCCTTTCCATTAGTAACATTTATTTTACACGAGCCTTCATCTTGCATTTATCAGTTAGATATAAATTTACCACTTTCGTTTCCACTCATTTATAGAATTTACCCCAGCATGGAAACACAGTCCATCCCCCCAAAATGGCAGTAGGCTTTGTAAGTGTGCATGAGGGAATAACCGACACATGCATGATGTAAGCGATTATGCACATAAATAGTATAGAATATTAACACTGGATAATTACGTCATCACTTACAGTTAAACGGTTTACTGACTGTGATGGTAACTGCTGTTCATTGATGAAAAAATGCTAACCATCACAACCTTACCTGACATGTACTTAAATTTCAAAACAGAGCAAAACCCTAGGCATTCCTAGATCATCTCTGGTCAACTGAGATGAGGTGAGATAAAATAAACATGGTTGACCTCCCTCTGAGGTGACAGGAATTAATCTCAAGTGACAGTCAGGCAATATTTGGATCTTGTCACTTTCTAGGTAGTTTTAGCATTTTGTCACATACATGTACATGGTTGTTTAATAGGATAAGAGTTAGCAGTGAAAACCCCAAAAGAGCAGGTGTTACATGTCTCTTTGGTATATTAAAGAGAATGAAATATGACTACTTTGACAGGTGCTAACCCACCAATAATGAATAAAAACAGGGGGCATTGTCATGGTTCTACTTTTTAGTACCAGGAAAAACAAGTGTTGTCATGTTTACGTTTACGTTAATGTAACAGCCCAATGTTAATTAAATAAAAAAAATTCTTAGATTAATATCCATACATGGAGAAAGCGTGTTTAACTTACAGCCTGCTGGAAGTTTCACATTCTATTAGGAGACTCATAATTCTAATTTGATATCATGGTGACATTAAATTTGTGTTTACAATATTTCATAGGAAAGAACATCAATGTCAGGCTATAAAGTCCCTGTGCACAAATTTACCTTTCTACAGTATGTTAGTTAGTTAAATCCCTTCAAGCCTCAAGGGTTTATCGAATCGGTGCTTAAACCCTGTTTACATGGTGTTAAGTGGATGAGAGTACTTGACCCCCTGAAGGGGACACCAGTCCAATGCAGGTTAACTTTCCAGTTGAAACCGGCACTCATTTCCCAGCTAAGTGAACTGGAGCAAAAATTACATGCATACAAGTATTCAGCTATGACAGAATCTACATAAAACTTTCCATTATTTCACAGTTAGTCTTACACCTCTTTTTATAGCATAGCAGGCATAGCAAGGTTTTAACGTCTCAAAAGCATCCAGTGCTGGACACTATACCAAGACGGCCATGGCCATTGATAACCAGTTGTGAACTCACTGGTTGCAGACCCACTGGGATTCAAACCCAGGACATGCAGGTGAGAGGACAAAGCACTAACCACTACACCATGGAGATCTGTTATAGTAATCACACACCAGACTGAACACCTGCATGGAATTGTCAAACCAGAATTGTCAAACCGATATTGTGCTGTACTTGCATCAACAATAAACTTCCATTCAAGGAAAAGATGTAAAACTTCAACCTGGAGATTGCAGGCAAGGAATATTATGCTACACAGTATGCGCACTACATTATTTTTCACAGGATGAATGGAGTGTTTGATCTAAGCTAACTTCGAACCAACTTTATACCAGGGAGTTATCATTTGTTCATACACATCATAACAATCAAGGATAAATGCATGTCAAAGTTTACACTATACATGTAATTTCAAGGAATGAATAGTCAATTCATCAAATTAATAATTTAACTGATATTTTGATCAAATATGATCAACTAACACTTGCTTGCACACAACAAAACTGAAATCAACTAATCTTTCATAACTATACAAAATAATCATAAGTTTAATATCCTGAATTATGCTGAATACATACTGTACTGTATATACATTTTTAAATGACATTTGTCAGGGTTTAAAAAATACCACAAAAAAAAGTCACTCACCAAATTTAGTGAGTTTACCTAAGTGTGGTGAGTACCACAGTATATTATACTATTTTTATTCGCCACAATTATTTTTGGCAAGTGATTTTTCCAAACCTGACATCAGTGTCTGAAATTAGTAGACAATAAAAATTGTGAGATTTTATGAGAAAATAAAATACAGAACAAAACACAAAGCCCTCACTTTTCAAACCAGTTTTCCTTAAAGGATTAAATCAGTGGTCAAGCATGTTCATCTTATATGAAAAAGAGGACTTCAAAAGAAACAAAATGGTAAAGAAAGCATTCAAAAATCTGATTCTGTTAAGGAGATATTCAAATCTAAAGGATTAGATCAGTAGTCAAGCATGTTCATCTTATATGAAAGAGGACTTCAAAAGAAACCAAATGGTGAAGAAAGCTTTCAAAAAATTTATTCCGTGAAGGAGATAATCAAATTTAAAGTGTGGTATCATTTCTGCAGAAAGAGCTGAAAACAGACTAGTTGTGATGTCACAGCTTCAAATTCCTCATTCTTTATGTTTTTTAAAGAAAGTTTATTTAATTTTTAACTATTTGAATTATTTTTCTCCGACTTTCTTCAGGAGGTATATTATAAATACCCTTCCTAGATTCAGTTTTACTACTTTTTTTGACATATCCCATGGTTTATTAACCACAAAATTGCAGGACAAAATATGATAGAATACATAAAGACTGAGGATTCTGAGGCAACGACATCACAACTAGTCTGATATCAATCGTTTTATACAAAAGATACCAAACTTTAAACTTAAATATCTCCTTAACAGAATAAGATTTTTGAATGCTTTTTTCACTATTTTGTTTGTTTTGAAGTCCTCTTTTATATAAAATAGACTTGCTTGACCACTGAACTAATCCTTCAAGCTCCCATATTTTGTTCTGCTTGACATGGGCACAAATACCTGTATAATTAGGGTCAAAAGTTGTTGATGCAAATTGATTCACATTACAGTAGTAAACTGTACAACATTAATACATATCAACAAACAAACGTGAAACTGAACAGATGCCACATTAATCGGACCAACCTCATACAGTAGCTCATGTTTGGGGATCATGGCTTGTTAACAGTACTAGAGGTTACTGTACGAACCATTCTCATGGGGGTATCTTTTGGGAAATAATTCCACATGCTTTTCTTTTACTTTATCTTTCTACTCTCCTGAGTACCTTTAAATGAAGAGTAATGATCAAATTTCAACTTAAACAAAATCATTATTTCAATTATAGCACTGAATTTCATCACGTTTTTTTATCAAAATTTTGAAGAATTGCATTTCACCCCCAAAGTGCTGACCTTAACCAGAACCCATCAAGCAACCTTGAAATACATGGAATCAAATTAAAATTGGCCAAAATATGTACAGCACCAATAGAAATGCATATAATGCCTGAAGCATGAAACACTAACTAATCAATTTCTTATCAGGTAAGGCCATGGTAATTTAATATCAATTCCCTACTGAGGTCCACATGATATCAAGTTTGTGTTGTGGTTGGCTCAACCATACTCACCATTGGTTCAACTGCTAAGTGCTCTTTTATCCCAATGATAAGCTGTGGTACTGTAGGAGTGAAGGGTAGATGTAAAAGCCTGCTATCTAAATAAATTGTCTTGTGGTTCATACATTTAGGCAAGTCAACAATGACAGCTGGTTAATTAAGCCCATTGCTTTAAACCTAACACATTATCTCAGGATGCAGTGATGATAGTGAACTGTGTTTTACCAGAGATAAGGTTTTACATTCAATGATGTACAAGCAGGAATACTACAGTATATAACAGTATCCTTGGTACAAGTTACACAGCCAGGAGGACCCCAAAAAGTGGGTACTTTGAAATACCCCAAAATTGGGTACTTTTATGTATAACATCATCGCATGAGCCTACACATTTGACTAGCCCACACTAAGTGTATGGGGTTTCTTATTATCCACTCCAGATTGTCCAAAATTTCACTAAATATCCTGAAATTTTGAACGGATAGTAAATAGGTATGAATGTACATTTTCGTTTAATCAAATAAACGATAAACGATATATTTTTTTAACGTTTATTGTGTACACGATCGCTGAAAATGCGATCAACGCCGAAAATTCCATAAATTTTCGCGGAATTGTTTCTATCCCTACAATAAACACAACGTAACCATCGTGATTTCCAGCCTTAAAAATAAGAAAGAAATGTAACAAAATGTGAGTCTGGGGCTATATCAAGTCTTCAAATTACCAGTAAGGCTAAAAAAAGTTGTCAAAAATAATGATCCATGGTTTTAACGTGCTTTAAAATGATGCAGAAATAAAATAATAGCAACTAAATTGCTGTGTCTTGCAAACATTTTCATGTTTTCAACACATATCGCCGTGCCATAAAAGATTAAAAAGTGCACCACTAGCTTGCAGCTAGCATACTGTATAAAAAATATCCCGAACCAGTGGCAGTCCCAACTGTACTGTATTTTATTCAGCCCTATTGGCAAAATGGCACTGATGCTTACGAACCACGATGCTTTTTTGTCCATGTAAATCTGGGCCCATTCAACAGCTTGTAAAACGGGTGATAACCTAATTAGGATTTAAGCCTGTTGGCCTGTTGTTCATCAGGCCTAAGCCTACATCAAGTGGCTCTAAATTAGGCAAATCAAAGTGAAAGATTTGTGCAAATTTAATTCTCGCATTTAACTTTAAGAAAGATAATCATTTGTTAAGTTTGAATTGTAAGATCATTGATTGAAAGTTTTGTCTGTTTTGTGAATTAATATTGATTTTGAATGCAAAGCAAAGTTGGGAAACTGATAGGGGCACTTTGTGTGTGATTTTTCTGCGTAAACGCTTTATTTATTTTGTAAACAGTAAACAATGTTTTTTCATCATGTACACGATAATTGGTAAACAGTCACATCCTTATAAATAGATATTCAAAAATTTTGCTGATGCGTTTTGAAATTCATGGTCGCCTTTCTGAGAAAATCAATGAAACAGATTCTGAGCAAACTGTTTTGTTGATTTTCTCAAAAAGCGATGAATCAAATTCAGCACAAAAACACTTAAAGCAGTTCTCAGTCAGAAAACAAGGCTTGAAGGACAATAACAAATATTGAAAAATTGGTTTGTGAGTATACTGAAAAACAATAACAAAACAGCCAAAAATTGTATTTCAGTTTTTTCTTGTTTCATTCTTTTACATCTGTCCTTTTTATGCCTTTTCAGTTTTGTTTTCTGTTCCTCTGAAAACCTGAAAAAAACTTCTGGGAACATTGGTGACATGGTCGACTATATTTTCCACCCCTCATGTTCCTCAACACAGGCTTAATTGGTGATGCTTGTGTCTATGAAAAATTACTTGGATATTCATTAGAAATAATGATTGATTTGAACACCCACATGAAAAGTTATCAATATACGATCACATGCACAAAAAGAGTTTGAATATTTAGAGACCCTAAATTAATACACTCTCACATTTAGCTGAGTGCTCCTTTAAACAAATCAAAGAGAAAAAAATTGAAAACAAATTACAGAAGAAAATAAGAGGTAAGAAAAATCTATGAAACCATCTCTTGTTCCCTCTTTCATTGTCTTCAATATTCTGAACAATTAATATGTAATTTATTATTCAATATTACATCAGACATGTAGACTAACAAAATCATACTTTCAATTTCTTCCAGAAATGAACAGAACCAATTTTAATAAGAAACTGGTTTTGGTTTCAAGTTTATTTGCAATGATAAACCATTTTCTGAGGAGTAAGTTTCAATTTGACAAGAAACTTATAAATGGTTGGTGACTTGGATACTGATTTCAAAAGTGATTTCTCTGTGGGTGATCTACAGATACATGGGTGGGAGGTATAATTTTGACCACTTTCCTGGTGCGCCTTTAAAGAAGTCTTCCATTGTGATATGAATTAAGAAAAATGATTAAATAGGTCAGAACTCAGTTGGACAATGTAACCAAAAGCCACAATTACACATCAAGAGACAACTATAGACTATAAAAAATATGAAAAGTCTTTCCTGTATTTATGTTTTGCTCTCTCAGGAATTTGCAGTAAATAAGAAATTGCTGACTATATTAGTTTTCTTTCCTAGAGTACAAATACACTGTTTTATTTACATTTTCAACCATTTGTTTATAGTCAAAAAGGCAAACACAGATGTTTTGTCACAAGAAGAGAATCCATGCATCCAATATATTGTCATACACATAAGCAATGCCAACCATCAAAGACTGCTTATATAGAGAAAACCATGTTATTGTTTTTATAATATCTTTTAATATCTTTTTTTGTTGTGATTTTTAATGCACAAATAATTAATTATTTATTGTGGCACTGTATGTTCTTACATTGAAACTCACAAGTTGTCCTAAAGGAATATTCCCATGAATTTTCATTTTTTCATATATGATAGAAAATTTTTTAGAAAGAAAGTGGTGAAAAAACTATGTTGATATCTTATTCCATTTAGAAGTTACAAAATTTTAAAGTATTTTTGAAGATGGACAAAAGTGACTGATTGGCAACATCTGTGATGTCATAGAGACAATTTCAACAAAAAGTCTTTTATATCTTTAAAAAAATGATTTGTATTTTTTTATCATTGTAAATGTGATGTACACAAAGGAAAAAACAAAATGTTTTCTTTTAAATTATATATTCCACCCAATCTCTATAATGAACCCAAAATGCTGTTCAATATTGTAAAAAAAAAGTGATTAAATTTTACATAAGAACTGTGCTGGAATTGCCTTGATGACATCACCAAGCTGAAGGACCTATACTATACAAGATGCTTTTAACAACATTTTTCTACTCTTTAAATTGTTTTAACTTCTAAACGGAATAAGATATTAACATAGTTTTTTCACCTCTCTGTTTCTACAAATTTTCTCTATCATAGATGAAAAATAAAAATCCATGGGAATATTCCTCTAATGCACATCTTGTACAGTTTCAACTGTAGGCAAAATTGTTTTTATATCATCCCGCAATCCTACAAGAAAATTCCCTACAGTACGGTTATATAGCAGATCGAGTAGTTTTCCCTTCAAGGTGACAACTTCAAGTCAAATATAAACTACAATGATTAGTTCAAGATGATATCTCTGAAAACAATGATACCGTGTACTTATATTAAAGGTGCAATGACTTTGATCAGAGACACTATCCTATCAAATAAAGAGATATGTATACAGAGATACCCCTGGCCAGAATATCAAAATTATTCATTCCTTAATCAATTTCCAAAATGTGTCTTCTCTAGGGCATCAAATCATCTGGGCTAATTTAATAAATGAATTTATGGTGATTAATATGAAACCAACCAATTTATCAGCAAGTCCTGGGAGGTGTCTGACCAATTGTTAACAAGCTTCACGAGGAGAACTTGTGACATTTCACACAGGGCCAATTTAAATGTAGATTAAAGGCAAGTGGTAGTATCCCACCAAAGGTGTATCTGAAGTATCAAAACACCTTAAAGGAGTATACCACTCTAATTTGTTTGTTGAAATTCATAAAGGTTTTTCAAGTTCCATATGTTTTTGCCTAAATGTTACTGGCGGAATGAATCAAACATCAACTGACTTGCAAGCTTATTCTGAATACATTCTGAATTTCCATTTTTATTTTTTGGAGACATTTCTTTTAAAGGATTATTTTTTGTTGATCTTCTTTCATAGTCAATCTGCATACACTGGCATACAGATAGTCAAAGAATAAGGCTGATAATTTCAAGCGGATTGGTTCACAGTACAACAAATGCAAGCCAGGAAAGCAACCATTCAATCCTGGTAAAACTGATGATAAGGCAACAATTTGTCAATGTTGTGAACCACTTGGAACATCAATGCATGTTTAAAGGTGCTCTAGGCCAAAATGTGAGGTTCTTTTTGCTGATTCATTGAAATTTTAAATAACAGAAGTCTCATTTTCAATATGGCTGTCGTTGTAAAATGAAATTAAGTATTCATGACAAATGATTACTTTTAAAGAGGGAATCTCGTCTTAGTAAAATGTAATGTTCATATCTTTCACGTCACATCCAGTTGTAAATCATTTCTAAATAAGTACATACTGTATGCATTGTGTGTGTATGTACAGCGTGCTGGTCACTTCCACGGCAGTTACTGATTGGTTGTCGCTATTGTGTATGACCAATCAGAAATGTTTGACTTTTATTGTTTGTAACTATTCATGTTGACAAGATATCTGGCATTTAATATGAACATTCTTATCAAAGGTAATAACTACCATAATATTCGTAAGACTCCAGAAAATAGTAAGCCCTCACGTATCCTCTGATCTCTGAGTGCTCCTTTAATCCCTTTATAATTGCCTTCTTATATGAGCACAATAATAAACCCTTAAATATTGAAATTAGAAATCAACAATTTCTGTAATTGATTTTCCAGGCATATTCATGCAAATTATGTAACTTCATAATTTCCTGTCAGCTTTACATCTCGACCAATAGCACTTAAGAATACAGAAAAGTGACTCCACTAAACATAGGTGAAGCATTCTATCCCCATGTTACATGAAGGTTCTCTACAGGTGTAAGTGTTTTTCCAACATTGTTAGACATGAGTCATCCCCCCTCAAGGGTAACATAACTTCCTCTGAATACATTAAAAAAAATATAAAAAAATGAAATGTTTAGAAAATAACCTTCAGTTTTGTTTTCTTTTGTAGAAGCATAAATGAGTAGATCAGAATATAAATGCTTTAATGTACTGTATGCTATGGTGAAGTAGTTTTCATTAAAGTGTATAGAAATAAAGAGGCACCAGTTTAACTCATGTTGGAAGAGGATTATGAATAATTTAATATTTAATAAGTTTCTTCATGTAGATAGATAGATGGTCGAAATTCAGTATTTTATGAAAATTTGTAATTTAACTCTGAAAATTTCTTATAATGTATGATACTCATGAGAGCAGATTTGGTTCAAATGCTGCAAACTAGTTGCAAATTTGTCTGTACAGTGCAAACAAGGAAAATGTCCCATCAAAACTGAATTTTAATAATTGGCTTATAACTTGGATACCTAATTAGCATAAATTTCACAGTTAATTTGGTGACCTCAGAATGGGACAAATAGAAAATTGCTTTTGTTAACTCATTGTTTTTCGGTCCTCCCCAAAATATTTTGAATGCGAGAAGTTAGCTACAGTGAACAGGAATTGGATATTACTATATTCTTAACCATATAACAGTACTAGAAACACAATTTGAAGATCTTTGATATTTGGAATTTAGGAAAGAAATATAAAGAATTTTAGCTGTATTCTCCTGCTCATACATCATCACTTTAGCACAGGCTGAAAATTATTTTACAGATTTTGATTTGTAGAGCTGTGAACGTTTAGGGATTGTAATAAATGTGTACAAGCCAAAAACATTGAGCGTGTATCGTTTACACGCATTTAGTACCGTAATTTTCGGAAATACATAAAAATTGCTCCAAATTTACGACGCGAATTAAAAAAATTGTGCAACCAGTATGGCAAACGTATTGACTCCATTACCCAAATAGATATTCGAGTTTTGCTTTCAAAATCGTAAAAAGTTTACTTCTACAGTATAAATCATCATTTTTATAGAAAATATGGCTGGGACATCAAGAAGTTGTGTAACTACTGGATTACAATACAAGACATCAAAGAAATGTGAGGCTGGGACATCAAGAAGTTGTGTAACTATTACAATACAAGACTTCAAAGAAATGTGAGGCTGGGACATCAAGAAGTTGTGTAACTATTACAATACAAGACCTCAAGGAAATGTGAGGCTGGGACATCAAGATGTTGTGTAACTATTACAATACAAGACCTCAAAGAAATGTGAGGCTGGGACATCAAGAAGTTGTGTAAGTATTACAATAAAATACTTCAAAGAAATGTGAGGCTGGGACATCAAGAAGTTGTGTAACTATTACAATACAAGACTTCAAAGAAATGTGAGGCTGGGACATCAAGAAGTTGTGTATTAAACTATTACAATACAAGACCTCAAAGAAATGTGAGGCTGGGACATCAAGAAGTTGTGTAACTATTACAATACAAGACTTCAAGGAAATGTAAGGCTGGAACATCAAGAAGTTGTGTAACTATTACAATACAAGACTTCAAAGAATGTGAGGCTGAAACATCAAGAAGTTGTGTAACTATTACAATACAAGACTTCAAAGAAATGTGAGGTTGGGACATCAAGAAGTTCAGTAACTATTACAATACAATACTTCAAAGAAATGTGAGGCTGGGACATCAAAAGTTGTGTATTAAACTATTACAATACAAGACCTCAAAGAAATGCGAGGCTGGGACTTCAAGAAGTTGTGTAACTATTACAATACAAGACTTCAAAGAAATGTAAGGCTGGGGCATCAAGAAGTTGTGTAACTATTACAATACAAGACTTCAAAGAATTGTGAGGCTGGGACATCAAGAAGTTGTGTAACTATTACAATACAAGAACTCACAGAAATGTGAGGCTGGGACATCACTTAGTCTAAAACCAGTCATTTCTTTAAATTAAAATAAAGTACGGTAAGAGATTTATATCTTTAATACTGTAAAGGTCTGAATTCTTCATATAATGAGAATTTGAATACTTCCAACATGTTTTAAATTACTACCTAATTACATAGAAAAGCTTTTCATTCTAAGTGATTGTAGTGTGCTGTTAAATCTGCTGACTGTCACATCAAACCAAAATGCAAAAGGTTTTGTGGTTCCGATGCTCTATTTTTTACATAAAGCAGATAGATTTGCAAAATTTGTATTAATTGTCATGCTGTTGCATATCATGAAATATTTGTTCCATGATATTTATTCATAAGCCATACCCACCATGCAGATCAATCAACATGAGCATTTGCACAATAATCAACAACATTATCAAGCAAGCATGATGCAAAAACGATTGCTCATTTATCCTATTGCAAGAATTTTTCAGTAAGCCCCGCCTACTCATTAGCATTCATGACATTACTAAGACAACATTAGAACATAGACCTACGTACAGACCATGACCCATCTGTGTACCTGATTAGCATAAATCTGATACATTGTTCATAAAATAATACATCATTTAGCACTTTCACAATAAGCCACGCCCACCATGCATACTAATAACATCTGCTGATAACATAACCATGTGCACAATAACCAACCAAATTATAATGCCAATATGCACAAAACGTTATACAGTAGCTCATTTATCACTTTGTTAAATTTTTCATTGTAAGCTATTTTATAGAATCTACTTTGCTTAAGCATTTCCTTAGTTTTTTGTCTTTTCTCCAAGCGTGCGAACCAGTAAAAAGCATGCAAGCGTAATCCACGCTCATCACAGGGTCTTTTCACTGTACACTGCCAGACATTTAAAATGCGCCCGTGCAATCAATTGTGCATGTTTGTAAAGATGTATTTCTGTGCATGACACTGCGTGTTATTGTTTTTAGCGTACGCGGAAATAAAATGGGTCGAATTTTATTTTATTCACCAATTTTTGACATATTCTGAAGCAAACTTAAGTTTTTATTTTCAGGTCAGATTGTACAAAACATATTGAAGTTAAGAGTATATGAATTTTCATGTGCATGTGTATGTTGGTGCTTATTATGGTACTGAAATTTAAGTTGCCATAAATTTTTAGAGCAATTTGTTTTTTAACACATCTTAAATCCCATTGACTTTGCTTCAGCGGACGTTATTTTTTTTTTCAATAGGCGCTTTCCTATACCTAAAATTTGGAAACTTTGTGAAGTGAAGCTGATGAAGGTATAGTTACATGTACTTAAGCCTTTCCACAACAAATTTGTGGCTGTTGTTTTTTGTCATTATAAGTTCAAAAATTTGTCCTACTATGTAAAAATAGCATGAACATACATACTAAAAAAGACTTAATCTATGGGCACCTACGTTTGAAACCTCAATGGCTGTTGTAAATTGGTTAAAATAAGAAATTAATTCACTGAGCCTTCTACACGGTGGTTCACTGTGCAAAGCGTTAAAGTGTCTGTACCTAATTAATTGAAAACATTGGGAATGTCCAAGTGTCAAAAGAATCCGTGGGCGTACACCACTAAATCGAATAACTAGCATGTGTACCAATAATAACAAAGTTTGGATGTTGTACAGTATGAACGAGATCTGACAACAATGCGCAACAAATACCACATGGTGAATGTAAACAAGAATATCTTTTTGAGGGTACAAAAAACGAGATACAGGTTGGACTCACATGTTACGGGAAAAGTGTAAATTTCTTTATGGCATCAATGCTGAATGGGCTTAAATCTGGGGTCCGATTAGGGTACATCATCCCCAGTGTTGGCTTGTGGGATAGTACAGACAATCACCTACCCCCACTCCCACTTCCCCATCCACATGTGTACTTTTTTGATGTTAAACCCAAAATGACATCATGAAAATAGTTTTCCGGAAGCTCTATTTTGTTATCAAGAAATTGAATCTTAGATACTGTAGTTCAGATAGGAACAGAATCATGTGTACTGCTTTACCCACACACATATTATCCCTCTTTCAAAGGTTTAGCTTCCCACTAACAATTTGAATATATACCTGATTGTAAATGTCATTTAAAAAAAAATGATTTCAAGGGTTCAGAGACAAGGGCATATGAAGAGTCACCTCCCCCCCAAAAAAGAATAAAAATAAAAGACATTCCAGTGACAAGCGAAAAATGTTCAAACATTTTTTTCCAACATTGATGTTATAGTCATATTTCCTTGAAATCTCTTGCAAAAAGCTAGGGTGTAGCCTTCAGAAATATAATGTTTTCTCAAGTTTCCATTTTTTCAAACTGTAGTACCCCAATTTTATCTCCTAAACGAAAAGAGAATAATGTAGGCTAACTAGGTTAAGGTAAAATCCTCTAACTATGGGAGGAGCAGTTTTCTTTCTCTGTAAACGATTGGTTCGCTAGCTACCTTTCTATAAACAAAAAGCAATACGTTTCTGTAAATGATTTTAAGTCTTCCTACCAAAATATTATTTCTGGTGTTCCTCAGGGATCTATACTTGGCCCATTAGTTTTGTAAATAAATGATCTCCTACAGTTAGTAATAAGCTTTCTTTTACCCTGTATGCAGACGACACAAATATTCACTACAGCAACAAAAACTTGGATTCCCTGAATAATCATGTTAATTCTGAAATACCTAAGATTCTTAATATAAATATAATATTAATTATAATAAGCTTCATCTTAACGCCAAAAAGTCTGTCACTATGCTCTTTTAACCTCATCATAAAAGATTCACGTTGTTGACAAGGGTATCACTATTGGTAACCACTTTCTTTCCTTTTCTAATTGCTAAATTTCTTGGTGTAGTCTAGAGCTGTGAACGTTTAGGGATTTTAGTAAACGTGTACACGCCAAAAAAAGCGAGCGTGTATCGTGTACACGCGTTTAGTACCGTAATTCTCGGAATTAAACCCAAATTGCTCCAAAACTACAAGGCGAAGTAAAAAATTCGCGCAACCAGTATGGCAAAAGTACTGACTCCATTGCCCAAATAGACGCTTGAGTTATGCTTTCCAAATTGTAAAAAGTTTACTTCTACAGTATAAATTATCATTTTTATGGAAAATTTGTATGGAAAATTTGCAAGGAAATTCAGTTTAGAAAGAACAGATAACTTTCTTTCAATGTCATTTAAACTTAAGATCGCGTAACTTTGTTTTCCTATTTGCTACGGCTTTCAAAGTTCTTCTGTGAAAACCTTGCATATTAGGTCTATAATATACCTCGCCGTAAAACATTTCAAAACTACGCCACCACCACCAAGAAGTTCTGAAATATCAGTCCTCTCGAAAACATGGCCGCCATCTTTTCGACGCATGCAGAATTTCAGCTCTGTTAAAACCTTTTTCTGTTTGTTTATTATGCAATATTTTTTCTTTCTTGCAAAAATTAGTTGACTCATCAGGTAATATTTACATGTAAATGTACTGATTGTCACGATTCAAGTATTTTTCAAGTGTTTTTTGGTCGATTTACAGGTTGTAAAACGGGCCTTGATTGCAAGGGATTTAAAGCCTTATGCCATTATGGCCTAACGTTAAGCCTATTGTTAGTTTCACTGTTTACTGCTGCACATTCGCGGTGCATTATACAAGCTAGATGACTCAGATTTCGGGCAAAATTAAAGTGCATAATATCCCCATTCATTGGTGATTACTGCGCATTTGTGATTCGTACATTTAAAAAGGATTATGTTAATCGGGTTTCATTGATTGGAATTTTGTCAGCTGAATGTGTGTGTGACTTGAATCATGAATGAACATTGATTTTCAACGGCAAGACTGACTATGAAAAACAATTACTCGCAATGAAGTATTTAGTAAACGTTTACAAGATTTGCGAGCGTGTAGCGTGTACACGCTAAACGGTCACAGCTCTAGTGTAGTCATGGATTATGATTTGACATGGGTGCTCAATGTCGCTGTTGTTAGCAGCAAAGTCTTTAAAGCTGTCGATATAATAAATAAACTAAGTTAATTCCTACCAAGCCAAATCCTACTTACAATACTTTAGTTTTTCCCTACTTAAATCATTGGAACATTGTTTGGGGACATGCGTATCCAACTCACATACAAAAGCTCGACATACAGTACTTTATAAGAAAGGTATTCGTGCTGTATCTAAAACAACTCTTAATGCCCACTCCAAACCATTGTTCTTCATGCATAAAACACATACAATCTTTGACATTGCTACTTACCAAAAACTTACTTTTGTTTGTTCTCCCAATAGCATACTACCTAACACATTTTCAGATTTCTTCATGCTCTCTAATTCTTTACATAGTTACTCCACTAGACATAACTTAAATCTTTGTTTACCTTATCTAAAGCTAACTTCCTCACAGATATATGTTCGGCATATTGGTGCTAAGATTTGGAATTCGCTTCCATCAGATATAAAAAAATCTCTTATCTGCTTATAAAGACCAGTAGTAATCACTGTCTCCGGTAAAAACTTCCTATTCTCTGACCTAAGTATGCTATATAAGTTTATTCTAACCAGTGTATTACGCACTCGTATTGTGCATTTTCTTGAATCCTTAACGGTTTTATTTTGGGAGGTAATAAGGGTAGGTTTAAGTGGTATTGAAGGAGAGGGGGTCAGGGAGGGTGGGGTTTAGGTAGGGTGGGACGAGGGAAGGGTGGGTGTATATACATATGGAATTGATTATCTATTGTCTTGTTTTTTGTTATTGTAGCATAAGGGGGTTTTGCATTCATAAGCTTTAGGTAGTTGTCATCTGTGTTTATATTTGTTAAACCATGTTTCTCTCATTTACGTTTAATCAATCAGTATATAATTTACAAGATTTATCTAATTTCATTTGATGTATATGTATATATTGAATTTGTAATCGTTGGTTGGAATAAAGTATTTGAAATGAAATGAATGAAATTTTCAGGAATAGGCAGCTATTAGTCAGAATACATTTTGGGAAAATATTGTCACCCGCCGATGGCCCCTCCCCCACATTTTGAAGGAGAAGTTCAGTCATGCACTATGCTTACACTATTCAGGGGTGCGGAACCAGGGAAGAGAGATTCACCCCTACAAATGTATGTACGTACTGTATACACAACCTCATTTTATCCCACAGTATTTCTATCACGTCATTTTACTTCATTACCCCCTCCCTCCCCCTTGCAAATATGTTGAAAGCTCTGCCGTAACATTTCTTTCATTTCATGATATTCAATTTTCCACAGTGTGTATGTAATTCAACTTTCATAACGTGCTTTATATGATTTTGTTCCAATATGAAGACGTCAGTGGCTGAATTTAATTTTGTGTCAACTGACCATGATGCCATCAAACTGCTTCATTTTAAGCATATTCGTCATGTACATTTAAAGGAAAGTGCCCCATCCCCCCTCCCCCTCCCACACACACACTTTCCCCTAATTTGTACCTTTTGCAGGATTTTTTTTTTTTCACCACATTTTTTAGCACCTTTGACAGTAGCTAAAATGCTTTTCATTTTCAAAAGGGGCACTTTATTTATTTTGTTTGTTGGTTTGATTGATGAGGGCTTAACGGCACCACAACGAGGGTCAAATTGTGCCTGAGAGGTTAGATCATTCAAGAGGTAGGAAGGAAACAAAACAGAGGGGATTGAGAGAAATAGTAGAACTGAAAGTCAGAAAGCTGGGATCCAGAGAGGAGGTGCATAGGTGAAAAAACAAAGTAGAGTGAGGGGGGTGGGAAAGGAGGATGAAATATGATTGTAGAGGGAAGCATGATGAAGGAAGGAGATAATTTTATCTGGGTTTTTTTTCTAAAAGAACTCTGCAATTGAGTTGTAGGGAGCAAGGAAAGCTCTAGGAAGATTGTACAGGGGGCAAGCAAGGAGAATGTGATGGACTGTGAGGGTGCAATGGCAATTGTAGCAGAGGGGTTGAGGGAGCCAATAAGGAGGTGGGAGTGAGTGAGGTAGGTGTGACCTATTCTAAGACGGGTAATATGAACGTTGTTGACACGCGTGAGGTTGTGGATGGTGGGTTTAATCGGAATTGTGGGCTGGATGACATGCAGTTTGTTATCAATTTGGTAGTCCCATAAGGTTTGCCAGCGGTCATGAACAAGAGAAGCGATAAGCGGTTTGATGTCAGAAAGGGTATTGGGAAATGGGGTAGAGGGGAGGCTGAGGGCAAGCTTAGCGGCTGCATCAGCCCTGTCATTGCCAGGGATGCCAACATGGCTGGGTATCCAGAAGAAGAGGGTGGGCGAAAGGAGTTTCCAGAGGAGAAGGTTAGATGCAGAGTTATCCCATTTAAGATTGAGTAAAGAAGTAAGGACAGCCTTGGAGTCGGAGAAAATGGAGTCGCTGAGTGGAGAGTACTCAATTAAGTTGAGGGTGAGGAGGATGGCCTTTGCTTTGGCTGAAAAGATGGATGAGTACATAGTCGGGCAGCCTGCTACCTGAGAGTGATGTCTTGGATGATGGCAGCAGCAGCTGTCTTGTTGCCATCAGTATAGATGGAGGTGTAGTTTGAGAGTTGGTCTTTGATTTGCTTGTGGAGAATGATGAACAGGTTAGAGTGGGTTTGGGTTTTGTGATGAGTGGAGAGGCCCAGATGGGTAAGGGGGAGGGGGTGGCCCAGGGAGGAAAAATGGGCCAGGAGAAGGTGCCAAGAGTGGCAGGGTTGATGCTGAGATGGAGGTCTGATTTGATGCATAAGGTAAAGGGAAGGAATAGGGTTTTAGTTCTATCAAAGAGGGTGGAGAAATTGGGGTACCTAATGAGGTTGTAAACTGGGTTCTGGGTGATGGTGAGGACTCTAAAAGCATAGGAGAGGCTAAGATTTTCACACCTTAGCAGCAAGTGGGGTTCGTTGGCTTCAACATAAAGGTGGAGGTGGTTTGGGTAATGGGTGTGGTTGGGTTGTTGGCAATGGTGATGGGCTTAGGACTGGGTAAGAAGAGCCAGGTGAGGTTAATTTGGGTATGTGAGTCAATTTTAGTTGTGTTAGGGAGGCGGTAATGGTGTTAGAGGAGACTGCGCTCGAGTAGGAAGTTTAGTGTGGAGGGAAGCGAGAAATTGCTTCCTGGCCTCCGGGTAAGTGATGTTGGGATTAAGGGTTTTCAGTTTGGTTATTTGCTTTTCCTGAAGCCAGGTGAGGCAGTCTTTTGAGGAGGGATGGTTGACTGGGTGAGTGCCACAATTGGTGCAGAGTGGGGCGCTGGGGCAGTTGTTTGATGATGGCTTAATGGCACCTTGACAGTGAGGGTCAAATTGTGCCTGAGAGATTAGATCATTTCAGAGGTAGGAAGGAAAGAAACATTCATTTTGTGTGTGGGGTACATTCCCCCTGCCCTCCCCGTTTGTGCACGTATTTATTGAGCATCACAACATGGACATGACATTCAATAAAACAAATATGAAAGAAGTGTCTGAAGAACAATTATTGACTAAACTCGACTTTCTTTTAGCTGTATAGGTCTAAATTCTTTCCCAAATATTTTTTGACCGTTTTGCCACATATTTTTTTTCTCGTTCAAATGATATTTCATTGCATATCAAACATGCTCCTCCATCTTGTAATATGTGATGTAAACTTTTTCTAACACTGTAATCTTGTCTCTCAAGGAAGATAGTAATTTTGAATATCTAAAAACTAACACTCACCAGTGTAATCTGGCCTGAGCTGTGCGTTTACACTTGTCAACTGTGTGACTCGCCCCTACACCCCGGATCAAGGTAGGTGGTCAAAACAAGTACATTGATGCACCCCTCAGTCACTTACCTGACTGACATTTCTTGCACAATCTCTGTGATGGCTCTGAAGTAAATTGACTCACCCCAAAGTCACTCTGGTGACTGACAATTTGGTACAATGATGCACATGTGAGTCACTGTTTCATATGTCAATGAACCAGCTTGGACTCACATTGCCAGGGTAGACGGGGTGAGTCATACAACTGACAAGTGCATTAATTGTGTAGGCCTATGCTCGTAGCTAATCGGACAGACAAACGCCACAAAGTTGTCAAGGTAAATGATTAGCTCCGAAAATCATTCAACTTCATTCTTTTTTGTTGTACTGTACATAAAGAGATACAAATGTATTTAGTAAGTTTAAAATATTATTTTATCAAATTGGTAGCTCGTCAGTACTATTTTTAATGGTTTTGCCATCATAATTTGTAAGTGTTGGTCGTATGATTACAGTAGGTGTACCAATTCAGCACATGTACCAATTCCGCGTATTTTCGCATTGGTTTATTCGTTTACTTCTAGTAATCTATTGCTAAAATCTTACCATTTGTTCTTACTCTTAAAACATACAAAATCACGAATTTGTGCTGAATTAAAACTTCAAAATATGTTTCCGTTCACGAGTAAAAGAAACATTTGTACCTATTGATTTCGAGCCTACATCACTCAAGACACTTGATTCTGTAAAAAAATCATACTACTTTTTTTCCGTTTTGATCAGAAATGCACGAATAAAAAAATCTTTAAAAATATGGTCAAGCTTCGCAGGTTAATTAACGATAAAAATTATTGTAAACTTGCAAAATAAACAAAGTTTGCATGATAAATATCGTTTTTCCATGTTTTCGACCTTTATCGCTTTAAAACTAAATTCCGATACCAGTTTAGCGTATTGTCTTCAAAGAACTACTTGACTGCGCTTTTGCGCCGTATAGATACGCAATTTGTTATTTTCTATTGCAACTGGTACATACAAAAAACGATGGAAAAGGTTCAATCTTAAAACTCATTTTATTTGATAGCCGACTGGCGACGGGTATCATTGTATCTAAACCTAATGTCAAAGAGTTTATTTAAGATGTTTTGTTCAATATATTTGTGAAAAGCTGTAAAATATATGTATAAAAATGAGATGAATTGCAGAAAATCGTGTGTTTTAAATACGCTCGACTGGTACACATTTCGTGGTACATGTACACCTTGTCGAAATTTTAAAATTAAAATTAAAAAAATTATAAAACTTTTAGAGTTCAAATACTTTTAAACTAGAATATTCATATCTTAAACTTTTAATCAATGAAAATCCCTATGGAAGTTTGTGTTAGGTTGTCTCACTAAGTATTGCAAGTAGTGTGATGCATGTAGGGAATACCAAGTGAGATGTATCTCACTAACTTACTGTAGGTTACTACTAGGCCTAGGCTAACTTAGATATTATTATACTCCAGCATCTTTGGGCCAATTTAAACAGAGTTAAGCTTAGGCCTAGGCCTACGAGGTAATGGTAGGCCTACACCTCGAGTACCAGTTTGATTTTCATGTGGCGATAAAAACCAATAAATTGAGGGCAACCTAAAACAGTTGTGCATTTTTAACTAAATCTGAAATATGATGAATATGTTAAATGAGTTGTCATATACATATGAAGAATCGCGCTTACCAATACCATTTTAAAAGTTACAAATTACTTTAACGTTACAACCTACGTTACTGCAGTGGGCTACACATTTTTTTCTGCCTAACCCGTAGCCGGGTAACATTTAACGTTGATAAAATTAAAAAGCAAAATGCATCAAAACTTACCACTTGAGACTGAAAATATAATTTATGATGTGTTCTTGTCCATTATCATCCTTTATATATTTTAATCAGATCAAGGTAAATGGAAATACGCTTTTTAAATCTTCTCTGAAACTAACCGTCTGACGATAGTTCATGCATTAGCTTGTATCAAATTTTCCATTAAATTCCGACCATCACCCGTACCGCGAGCTAGCTGAGTGAAATAATTTGTAAGTCATGGTAAGTCTCTTGAAATGATGCATCACAGATGAGAAGAGATCACGGGCAAAGAACGAGATGTGTTCCCACATCCTTGATGACATGTAGTGAAAGGGGGAAAGAAGTGCCCATTTTATAAATGTAATGTTTTTATTTTATGACTAGTCCTAGATAGCATATTTTGCCTTTCATGAGCTTTATTAGATTTTCAAGTCCCAAAATTCCTGTCAATTTTGTCGACAATTCCCAAGGCACAATAATTCTTTATGCCTACAGTTTACTAATTTTGTTATAACTAACTTATTTTTCAATATGCTTGCTTTATTTAGCTTTATTTTTTTCAATAATTCGGAATAATTTATATATATATATATATATATATATATATATATATATATATATATATATATATATATATATATATATATATATATATATATATATATATATATATATATATATATATATATATATATATATATGTGTATATATATATATATATATATATATATATATATATATATATATATATATATATATATATATATATATATATATATATATATATATATATATATATATATATATATATATATATATATATATATATATATATATATATATATATATATATATATATATATATATATATATATATATATATATATATATATATATATATATATATATATATATATATATATATATATATATATATATATATATATATATACATATATATATATATATATATATATATATATATATATATATATATATATATATATATATATATATATATATATATATATATATATATATATTATCTATATATTTTATATATATTATTTATTTATAAACTTATCAATAAAAGGTTATATATATATATATATATATATATATATATATATATATATATATATATATATATATATATATATATATATATATATATATATATATATATATATATATATATATATATATATATATATATATATATATATATATATATATATATATATATATATATATATATATATATATATATATATATATATATATATATATATATATATATATATATATATATATATATATATGTATATATATATATATATATACTTTTATTTTTCATATTTTTAATTTTATTGTTATGGGGGGGTAGTCTGAAATTGTAAATTGCAGTGGTGTTTATAATATATGACTGAAGATATTTCTCCCCTACATTTTCATATTACCCCCTCTCACATGTCACACACACCGCATACCCTAAATTCACAGACCTGGCTATGTCACTTATGGGATGGATTTACCTTAAACGCCACCCTCTTCTTTAACAACATTTCCCAATAGTTTAAAAAAAATTTCCCGAAAATTGGCCTAATTTCCCGAAAATTTGCCAAATTTCTCAAAAATATAAAAAGCTGACCAAAAATGAAAGAAGGAAATTTCCCAAAAACATTCAGAAAATTTAAGAGAATTACCCAGAAATGAAAGTTTTCCTGAAAATTGAAGAAAACTTTGGCCAAACAATTCCCGAAAATGAGCAAAATTTCGCGATAATTAAAGAAAATTTCCCGAATATTGCAAAAATTGCCCGGAAATGAAGGAAATTTTCCGAAAAGGGAAGAAAATGTTCCTAAAATCGAGGAAAATTGTCCGGATTTGAGGATAATTCCCGAAAGTTAGAAGAAAATTTCCGAAAATGAAGGAATTTAGATTAATTAATATTTCCCCAAAATTGGAGATTTCCCGATTTACAGCAACTTGAACATTGATAGAAACTCAATTTTTAAAAAAAGTTTTCTGCTCATCGGGATTTTTTGGTGGTCTTACCATCCCCCACCAAACCATCTGAGAGTGGACCCTTCCTATGCCCCTCAGTCCTGAACTAATCCTTTTAATAACTGTCAGGTCTTTTCCTCCTGTGGTTAACCACACGTATCACTGGGTGTTTAGATATTCATCTGTGTTTTACTGAATTATTTCTTTTCAAACTTATCAACTAAAAAGGTAAAAAGGTGCACAAATTATAATTGATAGGTTTGCATGCTTGTCATTATTTGCGTGAAAAAAAATCCAACCCATCAGAAACGTTGGATTGTCTTTTTACCACAACGTAAACACGTTAACACTGTTAATAAAATTTGTTTTATCTTTTAATTAATTACAGTTTTGACTAATTGGAAATATTTCTTCAAGTGGTAAATTAT